>JBBPDB010000011.1:14357613-14370069 GCA_037974465.1 Brachypetersius altus
TTTTGATGTTTTTCAACATAATCAGCCCGTATCTCAATAAATAGAACGCCGACTTCCGACTCATTACGGCAGATCGGGTCACAATTATATTTAAGTTCACAATTTAGATTGATGCGCTTGTGTGAGTATTTAATCAAGCAAAGCTGACACTTGAGTAGAGCATTAGTGATTTGATTATTCTGGTTATTGATACTGTCTGAATATCCACTCCTGTGAATTTATTTCGCATTGTTCTCTGCGAGGTGACCAGTTTTACCAGTCAAAAAGCAAAAAGGATTTTGTAGGGATTGAGATGGAGCGGGTGACTGTCGTCAGTGAGAGTGCGTTTCAGTGGAGCCTCCAGCATGAACATAACCTGTTCCCATCTGCTCCTCACACCTGCTCTTCTTTTTCTTTTTAAATCTCTTCTCGTCTGTAGAGTGTGTCAGTAAGTTTCTGCAGCTGCTCAGGTGTCATTAGGTAGCTTCGAGATTAAGCGTGTGGGCCATATGGATTTTGAGGTAATGCAGATTAGATTAGCCAGCAGCAAACGTGACAAGAGATTTATGGAACACAACCCCCTCCTCTCTCTTTCTCCACAGTTTTTTCTTTTTAAAAAAAAAAAAAAAAACTCCACCACACCTCACACAATCGCACTGAATTAACCTACATCACAGCCACACACAGTAAGCTGATTCGTGAGGGATAATCAGTGATTATTCAGTATAAAGGAATTTCTCATGGGTCGACACAAAAATGTGGACAGCAGTTGTTTTACACAAATGTGTTCATAATTCTCCATAATTGACACAGAACATATGCAAGTGTCACATTAAAGTCTTCACTCCAAGAACTAGAGACAGACCTTAACCTTAATACTATCGGCCATGGCATCTGGCAACAGACTGACGGTGTTCACCGCTGATAACATGATACTGCCCAGGACATTTTAGCAGTTACAGTACAGCTGTATGAGTTTTGTCTCTCTTTGAACCTCAGATTTAAAAAAGCGTGTGATCTAGTTTGCTGTTCTGGCCAAACACTGTGGCCTAGATATAATGATCAGTGTCAGTCAGCTACCACTGTTTCTTCGAAAACGCTGATCATTATATACTAATTATGCCAACTATCATGCAATATATAACTGGCTTCATAACAAAAACTGTGCGTGCGGGAAAAACTAAACACAGATTTGAAATCAGCATGAAAACACTACAAATCCCACATAAATGTATCTCTGATGATTTTGACCTGTTGACCTGTGTTACCATTCAGGTAAATGCAAACAAGTGATTACCAACATGGTGTATGCAGAACTTTAACACTTTTCTCAGCTGTTGTACAGTTCCTCTACACCTTTTAATGACATTGCAATTGGTCAGTGTCCTTTTAATGTCACAGTAAAATGCAAATATATTATGATGGTTTATTACAGTAATGATAAATAGCATACAAATCCAAACTTAAATACAGTAAAATGTAGCAAAATTGGTACTTGGTTTCCTTGGAGAGTTTATACTATCAAGTTTGACTTTTTCCTGATGCCTCCTAAAGTTGCTGTTCCCCTCTTTTTTTTTTGCTGCGCACTAATAAAGTACCTAGAAAGATACATGCCCTATTAAAAAAAGAAAATCAGTTTAAAATCCAACATAAGAGAGACATTACTGCCACCGAGAGAAGGAGGAGGGGTGGAGAGATGAGAGTAAAATACTCCTTCACACTGTATCTGTGAATCTGACCTCGCAAGCTTCACATAATTAACCTATTTGGCCTTAACTGTATCCATTATTCTGTCATATAGCACTGAAAATGTTTTTCCCTGCTTTATATTCATATAACTGCTCCATTTTTGTGTTTAATTACAGCTCTGTAAGCTCAAGACATTTTAACATATTAAGGAACAAAATTACTTTCAGAATTTTTAAACATTTTAAAGCCTAAGAATGTGTGTTCACAACAGCATTGATTAGCGATGAGTGTAAGCAATCAATTGTGTGTGTGTGTGTGTGTGTGTGTCTCAGTGCAAGCAAGTGTCATTTGTTTTGAGTAATAGTTGTTACCATATGTGACCAGAACCTTTCACCTTATCACCTACTTTCCCAGTAACAAAAGTGGAACAGGTATTGCATGTCATTTGTGTGTATATGTGCGTGCGTGTGTGCGCGCACATGCTGACTCTTACACCTTATGTGCGGCTATAACAGTGCCTTATGGCGGAGTGCTGGAGTGTGACGTCGAAAGGTAATCCCAAGCTGTGTGACATTCCTCACCTCTCCCAGCCGCTTGTCAACAGATGGAAACAGGTGGATTAGCACTATAAGAGGCAGCACTGGAGGAGAGGAGACACTTGTTCATCCAGAGAGCGAGAGAGACAGACAGACAGAGGGAACTTTTCTGGAACTACAAACTTATATAGTTGTATTAAGTTACAGTATAGAAACATGAGAGGTTTTTGAGGTGTGCAAGCTTATTTGAAGGCGAGGTCAAATTTAGTTTTTGTCTACATTTGGACCTTTGTTTTGGTTTGTTTTTCCTTCACATTTAACTGAATACTTGAAAACATGACCATTCTGAAGGTCAACTCGTGAGTATCTTCTACATTTGTACTGTTCTTTTATTCATTTAAGTCCTTGACAGATGTGCTTGTCTTTACATTCACCATAACAGATACAAGGTTCATTTTTTTAACAGGATCTTTATAGGAATGTTTTAAAGCAGGGATTCGGCCATATAGGAATTGTGGGTTACTGCTGATATTTGGATTTTGCGTGCACTGCCAGTGCTGATACGGATATGTAAACACTATAAATTGTGGAAAACTGGACTAAATATACCTGGCACGGTAAAATGCGAATTTAGGATTTTACTATGGATTAAAATTTCATAAACAAAATGCTGTCAGCATAGTAACTCATTGTTGTCTAAACATTCCAAACTACACTGAATGTTATCAGTTCTCAATTTCATAGACATTTTTAGTGCACAGGCTTGTTGGTACCCAAGATGATATTCTTCACTTACTGACAATGTCTTGTTACCTATTCAAGCAAAAGTCATGTTCAGATGCCTTTTATGACCATTCTCTTTATGATTTCTGTGTTCATTAATTACAACTGTGTAAAACAGTCAGGATGTGTGTCCTAACGATGCTGGGCCAAGATAAATTTAGAACGATTATTTTTGTTACCACCTACAACAGACCTGGCAGAAGGTGTGACCTGGTTTACATACTAGCATGACTCCTTCATCAGGTCAGGGTGGGGTTAACAGGTGTCAAGCAATGTCTGGTTGGCTCCAGACTGACATAATTATACACAGGAAGTCCTGTTTGTGTGACGTGTAAATCTGACTTAATTACAACTCTGTAGGAAATGACTCTGTGCAGTGGGGTGGTGGTGGCGTAGTGGGTAGGATACTTGCCTCTAGACCAAGAGGTCATGGGTTCGAATCCTACCTTCAGCACACCACCACTGGGTTCCTGTGCCGTAAATGTAAATCTCAAATTATAACGTAATTTTCAATATTAAATATTGGACAGACCAATAACAATATGCCATTTTGTTTCACATTTGAAAGTGGCCAACTGTTTTATATTTTACTTTATTCAATACTATTACAGCTCATTTTAACCAGCATTCAAAAAATGAGTTTGGTTGAATTTAAACCTTCTCATCAATCCATCACAAAGCACCCAAATGCTTAAATGCAGAACGTGATAGATTTCTGGTATTTTGTGGATTATGTCTGTGTGCTTAATGTTGTCTTGTCTTGTGTTTCAGGGTCCCCACAGTCCCAGTCAAGAACCTAAATGGGTCCAGTCCTGTTCACCCAGCTCTGGCTGGTGAGTTTTAAAAAAAAAACGAAGAAAAAGACACTAAAGTAGTAAAGACTTGTAAAGAAATAAACATTTTTTTAATGTTTAAATTTTTTTTTTCATTTTCAGGAATAACAGGTATTTTAATGAGTGCTGCTGGACTTCCTGTCTGTCTGACACGTCCGCCCAAACTGGTGCTCCACCCACCACCAGTCAGCAAGAGTGACATCAAGCCAGTGCCAGGCCTGGGCCACTGTTGCCGCAAAACCACCAAGAAACAAGCCCGCAAAGGTCTGTAGAAACTAAATATTGACGGATAAATAAATACAGTTTCAAGCCATTTATCAAGTTACGTTTTTATTTAATAAAAAAAAAGCTTGTGCAGCTTTGACAGTGATAATAAGCTAGATACCAGAGGGTGTTTTAGATGTTTTGTCCTGTGTCTGGGAACAGCAAGAAGTAAAATACTAGAGAAATATAAAATGAGATGCTTATTATTAGATACTTAATAGATTATTAGAAACTTATCGATTTTAAATCGTTTCTTGTCAAGTAATCAGGTTTGACATTTAGCATGTATTTATTTTCTCTAAATTGTTTAAGAATTGTTTAAGAACTGTGCCACTCCGTTTCTGTATACTATTTTACACATGTATCGAGAGCAAAAAGGCTTTTAGGTTGAAAACATTGATTCCAAACATTGATTCAAATATATTGTGTCTGTACATTTCTACGTTTATACTCACTTTTACACACCTGTCCACGATTACAGGCAGAACTCCTGAAGAAGTGGTACGGAGATACTTGCAGAAAGTCCGCAACCCTCCAGAGGAGGTATGTCCGTGTTTAGGACCATATTTTCAGTTTGTATTCATGTTATTTTTAAAAGGTAGCCACACATACAAAACCTTCTGAGCTGGTTTCTGCATATTTGCATAAGTAACTTTGTCATCTGCATACATTTGATCAGTGCAATGAGGAACAGATTTTAATATTTAAACTGAATAGAATTACACCAAAACTTTCATTTTTTTAATACATGAACTGCTTTTCTGTAAATGTATTTCTTACTGTTTTTTTGTTTGTTTGTTTGCAGGACTGCACGATCTGTATGGAGGCTCTGGCAGGCCCCTCTGGGTATAAAGGCCCTGGCGTGGGTGGAATTTCTCGGGCAGAGTCTGTTGGTCGTCTGTCTCAGTGTGGACATCAGTACCACCTGCAGTGCCTGGTGGCAATGTACAACAATGGAAACAAAGATGGCAGCCTGCAGTGCCCCACTTGCAAGACCATCTATGGCGTAAAGACCGGTAACCAACCGCCCGGCAAGATGGAGTACCATGTCATCCCACACTCGCTGCCCGGACATCCTGACTGCAAATCCATCCGCATTATCTACAACATTCCCCCTGGCATTCAGGTAATATTTTACCAGTTCAATAATCAGTCGTCTTTTCCGACCCAGTAGGAGTGACAAAACCATTGTCTTGATAGTTGCATATTTTACTAAAATACATGTCCTGGAGAGTACAAAACACAAGCCAGTTCACTGCTGATTCTATTATTAATAATAATAATTATATTATTAAACTACATGGCAAGAAACAAATCAAATAAGATCTGAAAATATAGATGAGTTAGCAGTTATTTTTTGAACAGTCACATGTTTAAAATACTTGCGTCTGAACTTCTTTTCCTTTTTCTGCCGCAGGGCCCTGAGCACCCAAACCCTGGTAAACCCTTCACAGCTCGTGGTTTCCCCCGGCACTGCTACCTTCCTGACAGCGAGAAAGGCCGTCTAGTAAGTTTGCATTCATGACACCTAGAGCCGCTTATGTCTTAAACATAAGCTAAAGGGAATTCATTTCACAACTGAAGCCGCTTTGCTTCTGTTTTATGTACAAAAGCAGTTTGCTTTGAAATGATGTCTTCCAAAAGCGTGACCTTTGTAATGTTTTGATGTAAAAATAGTATACAGTGCGTACTTCCTGTAAGAAATGTCTTAATGTCTAAATGGAATAAACGCTGCTGAGACTTAACAGCTTGGAAATACAATGTCTGAGACTTGTTAGACAGGTGATTGTGTTACATGTTCTAAACTGAAAAGTGTAGGTGATTGTGACATTGGATAAAAGGACCTGGTTTTCAACTGAAAGTCAGCTCATGAATTTCCTCTCCAGCTTTAGAAACTTTGTCCAAATTTAGATCATTAGAAGTATCTACCTAAATTTCGCATAGAATATTAACAGGTAATGCACACCTAATGAAGGTTTATGCTGCAACTTACCCTATGTACTATTTTCTAATTGAACTCCTGAACTATCTGTTTCCTCTTCAGGTGTTGAAGCTGTTGCTGGTTGCGTGGGACCGCAGACTGATTTTCTCTGTGGGGACGTCAAGCACGACTGGCGAGGCAGACACAGTCATCTGGAACGAAGTCCATCACAAGACTGAGTTCGGCTCCAACCTGACCGGCCATGGTTACCCTGACTCCGGGCACCTGGACAACGTTCTAGAAGAGCTGCGTGCGCAGGGCATCACTGAAGAAGACTGTGTGAGGGACTGAGAAAGAAAAAGAGGAAAAGAAAAAGGTGCCAAGTTTGAATCATGATTCAAAACCCTTTATCCCAACTGGAATTTGAGAACTTGGGCTGAAGTGGAGAATCCTTGTCTTAAAGGTACTGGAAGTACTTGTATAAGTCACTACCCAAATTCTTTTCAGTGGTATCATCCCTTCTGTGGAAGAAAGCTAAAGCTTTTAAGCCAGATTTTAACACAGTTGTGTTTCAAAGCTAGTTGGACCAACTGAAACCTTGAAAGGATGTTGGTACAATTTTACTATTGCTGGTGTCTGTTTAACAATTTAATGTATTGTAGTTCTGTGAAGGGTACTCCAAACCTGAGGTACTTCTGTGCATGTGGGTATATCAGTCAGTGCAGAGTGGAAAAAGTCCTTTTTGTACAATTGAGGCCCCCTACATTTTGCTATGAAGCTCCAGTGGCGGTGTCAGACTGAATATGAATGTTTACTGCCCTCTAGTGGCACTTGATGATACATTCCATCCATTTACACATCCATGGTACTGCTGGTTAATTTGTTTTTAGTTATACTATTATTTACACTACATGAATTACTACTTATGTTTATATATGTTTATACATATTCTGTTCTACCTTATTACACATTCTAGAGCGAATAAATTAGAAGCCTATGTTTCGGCACGATTTCGGGGATTAAAGTTAATCCAAAGTCTTTGTCGAGGACCTGTAATCCTGACTTTAGGCATTAATCTCCAGCCATTTAAGGTATTAATCAGCATTTAAAAATGCGACAACGAGGGGTGAAGCCATGGCTGTGGGCCAACTTACAGCCCTGAACTGGGGGCCCTGAACAAATGCACAAAACTGCCATGTTCCTCCCAACTCACTCATTCGCAAAGCCACCTGGAAAGCGTGACTGAATTAAACCCAGTTTTATCATGATTAGACTTGCAACCGGAGATTACATGTGTAACACATGGACCAGTGTTCATACAACGATATAAGCTATTTTGGGCCGTCAAGTAGTTGATGTTTCATTTTAAAACTCTGTGGTTGTTTGATGTAATGCCGCCCACCAGGCCAGACGATGTTTACCTGTTGGGGAAAACTCCAGTCCTACTTCTTTAGTTCTGTGCAGTGGTCAGCCTTTCTCCGGTTGCTTTTCTAGTCGGTCCTTAGTAGGTCCATGATGGACATGTTTACAAAAAAAGTATTGCTGTCAAAACATTTGTGCATGTGTGTACATGCAAGTGTAAGCTTACATTTATAGTTGAAATATATTGTGTGCTGTATGTGTTTTATGTACACATTTTTCTTAATCAAAACCATATTTTTGAAGTGTGGTGGCAAGTAAATGAGGCAAGCACTCATGACTTTTTTTTCCATTTTTGTCATACATTTTTTCATTTTTAGCATTGTCTTATAAGCTGTTAGTTTACTTTTTTTGTACTGTGACGTTTTACTCTCACTTATTGCACTTGTAATTTTTTTTCCATTATAGTTGCTATGGTTAAAATGACTTCTGCCAAGAGGAAGCTGCAAAGAAAACCAGTGTACGGAGCTAGAGCTGTTGTTGCTGTGTAATATAAGTCTGTACAAAATAACATGCATATTAAATAGCTGCTGGAATACTGAATGAATATTAAAGAAAAGGGGAAGAAATGTAGGTGCGGAATTTGTTCATCGTGAATGCTTTATTACATGATAAAATTCGTAAGGTAATTTAAATTATGTGCCATGCATTGAATAATGAGCATAACAGGTTTTAGTTTTAGGTTTTATTTGAGGATATAAAGGGCCGAGCTGCACTATTAAGGCAAATTTGAGGTTTAAGAGCTGCTTTTTTAATCTGTGGTTTTAAAAATGGTATTTATGGATGTTATGTAACTAATAACTCTTTCTTTATTATAAAAAGATGCTGTTTTGCATCTCTTTTACAACCAGTGCTGATCTTTTTGGAACATGCAACTGTTCATATCTGCCTTAAGTTTGATACAATCACTCCTGTTCTGAAACAGGCAGCTGTCATGTCACTAAGTGACTCTCGCTCAGCGGCCTTGACCCCATAGCAACTTGTCTTAACACAAAAAAACCCCTCCCCTTCCCCAGACTACTACCAGTTTGCATGCAGGTGAACTGAGGACATTGTCTCACTGCTGTGTCTCTTGGAATGGCGGGACGGCTATGTCCGGATACAGTTCACTGGTTACAGCTCTGCTGTTAATACCATCTCCCAACAAGCTGGTCACTAAATTCCAAAGTCTAAAGTGTAATTTAAAGCCTTGAACAGTAAAGTGGGTTCTGGACTTTCTTACCAGTAGACAAACAATACCCAGAACAATAAACACTAGAGTGCCACAGGGCTGTGTGCTGAGCCTCCTCCTATTCTCCCTCTTAGTTTTGTAAACACTACTCTCTAACAAAAATGTGTCAACTTTAAGAGTGATGGAGCCAGAATAACAACTTCGTTCTCATCTCTAATCAACCGAGTGGTCACTATTCCATCAACATCAACAGTACCATCTGGCAAGTGCTGCAGAGCTCCGTCTGCCTGCATGACCAGGCTGCAAAACAGATTTTACTCCAGAGCTGTCCCACTGCTAATACCTATTAACAGCCCCTCCACCGGACCTCAGCCTCACTACACACATACATACTGATCTGCAGTGGATATGGAAAAGCATCAACCTCTTCAAAATATTCACATTTTGTCGAGTGCAGCCTGAAATGAAGAAGTTCAGAAAAAAAAATAAAGCAAACAATGTAGTCATTTGCAATTACAGCAATTGGCAGACACTCTTATCCAGAGTGACACACAACTGTGCTAAGACCAAACACTTGATCACTTCTAATTGTTGTAAATAGTTCAGCTTAAAAACAAATAACCCTGCAGTATCCCAGTGCTGGATAGTGCAAAAAAAAAAAGAAGTCACTGTCAAAAGAAGGAAAAAAGTGAACAGACACAAGTCAAGAGATCCATACAAAATGTTCAAAGGCTTCATCAATCCCCTGGAGCACAATAAAGTTTTTTTAAAATTAAGAATTATTTAAGAAGTGGAAAGTGTTTGGTAGGACTAGGAGCCTCCCTGGCCGTACCTCCAAACTGGATGCAAGAGCAAAGAGAGGCTACCAACAGGCCCATAGCATCATTAAAGCAGTAATGAGAATTTATAATAGAGTGGTTACTGTGTGCATGAGCACTCTTATTATAGTGTGTGGGGACAGTTCCTTGCTCAAGGGTACCTTAGGCGTGCCACTAGTAGTCCTGGGATGTGAACCTACAAACTTTTGGTCACAGAGCCAACGCCCTAACCACTAGGCCACCAGCTGCTCTCACATCAGGAAAGGCCAGATTGAGTGTCTATTGAACTTTAACCAAATGCACCATAACGATTCTGAAGCCAAGAGGAAAAGGGTGTTATGGTCAGACGAGACCAAAATCTAACTATTTGACCTCAACACTAAACGGTACATATAGCATAAAGCCAGCACAGCTCACCGCTCAAAGAACACCATAACCACAGTAAAGTATGGAGGTGGTATCATGTGGGAAAACCTGCTACCCTCTGCAGAAAGTTGTCAATGGGAAGAAGGTTCACCTTCTAACATGAAAATGACCCAAAGCACACAGCAAATATGTTAGGGCATTAACGACTCCAGATTTTTTCAAGTCAACTAGTCGGTCAGCAAAGTCTTAAGTTGAGTCGACTAGTCATTTGATAACGGAGGAACACAGGCGTCCAACATTGAGCAACTGTTATTAAAGGTCTCTGTAACATTAACAGCCAGCGTGACAATAAAACAAAACAAAGGCGTATACCTTGAATTTTCTGGTAAATCTAAGTGCGAGTGGAAACGGTTTAAGCCGCGGCAGGAAAACTCTCTGCAATGCTAGTGTTAGCCGTGTTAGCTAACGGATACCGTTTCTGATGCAGAGCGCCGGTTCTGTTACTGTACTTTAACACCGACTTGCAGGTTGTGCAGGTCTCCGTGCTGTTTGTGTGTCTAGAGTGAAGGAACTCTACACGTGATGTGTGTCTGTCTTCTCTGCTGCATGTCTCTCGTCTTGTTGTGGTCTTGTGTTCAGATTCCCCTCACGCCAAAGTTACCTATAATATACTATAATAATTGTTTAAACCAAGGAACGCATGTCAGCATAAGCCAATCAGAGACAGAGATTGCTTTGTGTACACAAGCGAGCGTAGAGAGAGGAAAAAAGCACACAACTAGTCAGCTTCTCTCAGGGGGCGTTGACGTGTGCCTCTGAAGTCGACTAGTCAACTTTTGTGTTAAATCCCTAAAATAAGGGTGTATAAGGTGTCTTTGACAATATAAAGAACTTTTATTAAATGTACTTTTTTAACATTTTTTTAACAGTCCCATCTTTCCATGTGAAAATTCAACAATTCATTCATTTGTTTTGTGAATTGGTCTTGTTTTCACTCTGTTTGTGCCGCCTGACTGCAGAGCAGTCTTCATCAGTGAGACGATGTTAGGCTCGATGCTGGTGTCACTTCTTTGACTTTGACTTGTTAGACAGGATCATCATGTTTGTTGTACAACAGCACAAGTTGTGGTTGCTATAGTTACATTCCAATAGTAATTGAATAAATACGGTAGGACAAGAAATCCCCCATAAAGACATAATTTGCTGATGTTGTTTTGACAGACGTCAAGTGGTTCAATAGATGCGCAAAATGTAAAGATTAGTTTTACAGCCTCAAACAGTGAGTGTGTGTTTCTTCATTGTGTGTGTTGTGCTTTTGAGTGTCCTGCACTTTGCTCCATACATCAGTTTAACTGTTCGAACACAACCTGAGTTTAGTGTGATTTAGTTATTAATCGACTGTCAGCTGTATTATAGTATAAATATAAAACTCTGAGTGTAAAGATGATGATGTTTCAGCTGTAACCTTGACTTACGTTAACATTGTGATGTCCGTAGTTAGGACACATTAGAAAGTTAATTATTGAGTGTTCCAAAACACACTGGTGTTACGGTACACTTTTACAGAAAGTAATCAGGTGGCACAGCCGTGAATCGCTACGTAATCAGGGGTTAAACTAGTGAGGAACCTTTATGCAAAAATGCTTATTCTTTAAAATGTTCTTCATACTCACAGAGATGTGGATCTTTAAACAATCAAGAGTAGTTCTTCTATGACATCGCTCAAAGTACAAAGTGTGTGTGCGCGTGTGTGTGTGTGTCTGTGTATTTGTGTGTCTCTCTCTCTCTCTCTCTCTCTCTCTCTCTGTCTCTCACTCTCTCTCTGTCTCTCTCTCTCTCTCTGTCTCTCCCTCTTTCTTTCTCTCTCTCTGTCTCTCTTTATTTATTCTTTTGTATAACACAGAATGGAAAAGCTCTGTTCTGCAGGTGCTGTGTGGCCTAATGGAACATTCTAACTAATTTTAGTTTCAATGATCACATTTCAATTATATCCTTTCTTAACAGAGAAATGAACAGCAACAGGAGAGACAGAGAGAGAGAGAGAGAGAGATAAAGACAGAGAGGGGGAGAGGGAGAGAGAGAGAGAGAGACAGAGAGGGGGAGAGAGAGAGAGACAGAGAGACAGAGAGAGAGAGAGAGAGATTAAGAAAGATAGGGTGAGAGAAAGAGAGAGAGCGAGACAGAAAGAGAGAGACAGAGAGGGTGTGAGAGAGAGAGAGAGAGCTCTACTTCCAGTGCCACCTCTAAGACATGACACAAATGCACGGTGACAGTGTGTGTTTAGAGTGAACGAGAAACACGGCCTTGCACTTGAGATAATGCACATAGTAAAAACATAATGAACTCCGATTCCCACGATGCCTGGCGTTAACCTCATTTACTCAAAACGATTAGTCTTTTGCTGCTTGTTTCACTCACAGTGAGACAAAACAATGTCTGGAGTGCATTTCTGAGAGTGTGCCTTGGTGTGTGTGTGTGTGTGTGTGTGTGTGTGTGTGTAATTTTATATTTTTTATATAGTCTATACTATTAGTAGAATGCTCTATTCTCCTCTTTAATTTTTGCTTTTATGTTTTTACTGTCCTCTAAACTTGTCACGATCCCCTCCCGTCTATGTGTTAGGGACCTGAGAGAACCACGGGAAGCAGGCATGGTCAGGTTGAGTGGTCTTTATTCC
>JBBPDB010000011.1:14370169-14387282 GCA_037974465.1 Brachypetersius altus
GTTCTGTTACTGTACTTTAACACCGACTTGCAGGTTGTGCAGGTCTCCGTGCTGTTTGTGTGTCTAGAGTGAAGTATTTCCAAACATGTGATGTGTGTCTGTGTTCTCTGCTGCATGTCTCTGGTCTTGTTGTGGTCTTGTGTTTAGATTCCCCACGCGCCAGCGGTACTGCCCCTTTTATGAAGGGACTATAATAATTGGTAAGCCAATCAGAGGCAGAGATTGCATTGCGTACACAAGAGAGGGCAGACAGAGAAAATAAACAGGACTACTTGACTTCTCTGAGGGGGCATTGACTTGTGCCTCTGTAGTCGACTAGTTAACTTTTGTGTTAATGCCCTAATATATTTATATATAACGTGATATATATCAGTACCAACCTTCTAGCAATAAACCCCTTCAGCCATCTAAAATCTGAGATTCTTACAATTTTCAGCAGTTCCAGTGAGCTGTCATTATTTCTGATTCTTTGTATATGACAACATGCTATCATGTGCATTAACCCTTTAAAATAAAGAATTACTACTTTACATGTTGAAATATTTTGGAATTCTTAAAGGGCTCTGCATAGTTTGTTCAGTGGGGCCAATTTTTATTGTCTGGTCTTTTTAAAAAACTTAATTGATTACTTAATTAATCACCAAAAATGAGTAGATTATTGAACAATATATCATTACAGCCTTATTGCAATGTAAATTTAGAATTGGTAATTAGCAGCATTGTTGCTTGTTTAGATTGCGCTGCAGAAAGCATCAAATGGCTATCACCCAGTCCTTGGCAGTAAGTGACTGGATTACTATTACTGGTCAGATGGGGCCAAAGGACATAATGCGCTTAACTAAGAGGCCAATAATTGCACATGTACATTTTTGTCACACAAATGTGAGTGTTCCTAAGACCCCCGTGGCATTACTATCTTCAGACCACAAATAGTCTCCATGGAGTAAATGTAGCTGTAATCTGAAACACTGACGGTATGATGGGGGGTCTATTCCTGCAAATGTTTCAGAGGAGGGGAAAGGGGTAGGAAAGGGAGAGGGTGGGGCGGGTGCAGGGGGATACCCAGACAATGCTTGCAGTGTCCACATGGTTAAGGACCAAGCCAGCAAGCTTTTAAAAGCTCAATCAGAAGGCTGCAGCTTGAACAGTCATGCTGTTTTTTAAATCCACATTTGCTAACATTAGAGCCACTCCACCTTTCTATCTAATGCTGCAAAAATAAGGCAGCATTTGCTTTTAGATATTTCTGTAGATAGTCTCTCTGGTTGCAGACTGAATGCACTAACTGTGAATGCCGGCCTCATTCTGTAAGCGGCAGACGAGGAACTCTATGCTCTAACCTCCATTAAAAGCTTTTAAACACATTAAGGTTTGGCTTCCATGGCCCAGAGCAAGGCGTGTTTCCAAGACAACAGCTCATTCCACCGCCTGCAGCTCCCCCCACCTCCTCCAGCCCATCCCCTCTGCCCCCCAACGCTCAGGAGTCACATTTCACATGCAGATTTCCTGGCTGGCCGACCCACTTCATTAGCTTTCTGCTAAAAGCTTTTTGTTACAGATCCGAGAGAGAGAGAGAGACAGTGGGGAATGCAAGCGTGGTGGGGTGGGGTGCCTGAAGGGGGAGGGGTTTGGCAGGCTGTTGCCAAGGCAACTTGACATCATAGTGACGAACTTCCCTCTTTAAAAGCTTTTAAAGCTGATTGCTCCAACCCTCCAGGCCCCATTTTGATGCCTCTTAACTGAGTTAGAGGGGGAAGGGCAGAACGTGTGGCCTGCCTCACAACACAAGCACAAGCTTGAGGAGGCTATAAAGAGAGAGCAGAGGAAGAAAGGCTTTCTAAAAGCTCACTGCTCTGAAAGAAAACAGCAGCAAATCTGTTGGTACAACAAACCTGAGAGATTTGCAAAATGTCTGCAGAGGACTGTTTCAGTTATATAGTGCCAGGCTCAAATGAAAAGCACAGACGGGCTCGTAACTGGACAGATTCAGAAATGAAAGGGCTTCTGTACATTTGGGAGGAGTATGTCACCGAGCTCAAGAAGGCTAAGCGCAACGCTAAGATCTACGAAACAATGGCCAAGCGACTCTACGAACTTACAGGCGAGCACCGTCACAGGGAGGAGATTAAGATGAAGATCACCAACATGACATTCCAGTACAGGCAAGTGTAAGGGTGACTTTTAATCTTCTTTTAAAATAACCCATTCATTCTTTTAGGATTGGAGTTAAAATCCATTGTCACATTTGTCTCTTATTTCACAAAGCTTGCTTAAAACTGCTGTATATTTGTGGAAAAGAGCTTAACATTCATAAATTTTAACCAAATATCAAACATCTTTTTTTCTCCATCATAATTAGAAAATTTTATTGACCCAAAGTAAATTTTGGGTCAATTAAATTTGTCGTTACATTTTAAAGCAACTCAAGCTCACTAATTGAAACCCCGACATCATTCACATGCATTCCATAGTAACACAGCCTCATTTTTTTTCAATAGCTTCAGAAAACATTACCTAATGTTTGATAACTCCATATTTACTTCACTGTACAGGAAGCTGAAATACACAGCCACTGGTAGCACCGGAACACCCGACTGGCCATACTACAAGTCCATTGAGAGGATTCTGTCCAAGGTACCAGAGCAGACCCACATGAGCCCACTGGACCCCCAAACTACCGGCGCATCCACCTCCCAACCCGAATCTTCTCTACCCCAACATGCAGCTCCAATGCTGGGATTCCTGCAAGAGTACACCGGCTCCTCCGAGGAGAGGGAAGTCAAAGAGGAGGAGGAGGAAGATGGCACAGAGATCTCTGTGAGCTCCTTCGAGTCCAGGTCATCCACAGTACAGTATATCAGAGTTCATCTTAAATTTATTATGTCACTCACAGACCTCTATACCACAAGAAGAGTAAACTGGCCATTTTATATTACAGTTTATTAATCTCTCAAGGGCCTGAAAACCTAAAGCTCCAACATTCCCCAACAATTCCAGTGTTGAGTTTGGATGCCATACCTTTCATTGACAGGGCTATAACCATTGAAGGTCACATACCTATACATGAATTCTGAGGATAGCAAGCATTCACTGCTTTTTTTCCAAATACCTTTTTGAAAGCCACTGTTTACAGGAAGTAGGGCCAATCAGGAGGGATCGTGGGAAAGGTATTTTTAAATGTACATTGTGAAAATTACTTACAGCTGTAACAGACTGTAAAGGACTCTGGTTATGGGCTCCCAGCTTTTAGCTTTGCTGTCTAAATAACTGTTCAAAGCTCGCATTAATTTAAGTCTTTGAGGTACATGGTTAATATTATCGTGGAGTCAACTGAACACGGAGGTAAAGCTGCACTTAAACCCCAGTCAATGCTCTTAATCAAAGTAAAACAACACAGCGAAAACAGACTACCAACCAAAGCTGAATTTGAAATTGAAGTATATGACTCCCTGGGGATATGGTGGCAGACAGGGGGAGTAAACTGACCATTAACCAATAGGCCCTGTTAAAATCCTGAAATTATAGCTGATGAATGATTTCCAAAAATCCCTTCAAACTGGGAAAGAAAAAATATTTTCAGAAAATGTCATTGATCTTGGGGAAAAATGCTTATGCTTTAAAGTCACACAGAGACACGAAAACAAGATCAGAGTAAAACATAATATAAACAAAAAATAATCTACAGTCTGCTATATACACACAATTCTATGGTTAGTAGGAGAGGTATAAAATTACTGCTGCAGTTGTCTGTTAGTCTATACCTAGTTTATTATTGCATGTAATGATAACGATTGTGCACACAGTAAGAATCTGAGTAGCAGCTCGTTATTGCACAGATTATTTTGTGTGTGACAGAGGGAGGAGTTAAAGAGTCTGATCGCAGTGGGGAGGAAGGATTTTCTGTGACCAGTCCAGCTAATTATCCATGTGCCCACCAGGGTAGTTGTAGTCCTAAACGATCTCCTAATCCACGCCCCCTGGTGAACACGGGATTTCAAGAGGCCGTGATCTTCTCGGTGCACCACCAGTTCTGTTGTCTTGATGAAGTTGAGCTGCAGGTCATTCAGCTCGCACCAGTCAACGAAACTGTCCACTGAGGTCCCCATGCCTCATTCATTATACATTCACTATTGCTGAGAATTTCTGCAGATCAGAAACCTCTATGTTGTACTTGAAGTTGGATGTGTCACATCCCTGAAGCCACACATACTGTGGCTTTTTAATCACATAGTCCAAAATCCAAATCAGCATGAACCAGCATATTAAACAGCTAACTTCTTAGCCAGGCTGGCTGAATGGTGTTGAAGGCACTGAAGAAATCAAAGATCCTTAGGGAGCCTCCTGGTCTAGGTAGCTGTAGGGATGGTGCAGCAAGTAGATGATGGTAGATCATCCACTCCAATCTTGTAGGCATGGTGAAGCATACAGAGGAACATACAGAGGATCCTCAGCAGTGCTCCACATAGCTGAGGTGTGCAGAACTTGAGCATCTGTGGTCTTATGCCATCTGGGCCTGGCGCCTTGGCAGGATGGAGTCTGCATAGTTCTCTCCTCACTTGGTCCTGCTGATGTTGATCTATGGTCTATGGTTATCAGTGTTGGGATCGGCGGGAGAGGGTGGAGGCAGCGAGAGAAGGAGAGAGGTACTGATGGAGGAAGCTGGAGGAACATTGGGTGCCACGAGGGTCATGCTGGAGCTGGAAGAGACATTGGATTGAAGCCTATTGTCAAACTTAAAAACAGGTTAAACTCATTAGCCTTCTCAACGTCTCCATTAGTCCCCTGACTGCTGAACTCCATATTTACTCCACTTCCCTGTGATTGTCTTCATGCCCTTCCACACATCCCTGGTGTATTCTGCTGTAGCTTTTGCTCCAGCTTTCTCCAGTAGCTGTCCCTTCCCTCCTTTAACTTCAGAGAGGAGAGCTTTGATGTCTTTCAGGAGGGCATTGATGTCTTTGCTGACCAAGACTGTAGTATCCAGACAGTTCTGCATGGCTGCATTGGCCTCCTTTGACTACTTCCTCACTGCCCTGACAGTGGCTGTCTACCCCTTCACCAATGGAAGGCAGATAGTGATGAGGTGCATCAGGTTGTACACCGGTTGAAAGATGGTTGTTGCCACTTGCTGCTTTAGCATTAGCAGCATTCAGGCAGCCCAAACAAAGACAAGTAAAGCAGAAATGCTTCTAAAACTTCATGGTTCGAGAAGGCATGATGTACTAATTCTACAAGCAATGAATTAGTGTTGCAAATAAAACAAGAATGTTTAAAAACACTAAAATACAAAAGACATAACCATGCTGGTGTATTAAACATTAATGTTGTGTACCCTGTGAAATACAAGCCTAAAGTGGCTAGACCACTGGCTGTGGCTGAATATTTATGTCTTGGCCACCCTCACCTCTGTTGTACAAAGATTCAGTGACTTCATGGCTGTGTGAGCGCACACAAATGTTTATATTTACTTGGAATAATGTGTGGTTAACTAAGTATTTGCTAATAATATTAGCACTAGGTATTTAGCTAACAAATAAGTCATAATGCATTGCTGCCTACACCTCATGGCACACAGTTATATGGAATGTCTGAGCAATTCTTTCTTGGGTTTTTTTTGTTTTTAATTTATAATAACTAATAATTATGATTCATTTCAAGTGCTGCAACTAATGAAAACCTGATTAGCTTGCCGCTGCTTTGTGTGTCTAAATAATCTGCTGTAATTTAACTTTTACTAAATCATTTATTTCTTTTTCTCTTTGTATGTTTAACACTTGTTAACCACACACTTAAGCTTCACAGCTGATTTGGTGGGGAGGGGCAGTGGTGGTGGTGGTGGGGGGGTGTTCAGCTCAATTCACACTGCTCTAGAGTGTTTGCCCCTTTCACACTGTTCTGGAATGCTCGTCCCATTTTTACTGTTCTGGAATGTTTACCCCATTCACACACTTTTCTTTGTATGTTTTCCTCCATTCAAACTGGTTCAATGGCGACACTGTAGCTATTATGACCGTAGCTATTTAATTGGCTGGGGCCATGTGACCATGTCCCCTGGCAACTTTTTAGGTCATTTGAGGCTAGCAGAAGTTTTAATGCATTCACTGTACTGCCATTTTTTTCATGGCCTCTAATGTTGCACAAAAGTTCTACAGACCCCTAGCGAAGGGGTTTCACACTAACTTTATTGTTTTTAAATGGTTTAACTTCCTTGTAAATGACATTCTGAATTCAGATCTTTATGCGACTAAACCTTTTTACGGCTGTGACTATTAGACTCAAAATTGTGTCTAACAATAAGAGTGTATAATAATTAATAATTAATAATCAGGTGTGTGTGTTCAGGTCTCACACGGTGAAGAGGCGGCGCTTGTCTCCAGTCCCCCTGCGGCGTAAGAAAGTGCGTGTGATGGAGGCGATGCTGCAGGAGCAGCGAAGGATGAGGCATGCAGTGGAAGAGACGTGCCGGGAGGTGCGCAGAGTCATGCAGCAGCAAAACTTTCTGCAGGTGCAGAGCCTGCAGCTTCAAGACAGAATGATGAACCTTCTTGAGAAAATGATCCCAACTCCAGCAAATAAACCAACTTAGTTATAAGCCCATGACAGATTGTTGACCGAGGTTCAAATACAACACACACAGCTGCATTAATTAGATGTTGTTATAGCAAAAGCCACATTTCATTTGTGATCTTATTTTATTAAACCATGTTATTTTTCATAAAAGACATAGAAGTTGTCATTTGTGCTGTAAAGGTCTGATTCTGCATTGTGATGAAGTCACTTAGTGACCAGGTGGGTACTAGGCTTTATTCACACTGAGGGTAAATCAGATTATGTTCTTAAACCGGATTTTTTTTAGACTCAAGTCTTTGAATTTCAAGTAACAAATGACTGAATCATATTGGTCAGTGGATATTTGATTGCATGTCCACGTAAGTTGTGGTGCACACATGAGTATGCAAAATAGTGTAAGGGCAGACAAAACTTAGCAAACCACTCAGTTTACAGTGGAGCTGAAACGTTTATAAACCTTTCAGAATTTTCTATATTTATTAATAAATATGACCTAAAACATCTTCACATTTTTACACAAGTCCTAAGAGTAGATGAAGAGAATACAGTTAAACAAACGTTCTTCCATTAAGGAAGAATAAGGAATATTTCTGAGGAAGTGTTGGTGCTCATCGGGCTGGGAAAGGTTACAAACCTAAATATTTTGGAGATCTCATGGGAACCCAGGTTATGCCAGATAAATAGAACCACATGCATTAGACAGTTTTATAACAATAACAATTATTCAAGTGGCCTATAGAATTCTGCACAGGCAAACCTCAGTTTGAAGTAGTAGATAACACCCTTTTGCCATTTAGAAATACATTTTAAGTGGGATTAGAAAGCCAGTGATGGTCTAAGCAGACAATTCACAACACGACACTTACTGCTCAAAATATTTTTCACTTGGCTTTAAACCCGGGGTAGGATTATGCTTAAGAATGTGAAACGTGAGAAGCCTTTTAACTAATGCTGTTAAGAGAATGCATGATTGCACTGGTTTTAGTCTTAAAAGACTTAATTGCTGGATGGGTTAAAACTGACTGACACTGGAACAGAAGAACTGTTTCCTGACTGTCTCCACAAAGCCTTGCATTTAATAAGAGTTAGGTTGCACTGTTTTTATGTCTCCTAGAGTGTCTACCTATTTGCATTTCAACACATCAGAGCCAAGCCATCCAAAACATCAGATGTTTTAATGTGCAAAAATGTAGATACACTAAGACCAAGTTGGAAAATAGAAAACTTTTTATAGAATACATAAAACCAATTATTAACTTCAATTAAAACTAAGTAAAACTTAATTCTTATTCAATGTAATATCCTTAGTTAGTCCTCTGAATTGCATAAACCAGCCTACGCTACATAATTCACGTGTGCTTTCAGTAAGTAATCTGATCGCGAGAACGGAGAAAGCCGTTGGTGTACTTTGGCCATAGCATATGCAAAGTCCATCTAGAACTATGGGCAGGTGAAATGAGATATCACAAACCTAACATATAACTTTTTGCAAAGCACACAGTATACATAACAGTTATATGAAACTGTGAACATTTCGTGGAGGTTAAAGCAGTCTGATTTGGCTCTAGTGGATAATTTACGAATCAAAGGTGGTGAAATTCAGAACATTAAATTAAAAATATATATACATTTAAAAAAAAAAACATATATGCATCGGGACGCCTGACCATTACACCAACAGGGACAGGGACTTGTGGCCAATAAACACGATTCTGGCATTGCATTAACATATATAGATATAAATAAAATGTATTATTGTTATTATATATAGACTTGAATATGGTACGGACAGCAATAGTAGCTTCCACTTTTCTTGGAAGGCTTTCTACAAGATTTTGCCCATTTCTCTGTAGAGCAGTTAAGAGGTCAGGCATTGATGTTGGACGGAAGGCGGAATGCGGAGCTTTACGGAGCTTGCTTTGTACACTGGGGGCACAGCCATGCTGGAATAGACAAGGTTCTTCCTGAAAATGTGTCCACGGAGTTGGAAGCACGGCGTTGTTCAGCATTAAGATTTAGTCCCTCGCTTTAAGTAAGGGGTCTAGCCCAAACCCTAAAAAATAGGTGTGTCCCATTACTTCTGTCCGCATTGTGTCTTACTCTAGCTGCAGATTTGAGCAGTGTCAGAGATTTTAGGCGTCTTTACAGCCCGCCCATCTGAGACGTTACATGTGGGCGTGAACGCACAGTACTCCACGTGATTGATCAAACACCAATAAGCGTAAAGTATCTGTTTAAACGCCTGAGGTGATTGACGAGTCTTTTAGCCAACGGGAGGCTTAGTTTGAGTTTGTAAACGTTACGGTGCCATAGTGACTGAATGACGCTTTGTGTTCTGTACAATAGTGAATAGCAGCGGTTGTCCGAGGGCACGGATTTGAAAAGGAAGAAACTTTGAATAAACTCTTACAGCCAGATAAGTAAGTGGCCGTTTATCATCCATTTATTCTAAAAACATTTACCATTGCGGTGTGCTGGAAAAAATGTTGTCCTTTGGTGTTTGTAAGTAATCGAAATTTGTCTAGTAACCTAAACATTTACAGCCACACGGGAGTGGAACGTCACGGAGCTGGTGTATACGACATATACAAGGAATATTTCGGATGTTTAAAGTTAAAAAAATATATATATCGATTTAATGTCCACAGTTTCGTGTTTGAATTGAGTTCGATTTTTTTATTTGTGTAAAATAAAGTAAAAGTGTGAAAACGTCAAAACAAAGGCTCGTGCTATGTGTTGGAAAACTGCGTAAAATTAAGAGTAATAAAAAAACTGTAACAATAATAATAATCAATAAGCTGTAATAATAATAATAGTAATCAATAATAATAATAATAAGCTGGAATAATTTGCCATTTCATATGTTCCATTTAGTTTGTACAGTTATTAAATAATACAAAATTACAATAAATAACATAGTAATGTAATGACTGTAATGTGTACTTTATTGTGTATTTCTTCATCTTGCCACTTTACAGACTTGTTTGTTCTCTTGTGTTTTATCAGCTACGATGTCTGATGTTCATTGCTTTTGGCACTGACCAGCACCATCATTCAAAGTCATCCAGTTCTACTGCTGTGATTTGGAAATTTCACCAAAATGAGAGTTCTGGACCCAGCTGGGTCTGTGAGGAGGTATCTGGACTTTCCCCCAAGCCAGACAGTTCGCAGGGTGGAGATGGAGCGTGGGAGAGCTGGATATGGATTCACCATGGCTGGGCAGGCACCTTGTGTCCTTAGTGGGATTATGAAGGGGAGCCCGGCTCATAGCGTCGGACTGAGACCTGGTGACCACATTTTGAGTGTGAATGGTACAGATGTGTCTGAGGTCACGCATGAGACTGTGGTGGAGCTCATTGGTTCATCTTCGCGGTCGCTTTGTTTGCTTGTCACATCAGCCGACCAGTCACCTGGAGATATCAGCTCGAGTGACGAGGAACTGACTTTTCAGAAAAGGCAGAAATCAACATGGCTAAATCCTGGCAAGTTGGATTCTAATACTTGGAAACCATATGAGAAAGATATGAATGAGCCATTGATGCAATCAGTGGGAAGTTTTGATACTATTTTTGAGACTTCAGGTCAGGCTTCAGCTAACATACAATCAAAAACGCAGTCTAAACAGAGACCCATGTCAGAACCAGATATGTCTTACTGGACTCATCAAAACCAATCCAAACACCACCCACATATTCTTGGTCATGAGAAACCAACTCGTGTTGTGAGTAAGGACTCAGTTTTCACAGACTTTCAAAGTCAGAATAATATTTTACCTGACTCCAGTGCTCTAAATGTGGGAATGGTGGTAGGATACATAAGCTCTATAGAACTGGATCTGATCACATCACATTCTGAATTAGACACCTTACGAACCATTCGTGAATGCATCAGTCGGATTGGAATTGAGCAAAAAACCCACTCCCTGGTGATGATGAGGATTAAGTGCAGTTGCGTGCAGCTTTGTGATGACAGGGATGTGGTTTTGGCTTCATACCCTGCTGAAAACCTGGCTTTGTGTGTAATATGCACTGAAGACAATAGATTCTTTTGTCTAGTCTCAATAAATGGGAGCAAAACTGTCAAAAACAAAGTGGAGGATAGCACTTCTATAAAGGCACTGTGCCATGTATTCTTTATAGACCCAGAACTGTATCTTCACAAGGAACATGAAAATATAACTGAGCACTTTGGATTCTCATGCACTCCTGACCCTGATACCCAGGGTTGTTTGGAATTTCCTCAGACTCCATACTCAGTTTTACACTTTGTATCAGTTCTCTATACTGATCTGGGAGACTATATTGAGAAACTAAGGGTCAAACTGGACAGTGAGGATTCTGATGAAGGACACACAAATGCAAGAAACAGTGGTAGTGGTGACAGTGGGATTGGAAATGGTTCTCCAGAAGATCGGGAAAGCCTAGCTGATAAATGGAGTCTCATGTCTCCCAACACATCCCATCTACTTTGGAATAAACCTCCTCCATACAGCTCTGGAAAAGGACACAAAGGAGTATCTCTAAAGCCAGAACGTAGATGCCTCCTCTCTGAGCCGTTTCCAAGCCCTGCTCTATCTGTGACTCCTCAAACAGGGGGTTCTACCAGACCAGAAGATTCTGGTTGTACACCTTTGCAACCCCCAACTCTGATTAAACCTCAGAACTTGCCTGAAAATTTATCTAAACGCAGAGGCAGTCAGCGCTGGCCCACTGTTGGCATCCGAGCACGCTGGCAGAAAACTCGACCTAATAGCATTGAAAGTCTGCCAGACAGTGATCCCCATTTACCCAAGGAGAAAAACGGCACCTTGCCACCTGCCATGGAAAAAATCCCTACGCTGAGATACAAAACACCAAATGACCCCGTGAATCAGCAAAGGCCTAATTTTGATCTGACTCGGAAACTCTTCGGTAGCGGATCCAAAATCGAGAATGGAGAAAACAAGGTAACGTTTGTGACATTTAACAACTGTATTGTTTAATATACCTTTATTAATTAACATTTGATAAATATAGAGCATGGCAGAGGCACAAATAACAAGATAAGATCTCACCCTAAGGCAGTGGTGTCAAATTCTTGTCCTCTAGGCCAAAACATTGCAGAGTTTAACATTCTTCCACATGCAATATCCCTGATTTAGCTCATCAACAAAAGCCTTAGTAGAGGAGGCAGTGCTAATCGCAGCAGGCCTTCTAGGACCCAGTGATATCGTTTTACAGTTGTATGCTCAAATGACATTAGTTAATTTTATACCTTAAAAACACGGAATAAATATGGCATTTCACAGCAATGTTTTATTTTTTCCCGTTTTCCTTATTCAACAAATAAAGAAGTGTGTTTTTTGTAGATGATATGTACTTACTTTATCTAAGAAATTCAGCAAACACATGTCATTTGACCACAGCAGGGGTTTATGTAGCTGTCTCCTCAATGTCATGAAAAGTCATTTTGTAGATATACTTTGAAACTTAATGTATCTATGTCTTTGCCTTCAAACAGAAAGCTTATGTAGCAGGCTCAACCTGTGCCAAATCATGGATTTTACTGTAATGATCTGTGGAACAGATGGTGCTGCATTGTTGAAGCACAGCAGATGGAGCTATTGTGTTGATTAGTGGAGCCCAATATGATTACACCAGATAAATCAGTGTGAAAGCAGCTAAGCTCTATTTACATTCCCGGGAGTCACCTAGTAACCATTGGTTAATCGCTAAACACATGCTGCTGTAGAGAATAATGAAATGGGACTGTGTTTAGTTTATCTGTCCTCGATCACTTTTCAGTCTTAATCTGTCATGACTTATCTATTGATTTAGTTATGTGCAGCAAAATGTAATTGTCCACATCATAGCAAACCCAGCATCTACCAATTTCAAGCACTTTAATTAGATTTTTCTTTCAGCTTGCAGACAGGGATGAAATAGGCTCACAAATATGTGTTTGCTTTACAAAATTAGGTATATAATAAGATTTTTAAAGAGCATTTGCAAATTTTGTAATATCTTTATATTGCAACATTAAAACATTTCCTGGAGTAGGCATATTTTTATCTTAAGAGACGGTGCTATGATTAACTCAGTTAACTGTGGAGCCTCCATCTGTTCTGAGGGAGCGCAGTTTACAGATGGAAAGGAAATTACAGGGTTTCATGGTATGTGTGATATCATGGTCATTACAGCCAGTCATTCCATTCAAGCGTATGTTCAGCCCATATCTGTTCTCAATTTTACGTATTGGGAAATGCAGAAAACTTTAAGTCTAAAATGTAAAGAATCATCACATGTGAATTCATCCTGCACACGGAACAATGCCTTGAGAGATTCTGCATTTTTCAGGAAACCACCAAGCAGCACTGTGGATTTTGAACCACTGTGGATGTTGTTGAAGGGCCCATTTCATGGAATACTCACATTTTAAAATAAGAGACTAAGATGCACTATGTAAACATTCTTAATGTGGCTTCACTCTTTCGTCTGGACCATGTATGGCAATGAAGTTGCATAATCTTTTGCTTGGTTCTGGCTTATGTGTTTAAATTATGCCACCCATTAGATGGAAAGTAATAATATACCTGTTCCATATTATAAACATTGTGAATATGTAAATAGACAGGTTTATTTAAATTACAGATTACAAACATTATACTGGCACAACCAATTGTGAAAACCAGAGTTTTACTTTAGCATGCAGTAATCTGGTCATCGTACTCAGGATGATGAGAGGTTTTGTATTGTAGCCTTTATAATTTTGCTGTCTTCAGTAAATAGTAGTTTGAACCTGAGTTCTAAAATCTTTTATGATTTCCCTCACTGTTTATTGGGGTTTACATCACAAATATAGTGGTAATTCTGTTCTCAGCTACTGATGTTTTCTTCAGCTGACCTTTTTAACCTTATACAGTACAGAAGATGTTATGCTAGATAGAATAGTAGTAGATGTTTGATTTTCAGTTGTGAGCAGTTCTTGTCCTGCCATGCATGATTTAATAGCCTTGCATGGTGAGGTAAGTATTGCCAATGTTTATACTAATCTAAATAAAGGGCACTGGGCACAATGTGCCAAACATCTAAATAAACCACAAATGTCTAGACATAGCCAGAATTAACAGGTCACATTTTGGCTGACTTTAGTCTTCCTTTAACCATGCCTGAGAATGCTGTCTACATTTTAGGTGATACAGTACTTCATAATAACACCAAAAGTAACAGTAATGATATGCAGTGGTTTTTGTCTCTCATAGGGTTCTAGATTTTGGGGTCTCACTAGAGGAAGGTCTTCTGTTCGGCGAACAGCAGCTCATACCAAGCGACTCAGTCTGGCTCGCTCACTGGATGACCTTGAGGTAAAAACAAAAGATTATTTTCAGCACACAAGCAGAAAAGCTACTTTTACTTCATAAGTGTTCTTTTATTGTTTTCTCATTTGTATGGTTTAGCTAATTTGAAAAATGTCAGAGTGAAATAACATTTTTCAGAAAGACTAGAATAAATTTATTTTCTTGTGAATGTGTTATACGCTTTATGAGTTTTGTGTAACGCTCTATGAGTTTTGTACTACTTTAGCTAGTACTGTATTTACTTTAACATGTGCTGTACATTTTCACCATGGTGCTTTTCTCTTCTTAACTCTTACTTGCCTTGGTCCTGAATTCAATACTTTCTTTTTGTTAAAATCATAACTAGCAAATTCATCTGCATGATACACTGGCATTTCCACCTCAGAGGGCAGTAATATCTGCTTCAATTCACTTAATTTGAACACTTGAAAACATGTTTGTAGACTTCCTTGAAATGAGCTTTGGAATACTGGTCTGACCAGTGTCTCTGCTTCAGCATCCCACACGTCCTAATCAGTTTTTCACTTCTTATCCTCTCTTAAGGAGACTAGTCTGAACTGGGATGTGAAAACATGAACATGTTTTGACTGTGTTCTGCCTTTTCTTGGTGAAGGGTCATAGTCAGAGAGCTACAGGAGGAGTGGCTGTTTCTCTAAATGTTCTATACACTGAAAAAAGGGATGCACAGAATGTACTTGATTCAAAAAGGTACATCATTTACACATAACAAAATAATTACAGCACCCCATTTGCAAGAGTAAGCAAACATTTCTTTGATTTATGTCAAAATAATGTTCACATTTTTTCAGCAGTTTCATCCTAGAGGATAAAAACACTCTTGAGTTTGTAATTTTTGCAGAAGGCATTAACAAGACTATAACAAGGGGAAAACTTAGTTTGCTTAGTTAGTTGGTAAGTTAGTTATTTGAGAATCACCATACTTGGTTAATCACTGGCCTAACCTATTCAGTACTGGCAAACTACATTTGTGGCCTATGCTTTTCCAGGACAAATGAACAGGCCCATATTGTGTTTGGTATATAATAAGTATAGTAGATCTCAATGTGTCAAAAGCTGGGAGTGTTTTTTGTTTTAAATCTAGGTTTGCTATTTCGTTCATTCTAGGTCATCTTTATTATTATTAAGGATTTTCTCAACTGATTTTATGAAACAACCAGATTTTTGAGGTTTGAAGCTTTTGTCACTTCTCCAAACGTGACATCTGAGAGTAGTCGGAGTTTTCCTGGAATCCGAGGCTGTTTCATGGACCTAATGCCCTTCTGGTGGTCAGGCAAACTGGAAAGTGTGGTTATGAGAACATCAGTCATGCTGTTGTTCACCAGGGCCCTGCTCTGAAAGGAGAGAGAGAGAGACTAAAGGAGACTAGCTTAAAGTGGGATGGAAAATGTCTTATGTAAGCATTGGATCTGCTAGATTGCCAGACAGGGTTTGAATTAATAGCCATCTAGCTTATTTCACTAATTACGCTGTAATTTTGCGCTAAACTAAAGAGACCAAGACAAAGACTTAAATGAGTTTAGTAATCATGCTAGGGATCAAGTTAATCACATCTTGGATTCAATTGTTTTTACTGGAAATGCATATATATATAAATAGCCTATATGTGTATGTGTGTTTATGCAGTGGTACCTGGCCGCGGGCTGCACAGAAAAAACTTGGACGTTACCGTGTTATGTTGTTGGCTCGTTGTTATGAAAATTCTGTTAATAAAACTGCGAGTTTATGATTTACGTTTATTATTATATTTTAAAGATACCTCATTATTATATATTTAAAATATCCCCATTTTTATGCGTATCATTGATTTGTATAAATACGTATATTTATCTGCCGCTCCTTAAAGGCCGGGCCGCGAACACAGTTTCCGACATTAAACCGGTCCGTGACCCAGTAAACGGAGGGGACCACTGCCCTAACTAGTGTTTCAGTTATTTTCTAGTGCTCAAGATGATGCGAGGAAGAAGCAAAATAATCAGGCATTAGCAAATGACAGTTTAACACTAAAGACCAAAATCAGAGTGAATGAAAATCTCTATATTTTTCTGATATCACCTGCTTTACACAGCACTAGCGTAAAATAACGCAACGTAAAAGAGTCTGATGCACATTTGTTTAATGTATTACAGTTATCTTTGACGGTCTCATTTAATAATGTTACAGCTAATACACAAAAAAGCAGTCAGTGGTGTCAGCAAATTATGCTTTAAGTTTCTTGGGGAATAACAGTATCCTTGCTGCTCCTCCTCCTGGTAGTTCTGTTTGGTGATGAGTGGTGGTGGTGTGCTGTGATCGATCAGATGCGGATGGTGACCAGACTGACCTGGTGCAGAACGGGGACATGGCAGACCAGAACACAGACGAGGAACCCACAAGAAAACCCAAGAGGAAGAAGTGAGTCATTAAAAACAGCACATCTAGTTGTATTTCGACCAAATCATTTCTTCCATTCCATTCCATTCCTCGTGGCCCTTCCGCTCTTTGCAGGGTGAAGTCAAAAGTGACAGACATGCAGCCAAATAACGACTTGGCCGTCGAAGACGACGACATCATCACAGATGCCCAGTCTCCAATCCCCCAGCATGCTCTGTTCGCTGCCCCTCAGGGTCCGAGTCAGCCTGTGTCCAAGGTGTTCATCGAGAGGGGACGTACGTTCACACACTCACTGCTCACTTGTGTGACCAGATCAGATTAAACCTTCCTTATCGGTTGATTAGAATCAGGCCAGCTTAAAGCTATTTTTATCGCTCAGTTTTATAGGTGAAAGTGAATGAAGCGTGTGTTCTGTTAAAGTTTAGTTACTGCTTTAAGTCTGAGGTTGGCAGTTGATCAGTGAGCGTGTTCAGTTTCAGTTTACTGGTAAACGTAAGTATTATTTGGAGAGATTAGGCTTCCATTCAATGTTTAGGACTGATTTGCCCTGGAGAAAAGATCTCGGTGTAGATTACAGAGATGGGAGCGCCTAGTCAATTGATGCACTGCTACATCATCCACCCGAGCCACCCTTGCTGCTTCAGCATGACTGCATAGAATATTTTTTTCTCTCATTTTACATGTTACACGTTTTAAGGTCGGACAATATACACTACCAGTCAAAAGTTTGGACACCTTCCAACCATTCCCTCTGTGTTTATTCTGGGCTACATTGTAGATTAATACTGAAAACATCACCTGTTGCTCTGATGCAGC
>JBBPDB010000011.1:14387382-14413066 GCA_037974465.1 Brachypetersius altus
CTCCTTAAAGGCCGGGCCGTGAACATAGTTTCTGATATTAAACCGGTCCGTGATGAAATAAAGGTTGGGGACCACTGTGTTTATGTATATAATTACTATGTTGGCGGTGTATATATCCTCTTCAAATATACATACATAATAGCTTTTCATTTATTAATGTGGAGCAGAAGTGAAGCCTACTCAAGGAAAAAGAAAGAGAGTCCTAGCAAAGACTTTAAACATCCCTGTCAATATTAGATAATGAAGCGTGTGCGCATTTGTCTAGCACCAATTCTGTCCAGCAGGCCTGTTATCACAAGGCACAGGGGGCTAATCCATGTGATGATTAATCAAATAATCAGAAATTTGAAATAATCAACAAAAAGAACTAAATGAAACCATGCAGAGCCATTTAAAGGTTCAAAAATCCGTTTTTTAGAAAACAGTGAAGAAGGAAGCTTTTAAAAACACTTCAGTAGAAATGTGGAATATATTTCTAGAGTAGCAATTTGGGATATAACAACCACAGATAAAATTTAAACAAACTGTATGACAGTGTATAACGTTGTAACATATGACTGTATTGTGACTAGCATGTTGCCTTGAGGCTAGAGCACAGATAATTAACTGCAAAAGGAAATCTTTTAGCCATTTTTCTTGCATTGAAAATAGGACAAAATGTATTTTGTCATATAGAATAGTGAATCTGATTAATCGTTACATACATTGTAAAATCATAGCAAAGAATGTTCCTGCTTTGATGTTTCTTACTGACCAGTAGGAGCATTTAAAGGATGTGTTATTATCATGCTGATCCTTGTCCATTGACTGAGAAAGCAAAATCTAAATTGATGTTTTTATTAATGTTAATAAAATAATTAGGAGAGCCCTATAATGTGCAAGTGTAAATGTGTGTCCACGGGTATTATCTAAATCATTCCTCAAGTTGCCTCCTAAAGGAGTGTGACATACGTTTTTTCTGACTGACCTGAGGGAGTGAGATTTCTTTACAGTGGGAGGAGAAACTGAAAGGAGGGAGCATGGAAAAGGGAGGGAGCATTAGAAAGAGAGAGAGAGATAATAAAGAAGGAGGGGTTGGAGGACGTTTTAGATGCAGAATCACTTCAACTTCACCCTGTGAACTTACTGAGCATGTAGACGAATGGACATGTTTATTTATGCTGGGTGTTTGAGGGAGCGCTGAGGAAACGCACACACACATACATGGAGCCACCTTTAACTCTCCACTCTACAACAGTAAGTGCGATTCCTTTCTCTGCTCTCTTAGTGTGGAAAGAAGTACCATAAGAAGTATCCTGAAAGAACAGCAACAGTTGCAACAAATCAGGAAAATTCAAAGCACTACTTTTTTCAGTATGTTTTGCATTGGCTCTAAAACAGTGTAATGTAAACTATTGGATAAATATCATTTAGCTAATTCTTGTGGGGGAAAACATTGCCTTTCTAGAGTAGAATGAAAGCTTTACACATTGTGAAAGGCAAACAAATAATAACAATTGAGATTTGAAGTTTTGTTACAACGGTGACACATACTGCAAAATGTATTTTATTTTGGTTATATGCACACTGTGACAAGGACATTTGTACTTGAAATAATAATAATAAAGGTCAGGTATTTACTTTGCAACACAAAGACTAAGAAAAGGCAAAACAAGAAAGTCTAAGTACAGTAACAAAATATAGAAATCAGTCGATGCATAAATTATTATGTGAAATATTAAACATGTTTAGTTAACCATAATATAGTAGTGCAAAAACATTATGTAGGTCTAAAAGTTGGAGGTACTGTTGTGGAACGTTAACTTGCAGGTTTCATATTCCTGAGTTGGTGTACTGGACTGAGTGAGAGACTCGCTAAACAAACTCACCTCCATATATGTAACTGCGTTTTGCATCAACTCTACTGTCTGTGGTAAATTCCATTGTGATAAACTGGCTGCATGTGGCTTTCCTTCTCCTTCAGAGTCATTATGATTCACACATCTGATTAGGCATTGACCGACCCACACATTAGCTGAAGGAGTCTTGTTCAGGTTTTAGGGTGGAGGGATTTTGGGTTTGATCGTTTATTGAGCGTTTTCTATTCCTAGGGTATGCACTACCTAGTGTTGGGAAGTAGAATTTGCCTCTGGATGGTTGGCCTTCCTGGTGTGTTCCACTTGGCTGTGGGCTGGTAATTCTAAACCACAAAAGCTGTGTGAGCAGTCCTTAAACTAGCAGTCAGAGAAAATGCCTTGATGAGGGCCAGCTGTTATTTTGAACATGGTGAAAATAAGGTTAGGAAGTTCCACATTACTAGCTCTCTTTTTGTATATTGTTGAACAGTAGGTGGATAAGAAAAGAGAGAGAATACATCTGACACTGAGTACAATTGGATTCTTTACTACAAGAGACAGCCCAAGCACCGTACCAAAGTGTTAACCCTTAGTCAAAAGTTTTTACTTTTGTTTGCTATGCTATTCTAATGCAATTACACTGTTATGTATTTAATTACATGGTGACTTACACATCTGATTACAGTTTCACTAAAATTTCACTAAAATTACATTTTGGGTAGACAGCTGAGTCCAACTGATGTCAAACAATGAGAACAATGTGGCAAAAATTAAAAAGACTATATGTCCAATGACCTTATTAGCCAAATTAAAACAATGTCTCTTTTTATACTCTTATAGTTTTTATAGCGTTTCTGCTTGTTTCAGTGAGGGAGAAATAATTAATATTGAGTTTACTACAGCCAGGGCTTACCATTAATTGAAGATTAATTGTCAAATGTAACCAGAGCCAGTACTAGTGCTTCAATTACGTGTTTCTACAGAATAACTACAATTAGTAAACACACCATACACACCATAGATAGAGCAAAGAGCAAACAGTAAAGGCAGTATACAGTTAACTGCACATTGTACTGAGAAAAGGAGAGGATTTACAGGAGATTATAAGTATGAACAAAATGAGGAGTTGCTATTTTCCTTCCCTTCTGTCCGGTTTCCAACGTTTTACCTGATACTCTTAACCTCACATGTACTCTGGTTCTGTCAAGTGCAGTAAATTACCACAGTTCATAACAATTTAAAAAGAAACAGTGAACTGGCTCTTTTTCTAGTCTCAGCAGTAGCACTGAGATTCACTGTAGCCCCTATAAAGTTTTTGCTTCTGTTTTGAGTTTGGTTCATTCAGTGCTTTTCTCTTTTTTAAAAGGATGTTTTAAAAAGGAAATGATTTTTTTCACTCTGTGTGCCTGGTTGATATTTGACTAATGTTTTGATATCACTTTGTACTTGCATGTTTTGTTTATTGAACTGCACTGACACAAAATGATTGGGAAGCTGTTAATGAGCTTTTCCTAAGAGATCTACTCATTGCCTTCCTTAGGGACTAGCCACGAAGTGCTTGCAGTTTTTGTACTAATTTTGCTCATGCATCTGGTAATAGATACATGATCCTGGTATCAGTTTGAAAAAGTCGTAGAAGGGATATGGTGTGTTAAATCAATTGTAAAGGAGGAGAAACTGTAAACAAAAGAGGAGAAACTAAATAAAGGAGGAGAAACTAAACAAAGAAGAAGAAACTACATATCTTTGTATTGAAGAGAGGTTATTTTCTCGACTGTTATAACAAGAAATCCAGCTCTGTTAGTTGTTTTTCGCAAACCAGTCGGTTCAGCTCATGCTTGGTCAAAGGCAGCTATTTTTGTCAAGAAAGGGTTCTGTCATGTAATTATAAGCATCAGGTTGCAGTTGGAAAGACCACTAGTGCAGTACAAAGGCGGAAGAGAAAACTTTTGAAAGTGTGGTTGGGTGGGGTCATGGTAAAGCTCAGATGATGACTGATGCACTGCCTCGAGGCTAAATGAGGCCTGCCTGCCTGCCTTCATCCCTAATGCCACTCATCCTGGAAGGGAGAAGTGGTAGATTGTTTACTGTTTGCGATCCTTAAATGCAAATGCATAACCATTAAAATGTTCATAGGGTATGAAGCCAGTGGTTTTAAAACATCTGTGAGTGACTGATCCATAAGTCAGTCAGTTATGTTATGTTTTCCAATTGAAATTATGGTGACTGTGAGTTTATTTCAGTGGTCAAACTGAACAGTGAAGAATTTTGCAATGTTGTTGTTGCTGACCCTTTTGAAAGTTTTTCTAGAGAAGACTAATATGTACCTGAAACAACATAGCCTAAGCTTATGTCTGTGTGCTTTAAAATGAATTAAATTTCCAAGGCTTGGACTTAAGTAGATCCTTTCCTTTGGGAGATTTTAATGATGATAAATGACAGCATCTGCAGTGAGTACAACAATGCTGTAACCTTTTCTGAAGTACTCATAGAAAGTTAGTTTAAGCTCCCAGGTTATGGAACTTGACATGGAACATGCATCCTTCTCCAGTAGCGTTTTTGTTATGAAGTATCAGGAGGATAAATGATATCAGTATAGAGAAACCAAACTGGCTACTGGTTAGCTTGTATGTGAGCTTAATTTCAGGATAGTGTGCTTTTATATTGTGGTAAAAGTAATGTTTCCTGGATCTCAGGTAATAAGCTCAATATGGACCAAGCCAGTTTTCATTCATCCAGTGACACAAATTTCAGTAAATTTGTGATATTGTTGAGCTAATATTTTTTTTCCCTTCATATTAATACTTTCAAAGTATTCCAACATTTAAAGATACCTGTAAATGGCAAAACTTTAAATTAGTTCCAATTTAGTATTTAACACAAGAGTTCCAAATTTCTTCCTTAATGTATCATTCTTAGACTGCTTTGCTGTTGCTCTCAGCTTTCGCTTTTGAACTTTGAGCTTTAATTGAGACGCAAAGTATCCTAAAACTAGAGGAACAGAGCACAGAATAAAATAGTTCCAGTGCTGATAATTGTTAAATGTACTAATAAATTCCACATCGGTGTTGCTTCTTGTTACCTAGATTTACTTCTGTTTGATTCCTCAGGCCTGTATTTCTGTTGAAATACGGCTAAAGGTTACTTGATCTAGCATGGAACGTATCTGAGTAGTAGTGTGCACTGCTGGAAGAAAGCATACAATTTCATTAAATCTTGCCCTGTCATGTGTCTGTGGTTATTTAATTTGTTAATAGAAAATGAGTGACTTGCGTTTAAAGCACACCACCTCATCTAGACAATGGGAGGGACCAGTTACAACAATGTGATGTGACACCTGCAAATCAATACTATGAAAATATACTGTAACATGTTTTTTTGTTGTCATAATTTTTTTTTACCGTACCACACCAGTATACTGTCTGGTGTGATGCAATATTCTCTTTAGCCTGGAAATATTGAAATCTTTATCTATTAGAGGTGTGACGAGACACTCAGCTCATGAGACGATACATGATATTGGGTTCACGAGAACGAGGCAGGGCGAGATTTTAACAAGATTTTTCAAATAACTGTAAAGATGAAATAGAAAAAGTCTTTCATTTAACTGAAAGTCAAAAACAATACAATACAGGTGCATTTTGAAATTCTGTTACTGATCACTGCAGTTTTACTTTAATTGTTATTTATCAAGCATGTATTATCATATGCAGTAGCAACTCGACAGAACAATTTGCACACACTGTTGGTTTTTGCTACAAACTCAAATGACTGGGTTCTCTTGTATAATTTCTCAGTAGTTTTATCCAAGCTGTGTGTGACCTTCTAACTGAACTCATTTTCACAAGATCGAATAAGGAAAACAATATAACTGACAAAAATAAACAAAACTTTTTATAGTCTATTACCTTAAACCATAAATGAATGTAGTACACTGTCAGTGCTCAAAGTGTAGAGTGACCAGATTTTTCTGAGACAGAGCTCTGGATCTGAGATGGTTACAACTACACAGCCGAGCTTAAGATATGGTCATATTTCTGGGGAAAAAAAGCTTGTATATCTTTTCTGGGGGCAGGGGAGACCTGAAAAGACACGCTCACTTAGGCCAAAGATTGCAAATTGTTTGTGACATGTCTGTTGCTTCTTTGCTACCTGCTAGACAATTAACGAAAATATTGCCACACAAATGACCTGTTTACCACTGGAAAGAACAACTGAATAAAGCTGGTCCAAATAGCATTTCTAGAACATCAAACACTCATTGGTGAACTCAAACACTCATTGGTGAACTCAAACACTCATTGGTGTTCCTGAGCAGATCTTCCTCTGTTCATGCTTGATAATTAACCACATTTTTATTGTGTTCATTTTCTTGTTTTATAGTTTACTTGTACATTTCTGATAGTTTTTCACATGTGTACATTCCTTCACAAAGAGAATTTTTATATTATATAAGACATAAACTTCATGAAATAGTTGTAAAGTAACATATATTCAGTATCAGTTTAGGTGGTTTTCAGAATGAAAAGCCTAGTTCATTTATGAAGTGCTTCAGGTTTGTTACCATCATCTTGCTGGAATTTTTCCATTCCACTTTTAAATGATCCAGGAGTTTAATTGTAACATTGCACCATTTAAGACAAGATGGTAAATAAGGTTCAGTTAAAGGTGGAATCACCAATAAAATAGGCCACTTATAAATTACAATGTGAATGCAGTTACTTTAGTAGCTGGAAGGTTATTACAATGTTTTAGGCTATAATAGCCATTTGAACTATTTTTGCTATTCAAACGTCGGAATTCTTAGAAGTATATTTAAATTTTGCATTCCCATGGTGCTCTGATAATACATTTGCTTAAAATAAATCTTTGAATGCACATTTATTTTATGGACAGACATATTAAAACTTAATAGTTTTCCAGACTGCCAGAGTATGTCACCCTGCCACATTGTGCACGTGCAGTGTGTTCAAGTGCAAAATTTCACAGAAGATGAGAAGCAGCTTTGAACTCCTTTCAAATGGAGTAGAAAGTCTGGTTTCTTTAACATAATGAAAATGAATATCATCAAAGGCCACGATGTATTTGGAAAATATCACAATTTTGAATTTGATCAATTGTACTCTTTGCTGCATTCCTTTTTAAAAAAATGCATTTTCAGCTATGGAAGAGGTTAAAGTAATCTGATTGAGCTTGCTGTTTTACTGCGTCTCACTCTCACGTCTTATCAGCTTCTCCCCTCCCTCTCCAGCGGGCTCAAAGGAAGTCTCCTCCGAGGTCTCTGATGTTATTTTCAGGCAGTTTGCTGTCCGCTTGAGATAAGAGGAAGAGATTTGTTTTACTCCCTTGAAAATGACTGTAATGTGATTGTTCGCCTCAGAGTCTTACTGCTTTTTGCTGAAATTAGTCTTTTTTGATTTCTACGTGACTCACACATCTACAATCTACATTATCACATAAAGCTGTATTCAAAGACACTTTCACACACATATGTGTATGACTGAAGAATGAGGTCAGTTCAAGTGTTTTCACCCTACTGGAGCCGCTCAGAGAATGAGAGGAAACCTATACTGTAAATCCACAACCCACTTTGCACTCATGGCCATTAGAGAGAATTCACAGTCAGAAAACACATACACAGAGAACACCTAAATACTCATTGTTAACCCTTTAATGCTAATGTAATGTCTATTTTTATCTTTTAATGTACTCTTCCCTTTAATAGTGTCAGGTCTCTTTACTATTATTATAAAAACCACGATACAACAAATTCAACATTTTTAGAGAGTCAATAAGGCATTTTTTAAAGTAACAAATGTTTGAATAGGAATGTACTTTACATCTAGTCTCCTGGAGATTGTGACTGTAATAAAACATGGTAATATGCTTCAGGTGACCTGAATTCTACTCTGAATGTATGCATGCTCACTCAAAAACAGTGAATCCAACAATAAAGGCAGCATTTTGTTCGTTTTATGTTGTGACACGGAAGCACACAAACTGCAATCCCAATTCAAATAATCGCAATACAGACAATTATAAAAGGGTAATAACTACGAGAATTACATTAACAGCATTCTTGTACCAAAAACCCAGTGTTTTCACCCAGTGTTTGTTTTTTGAACTTGTGCAGGCAACATGAATTTACTCCAGCAGTTTCTGCGGTTGGCATAACAGCAGCCAAGCTGACCAGCTGGTTGTGTGTCCGGAACTTGTAACCAATGTCAGAATGGTTTGTTTCTCTTCTGCTTCATCTTGTATGGTGTGTATTTCCAAACCAGGCCATGTTTGTGTTTTTCACAACACAATGACAAAATCTATAAAAAAGTATAAAAAATAATGTTTCTAGTGTGCATACTTTCAGGTATACAGTCACATCACACACCATTTCATAAAATAGTTTTCCTTTGTTCCCTGATGATATTTGTTTTGTCTTTTTTTTAAATTATGTTACTTTTAATCTGGAAGTAATGTGATGTGATCAGATGACATGACATTAATGTAGTAATCCTTTGGATCTGGTTACAGAGAAATATGCTGTGGAATACCCTTTAAAAGCATCCCTCCCAACTCCGCGGTTACCACTACACACACAGATCTAAACTACGTACTCTTGGCAGCTGACAAAGCCTAAATATCTGAATGTATCACTAGAGAGTTATTAGGAAAGATATTGTTAACTTCTCCAAATGGATTTGATGTACTGAGACTATGGTGGTAGCAGCGGAAAACACACTAATTACTGTTACATTCCCACATACAGTTGGACGCGAGAGAAAACACAGTAATATAATATTTCTTCTCCAGTAGCTTTTCATTAACCTTGGGAAAGGCCCACCCAGAGTGAACTGCTCTAACACAAATATAAAACTAAATTTATCCCATAAGACATCATACACAGTAACACACATCTCCAAATAAGTCCAGCGGGGAACTAAGATGGATTGCGCTGTCTTGGCAGAATTCAGTTTGCAGTTTTTCTGCCTGGATGTGATTTGATCTAAAGCCCTTGAGGTGTGTGTGTGACAATGTAGCTATGACTACAGTACAGGAGAATTCATTCTGTTGTGCTTCCTACTGGTGTCATATGTTGGGGGCCGAGTGAACTTGTTTAGACATGGCTCAGCGTGTGTGTGTGTGTGTGTGCGCGTGTGTGCTCCCTATCCTATCCTGGGTGGAGAATCTTCAGGTATGTGCACACACATACACTGAGACATGCATAGCATATACACACGCTTCGTGCTGACTAAGACCGTTGAATCAAAGATGAGCCTCAAAAAGAGGTTCTCCTTCCGAAAGGCAAGGCACCAGAAAACTGTAAGTATGCCTGAGAATCTTTCCATTTGGGTCTTTTTTTTTTGCTCGTTTATCCTTCATTGGCTTGACTTTGTTAGATCAGCTGCTTTACTCATTAGTCGCCTCTCTAGCAGCTGTGCTGGTGAGTCTTGACTGGCCTCAGCAGGGTTTCAAACAGGCTGTCAGGAGAAGAAGTGTTTAACACTTCTCTTTTGCCTCCGATGTTGATTTTTTAGAGGTTGTGGCCAGCCGTCTTCACCTTAAGCAGTGTTTGCCTTGTGACTATATCTTCAATCCATCCACACAATCCATCTTTGTCCATGTGTATCGCAGAGAAGCTAAAACATGCTAAGACATGCCAGGAACTTTTGTTTGGATCTGGTGCTTGTCTCCTGTAACACTGTTTTAACTTCAGCCAGTGAATATACTGTTCTTCTTCTTCGTATGGCTTGTTTGCCTTTTGTTGACAGCAACTGTCAGAATGGTTACTGTTTATTCATAATACAGACCTGTCAGAATGGTTAATATACTCATAATAATCTCTTAAGACATTTTGATTGTAAAGCAATAAAACATGGGAAAGCCCGTGATGGCTTCCTTGGATCCAACTTTAACTGTTGACAGCTAGCAGCAGCATGTTTTTAAGATGGGATTAAAACCAGGTTCAGCTCTATTTTAGTATCATGTTGAACTTAAAGTTAAAATACAGGATTGCCACGTGTTATCATTCCATAGGCACCAAAAATCAACACTCTTACTGACCTAGTAATAGTGTAGGTGTGGTGCAATTTGTTTGCAGAGTGCCACAGGAGGTGTAAGCAGTCAGGAAGAGGAAGAGAGTCTGGCAGGTGTGTGTAGGCATCACACATGAGAAATGGGATTGCTCCCAGCAAACATGGGTTGCAGTGATATGTTAGTACGGCTAGTTCTTTTAATGCAAAAGTAGCATTCCTACATCTGCTACAAAGAACGTTTTGCTGAATTCCATATAAAATAGGTCATTTTGTGTGTCTTTTATGAAACTAGGAGGAACAAAGCTTTTGTTGCTGCATTTTTCAGAAGAAAACATTTGCCTCATGTCAAGCGCAGAAGTAATTCTGGTTCTTTTAAAATCTTAATATGTACCACATTTGTCTGGTTTTAAAGCCACAGGAAAGTTAGATTTGGTTGAAATCTGGCTACACAGTGTGTATGTGCAAAGTAGGCCCTAGAAATGATAATCCTAATTCTACTTTGTTAGATTTTCTCCCCTTCCGAAACTTGCCTGAAATGTTTGAGCAACCTATGAAGCGGTAGCATGCTTTTGAGTGTAAGTTAACATGCGTAGCTTACTGCAATAAATGTGAAAACCCAATAAATGCAGGCTGTCTGGCAGCAGAGCATGTCTCACCATCTGTCGGTTTACACATAAGGGAATTCCTGATTCTGTGTACTTGTAGTAATGTAAGAAAAGTCCAACAAAATAATGAAAGTTTGGAAGAAGAACCATGCCCTAAGCTTCTCTTACTTTGAATCCTCCTATAAATTTCAATCTCATCCAAGTTTTCTGATCCTGCCATCCAATATCTTCCCTGCTTCTCAGTCCTATGTCCCAGTCCTACCCCTGTTCATCCTATTATAACTACCTACTAGCTATCCAGAATTCCAGGTAGACTCCTCTCTCTCTAATCCGCTTGTCATGCTGTCTCATACCATGCGTCTATGTTGACAGCTTTACCCAAACTTGTAAATCAGTTAATTCAGCTGTTTTTGTTTTGATTTTCTTTTTATTTGTATGTGTTAGAAAGGTATTGATTCTGCATTATTATGGTTATTCACTGCTCTTTGATAAGTAGAATATCATAATGCCTGCTGTGGTGCCATTAGACTAAACTCACTGAATGTGTAAGCTCCTACAGAGGCCTAGTCATTTCAGCATGGGTGCTTGTGTAGTTTAACCCTTCTTCTTCCCTTCTCTCTCTACCCTAATGGTACACACCCAGGTCAGACGGTCTTCACAAATGACAGCAAAACAGAAACAGACATTTTTTAGTGATGATCACTGTTACTCCTTTGTCACAGTTATGTTTTTTATTCAAACTTATAAAATATATTACATTATATTCTCTAAAACTTTAGCTCTTCTTCATTGTCAAAGCCTTGCTTTTGTGTCTGAAACTTGTCAGCGGGGAGATGAGGCAGATGTCTGTTTATAAATCTCTTAAACTACAGTGCAGTCCCCGCCATTCAGTGTGGCGACCACATTCTGCTCTTGCTGAAATCCCCTTGCACTGCATAATAACATGCTTCCTAATGGGCCTCTGGGATATATTTAAATCACCAAAGTTTGAAACACGTGTCACTGGTGGCTGTGCTGTCTGTGGTTTGAAGTGAGCTGAATTGTTACCGCAGTGTTCCACTTGAGGATTCCAGGGTGGTGGCAGCAGTTTATTAACTGAGCTGCTTCTTCTGTGAGTGACTAACATGTCATAGCTGCCTGTTTGCCTGATCTCTCTTTCTCCCTCTGTTTGCCATTACCAGCCTCCTGATTTGGTCTCTACCTCTTTCTGAACTGCAAAAGTGCCAAGACGGGGTTCAGTGTGGAGCTGGAGTGGCTTGGGTAGTACCATGAGGGTTGTTTGAATAGGAGAATGAGCAAACCTTGCCATGCTCTGCCTTACAAGCAGGTTCCTCTGCACTGGAGAAAGGAGCAGTTGCTTGCCCGGCAGATCATTACACTAAATACACCCATCTTGGAGTATGAATCTTGTTAGCAGAATTTAGCTGGATCAAGTTAAAGCAAATGCACAGACTTTGTGTGTCTAAAGACAACACGTCAGGTCTACGTTTTTTTATCTTTGTATGGAGCAAGGGTACTGGCCTGCACAGATCTGTGCCCTCAAGCTTGTTCACACTTTGAAGTGGCCACCCGATGAAGGCTTGTGGTTTTTTGGAGCCTGTCTTTTTCTCTCTCTCATCTGTAGAGTTTGCTTAAGAGCATTCTTGGACTAGGCTATGTTGAAAACAGATACACAAGAGGCTTTAGTTGTGTTTATCTTTTTGTCTCCACTCAGCTATTCAGTAAGAGACATTTGAAAATGTTTTATTCAAAAATTTAAATGTTCTTTGACAAAGAAGTGAATGAAATAGTAATCATTAAACATTGATCATATGTAATCTAGTGTATTAATCTGTTTACATATGCTTTGTCAATTTCTTGGCCTTGAGATTTTATCTGCATTTTTGAAATATGATGAATTCTTGATTTCTTGATTTCGCAGCTTTCAAGTGTCTTACTAATGATTTTAGAACAGGACTGGCAGTTTACAATTTCGTACAGTACTTTTGTACCTCTTTTCAACTAACCTAGTTGCAAACACTAATTCCAAACTTTTGAACACTAGTGTATATACTTAATAACTAAGTATAAATACAGTTGAATGCACTTAATTATACCAGGCATGCATTTTGTCACTTGAAAGACCCTGATCCTGGCCAATTTTCCTGTTAAACCCTTAATTAGCATATGAATACCCACCCGATTATCCTGAGCACACTTTATGTGCTCAGTGATCTCAGCTTTGCAAAGGGAGGCATGCTGGGGAAGGAATGCACCCTTTGAGACTGCTGATGAGCTGATATTGACACAATAACACACAATGGCAAACAGGTCTGAGGACTGGGACTTTAATTTTGGTGCACTAAGAGTGTGGGTAAATGCATGTGAGCATGCATGGTGTAGCTTATAAACAATAAACCCCAACCACCTACATATGACAAGATCACATTTTGTCTGCAGTTCCAACAGCTTGTCATTTGGACCTCTTTGCTCTTTGACTACATTGTGTTTGCTCACCTTCTCTACATTAGCCGCTTCCATGGTTCAGATGGAGGTAGAGAGCAAATCAGGAGGCTGGCATTGGGAACAGAGGGAGATATAGAGAGATCAGCACCCAAGACTTTTAAACATGACTTTCATTTTACTTCCTCCCACTGAATAAATAGTGTATGTATTTGTGGTACCACCCATAAACACACACAAGCACCCACACACTTACACACACTCAATCACTTAATCAGTGTCAGTAGGTAGGATCATTCATCCATCTGATTTTATGTAGAGTATGCCTTAGGTCACTAAGAAAATTACCTGCAAAGGTATTTATCTGGTTATTAATTTGTTCAGAATAACAGCAACACAAGAATATATAAAAATAAAATGCTCTTTCATTTTATTTTTGGGAGTGTGTTAGCTTAATCATGTCCAGACATATCCTCAAGAAAGCCCACTATTTACCATCCAATATTTGTTTCAATGAATCAGGCTGAGAATGTAAGAGCTAGCGCATTACAACACAATATTCTTTACAGTGTTTATTTTATTGTTAGTGATTTTACTGCTGAGTTCTAAACCATTTTATTGACTGTCTAAAACTTACACAGTATTGTATGTGGTCCATATATATGTAACTCCTTATATGCAGGATCTGCAGGATAAGAATGACATTGTATGCAAGTTTAACATGTTTGTGTGTGTGGGTGTGGGTGTGTGTCTGAAAACACACCCACACAAAACCCTATGTCTATTAGACATGGTGTAGATTTAAAGGATATCACTATATCTGGGCCGTATTTGGGTCAGTTACCACATGCTAGGAACTTGGATGTTTATTTTTGTCTTCTCTCTCTCTCTCTCTCTCTCTCTCTCCCTTCAGTTAACAGAAATCACAAATGCACACCCACAGTAACTGCTGAGCTACTAGTGTGTGAGCAATTTTATTGCTTTTGAAGTACTTGGGCAAAGCCCTTTGTTTAGGTTGCAGACAGTCTGGGCCAAGTGCGTGTGTGTGAATAGGCCTGGCTCAGGTCATTTGGTGGTGTGTGTATGCATATGTGGGTGGTACCCTGAGCAGAGGTGTGAACAGCTGTGTGTAAAGCCACCAAGGCCCATCCACAGCTACACTAACAGGCGGGTCTGAGGATCCCTTTGTAAAAACCCACCCCTTTCCACAAACACAGCTCACACACATGCACACACACACACACACACTCACACACACACTCAGGATGAGAAAGGTTGCTGAGATGTCAGGAGGAACTCCCTACAGTCCAGACATTTCTCATATCTCCACTCTTTCTTCCTCTTACCCAGTGCTTTCCTCTCCTCTTTCCTCACAGAGTCAGGATGACTGTTTCTCATTCATGTCTTTCTTTGTTCTTTTTCAGTCAGCTGCGTCAGACGGTGGTGAGTATTTGCTTTTTAAAATCTAGTACAATTGTATAATGATACAAAGCTTTTCCATGACATTTGGAAGCCATTGTCATTCAGTTCAACAAGCTCCAAGAATTGTAAATAAGGCAGACTAAGCATTTGGGCCTATATTTTGTCAGAACATTGTTAGTGCTGGTCAAAATATCATTTATACTGATATACGGATATTAGTGCTACAAAAAGGGTGCAGTCCTGATAAGTATTAATTACTTATTTAACTGTAACATCTTATTTGCTAAGTCCTTCTGACTGAAAGAGTAATTAAAATGGCATACAAATCTAATAGAATATTACATTTCCGTTCTGTAAATCTCACTTCTTTTGTAACATTTACAATACTGTGAAAGGTTTCTTTAATTTTGGGCTGAACCAAAAAGTCCATGCAAAACAACGTACATTTGTAGCAACCTACATTGTAAGATATTCTTTTAGCCTAAAGTAGTGGTATGCAGAAAGCATTGATAACTTGGGCTTGCTGTGTAGTTGTTATTGGTCTTTGTTTAGGTTTGTTTTCTGAATATCTTATCTAAAGTACATTTTGAAATGCTTGCTAACCCGTGTATCTCTGCATAAATAACTTCTGACATCTAGTCTGGTAACTTTTGGTACACAGTTCATAAAACTTTTTTTCACGGTGGGGTTCTCTCTTCACATGTTTCCCAACATTTGTGGATGTAAATTTAAGGTGGTGCTGAGACCTTTTGGAGCTCGGCCATTTGTGCAGCTGTGAACGGGCTGTAATATCAAGACTGAATTGACAAGGAACTGATTTGCGTTTGTTAGAGGTTGTGACAGTGGTATTCTGAAGGCTCTGTCTGGGCTTGTCTACAAACCAGTATCTCTTACAAGGAAGACAAATGATATAAATGACACACATCCTAACCACGTGTGACTAAGACACATGATAATATGGAGAGCGTTGCATCTTTAAGCTTATAGGTTTATGTAACATACAATTTGGCTGATGGTGGCTGCCAAATTTCAGGGTAAATCTGTTATCATGTAAACATGTAAACATGCCGCACTGATATTATACAAATGCATGCATCTTCTCACATTTTGACCGGACTGACTGACAGTTAGATTGTACACACGACTTGACTTGGAAGACAGGCATAGCATTTTACTGTTTGTCACGTGATTGTCAAAGATGTATATTGGTCAGAACACCAGTACAGTGGAGAAACAACAAAAAGAGAATGAAGTGTTCTAAAATTAAAAAGCGTTTTATTATACTATGGCTAGAGATACTTCTCAATATGTTTCAGCATAGTGGTATGAAAACTCTATTATTTCCAGTCAATAGAGCATTAGAGCACTTGGGAACACTCTCTACTTTGAATAAATGAATTATTTTGGCGTAAATTAATTATTATTATTTTTTTATTTAGGCCATTTTCTCCTCTGATCTTTGCTTTGATGTTTTCTTCTTGCCACATGTAGAGCGAGGCATCATGGAGCGGCACAACTGTGGTAGCGTTAGCAGTTTGGAGAGTAACGGCAGCCTGCCCATCGTCCCCAACAACCACCAGCTCTCGGATCGCCGTGTTGCATCATGGGCAATCTGCTTTGAACGCCTGCTTCAGGACCCCATTGGGGTGCGCTACTTCTCCGTAAGTGTACTCTTATGTGAATTCTGGCTAGATTATTTGGTTTGTTTTTTTTGACATCTTTCATTTCAGCATGCACCTAGCATTGATTATTACAGAAATATGTGTTTATTTTCATGCAGGAGTTTCTGAAGAAGGAGTTCAGTGAAGAGAACATCTTATTCTGGCAGGCATGTGAATTCTTCAGCCAAGTCCCCGAACATGACAGCAAGCAGGTCAGTAGTTATTGTCATACCAGCCTTTTTCAACTTGTTCCCTCTCGTTATCAGTCTTTGATGCACAACCTGATTTTCCATGTGATCAAAGTTATGTGTTTTTCCAGCAAAGTAGCTCAACTTGTAAGGGCAGGCCAAGAAGTTGACTCCAACAGGAACGTGCACACACTTCTGCCTGTAGTGACTGTTGTGCTGTATTGATGTGATTACTGGAATATGTATTTTCCCTAGGTTTATTAACACCTGTAGAAAGTAGGTGTGTGCGTAAATAGCACACCAAAAGGGTTGTGCTGTCATTTATTAGTTGCAAATAGTGTTGTGAAATTTTATTTAACTTAATCAATTTTATTTAACCCAATCAATATAGTAGAAGTACCTAGCAGAATAGACAAAATCAAAATTTTCTTTTAGTCAAAACTATTTCACAATTCAAACAAGGTTATCTTAGTATTATATTGTTGTTACCTTATAGACTCAAGAATACTGTACATCCATTCCAGACACGGAAGACTCAGATTTGAATTTACGACATTTATTTTGCAAACCAAACATGTTAGGACTTAGAAGTACACACACATAAATTTAAACAAAATAAATAACTAATATAACATCACATCACTAAAAAGTGCAAATAATATGAAAATGTCTATTGCCATAAACCACAAATTTGTAAAACTGTTAAAAGTCTTCATGTTCACTATGTAGGCCTGAATGTTTTTTTGTTTTTTTTAATTCCTGAACAAATATAGTCTACACAACCAAACCAGAACAATTTAGGATCAGCTTTTTTGCATGGATATGGGAAAGGCTGCTTATCAAAATGCTGCGTGTGTGTGTGTCATTTCTCTTTCCCTGGAACTATATTGGCCTAGTGTGCCTTTGGTTTTGTCCACTCAAGATAGATTTATTTCACAGCGCCTCTCATTGGACAAAACTATTGGAATAACACCGTTCCACACTAAGGTCAAGCATCCCAGTACTTTTCCCCCCACCTCCTATCGTACAGGAAATAACATCTCGTCTCGTTTTAGTCAACGAAAACAAAGAGACATTTTGCACAATTTTTATTTTGTAAATCGCATTTAGTCTTGTTTTTATTCGTCAACAATATTACATGATATATTTCGTTATAGTTACCGTCACATGACCAGCATTTACGCTGCGTCTCGTCTTGTTTTTGTCACGCGATAGATGTTAGTTGACAACGATACTTAGTCATAATTTTCATTGACTAAAGCAACATTCAGCCCAGTAAATTCAAATATTGTGGTGGACAAAAATGTGTAGCTTGAATCCTTTTAAATGTTTTTGTTAAATGTTAGTTTACGTAACCCTTTGCTCTCCGTTTCTTCAAAAATGTTGACCATGTGAACCCCCAGCTCTTCAGTGAAATTCCACAGTTTTTTTTTGGAAACTGCGGCAAAAATCTTCAGTGGTATAAGGGATTAAGAATACCAAAGGTTGTCTTTCTCCATGTCAGTAGTTTTCTCGTTTTAATTATCATGCTGATGTGTTGTTGTCACCAGTTATCCCAGAAGGCCAAAGAAATCTACAACAGCTTTCTGTCCAGCAAGGCCACTACTCCAGTGAACATTGACAGCCAGGCTCAGCTTGCAGACGATGTTCTCACTGCACCACGACCTGACATGTTCAAACAGCCACAGCTACAGGTTGGCTGTACTTTGTATATAGGCATTCAAATTCACAACTGTAGACACTTAAGTATTTTGTACTTCTGCAAGTAATTATACTACTGCTATAACTGCTTCTGCTAATAATAATAATTCAACAAAATGTTGAAATAACTGTTTTATCCTGGCTGTCTCTACAGATTTTTAACCTGATGAAGTTCGACAGCTATGCTCGCTTCCTGAAATCTTCTCTGTATCAAGAGTGTATGCTGGCTGAGGTCGAGGGACGACCTCTTCCTGACCCCTACCAGGTGCCCTGCAGCCCTGCCCCCTCCAAACACAGCTCAGACCGCTCTGCTTTCTCCACTCCGAAAAAGGTAACACAGCCATTGCTATGACACAGGTGATAACCACTTTAGACAAAATAAAGATAATAAAATCCTGGTGTATACATTTATAATCGGAAAGCAAATATTTAAACATAAAACTGCTTTTTGATATTATTTAGGGTTTTTTTATATGTTCTCTGAATTGCTGTGATATCGGCTTCTTTGTAATACAGGACACTCGCAGGTGTAGAACAGGCAGGTCAAGCGATGATCTCAGAGATGACTCCGACAGGAAAAACGGTATTTTCTCCTGGTACAGAAACCGCAGCTTTGGAAAAGGGCCAAAGAAAAGAGAAATCACAGATTTCAGTTATAGTAAGTATGGTGTCACTTATTTATTTGTGTCAGCACTTAGTTCCATAACTTTGATCACTTCAGATTTGTACAATTTTTAAATATATACATGCAATTATACACTCTGACTGGGATGCACTGTTTGCATTGTTGTGTTCTGCTTGTACTTAGGGAATTTGATAGATATTGTGAACATCATGAATCTTACTGTCTTTACCTTATGTTTCTCCAGATAGTAATGGACGGAGGGAGTCTCAGGGGTCTCTGTCCTCCAGTGCCAGTCAAGAGCTAAACACATCCACTGGGAGAAATGAGGTAACTGCTGCACAATGATCATGATGAACCTCTAGTGAATACTGCACTGTATGGGACAGTATGAAAGGGACTACCATAGGATACCTCTGATAAAATTTTTCTTTTTATTTGTGATTGGTGGGAAAGTGTCTGAACCAGATGAATTCTGGGACAGGGCTGCAGTCCCAAAGAGTAAAAATAAATAAATAAATAATAAAAATAGGACTCAGCACGCCAAAACACAGAGAGCAAGCTTAAAATTATAGTAAATATGCTTCTGAACTTGTTGTTATGTAAAATCAGTGCTTCAGTATTTAGTAGGGTGCATTTTAGCATTTCAGTGCCTTCTCTAAATTTATGGTGTATGTGTGTGCGTGTGGCAGTGTGATCAGAGGGACAGAGAGAGGTTGATCAGATCATGCACAGTAACACTTCCTGATGGATCAAGCTGCTGTGTGCCTCTAAGGCAGGGGGCTTCCATCAGACATGTTCTGCTGGAGCTCTGCCAGAAACAGCACATCAACCTCGCCGCAGTTGACCTCTTCCTTACTGGAGGAGAGAAGGTACAAGCACTTTATTTACTATCTATCACTCAGCTATACCCCTGTACTGATTGTTTGTTTCAGCCTGTAACACATTGTCTAATGTCTTGATTGTGTATTTGTTTTTCCCTTAAAGCCACTGGTGTTGGACCAAGACAGCATGACTCTTAGTTGCAGAGACCTTCGACTGGAGAAACGTACTTTATTCAGGTAAACTCTAATAAAATACATTTATATACATTATTTATTGAAACAACAAGAATAGAGTGACATTTGAGCAGTAACACTTTATTGCTTTATATAACACTTTATGTCATTATATGAGAACAGAGCTCAGTATTAAAGGTTGTTCTGCATTCTATAGGGGCCACTCAGTTACCTACTTTCCACAAACCTTTACTCCTGTTTTCCTGAGATTCATAACGCATGGGAAAGAATATCAAACACATACATGGCTGTGAACTTGTGCTATAAATATTTCTCATGTGCCTACTATTTTCAGACTGGATCTGGTGCCCATTAACAGATCAGTGGGCTTGAAAGCCAAGCCCACCAAACCCGTCGCCGAAGTCCTGCGCCCTGTGGTTGCCAAGTACGGCCTCCGCCTTAGCGACCTGGTGGCCAGAATTGTGAGTAGTTTTGCCATGGCAACATACATTTGTGGCAGTATTCACCACATCTGTGGCTAAACAAGGGTGGGGCAGGATGGTTACAGATTCTATGTGAAAGTGCTGGTCTAGAACCGGTTTCTCCCACATTAAAAGGACCAGACGTGGTTTCGGACAAAGGGCAGAACTGCTCTGAGATCTGTATTACTGCCACTAAAGTGAATGTCTTAGGGTGTGGTGGATGGTGTGGCCTACAGTTCACTGCTTTTTCTTTGCTTACATGTGAAACAGTGGTCAAAGCCAATCTGCTAAGCTAGATATAAAAATGAATGTTACAAAACTGGCAGACCACTGCCCAGAATTTGGACTGTAATAGCTATAAATATAGCTCACTCCCTGCTCCACAAAACAGAAGGTTTATTTTTGTCAGTTGTTCTAAAAAGACCATGTTCCATTATCAGGGGGCACTGGTGCTAAAATAGACATAAAACCATAGAAACAATTTAAATCTTGTGTCCTGTTGTGTAGTGTAATTTCAGGATTCAAAAATCAGTTGCATGTGAGTAAATGTATTGCAATGACACTGTTTTCCCCTAAAAGAAGTAAACTGAAAGCAATAGTGCTCATTTAAGCCTATTTGATTCACATGCAACTGAGTGACAGATTTGTATCATGTACAGGGCCATATTTTGTGACTATTCAGCGCTTAATGTTCAATCTAGATCTGTGAAATGTCTGATTTAAATTTCTTGTGAGCCTCAATGGTAATGGCTTAATGCTTTTTATGGAAGCTAAATATTACTATTTCTCGTTGTTCAGAGTGGGGAGACAGAGGCACTCGATCTGGGACTGCCCATATCCAACCTTGATGGCCTACGAGTAGTCCTAGAGAGGGCAGATCCAAGTTCTTCCAAAGGTACTGTATTCTGCATTTTTTGGTTTTACCTTCTCAGGATATGGGGTTATACATATATTCCATATGCATAATACACACATTGCATATATATACAGAGAGAGAGACAGAAATAGAGAGGGAGGGAGAAAGGTTTATAACAGAAAAGCTGGTATGTCGAGTTCTTTTCAAATCTATAACAAACATTTGTGTTACATATTGTATCATCGTCATAAAATATGAAAAGCTGAATCTTTGAACTCTTCACATGAATTTTAGAATTCCCTGGCATTTGGTAGTTCCCTCATTTTCTTTAATGACAGCATGCACGTGAGGTGATATGAGCTCCCCTAATTTGTGTAAATTAGAACCACTTGACAGTCATGTGAACAAGTGCTTCAATGGAAGACTGAAGCCTGAAAAATCTGATCTTTTTTGTAAAGGCATTAAAATGGCTAGTTTCACAAACTTGCTTAAGTGCTTATGTTGACCTAGAAGTCATGCACATTTGTAAATTCCTATACTTTTCTCTATCTTAGCTTTTTGCTAAATTGTAAAATAGTTTTTTTTGTTTTGTTTGCAAGTTTAAATAAAAACTAACTTTATAGCTTATCTCTGTTTTTCTCTGGACATCTGAATCCTGAAAATACACATACACCTACACACATTTTTCACTTTTTCGCTGAGTATTTCAGTGTGTCAGGAGTGAGTATCCTCCAAGTGATAGGAGACAAACTCCTACACACATTTATAGTCTTGTGGTACATTCGAGGTCATCTGTGATAGCCATTACAAAAACTGTGCTCTGTTTTTCTCTCAAAACAGACAAGTCTAAGACGATATCCTCCAAAACCCAGGCACCACCTCTGACCAGTAGGGGTCTGTCAACACCGGTAAGTGTTTGTGTGACATGGTATTTGCATGGTACATTTGTTAACGGTACCTCCAGGTGTGTCCTGCAAATGATTTATCTAATCATGTGTCTTTGACCACATGTTTGCTGTTTGCCTAATTGTTTGGGTAGCGCATGCTTTATTTCAAAACAGTTATAATATGTGTACCAGCAACCCTACTGTCTGCATCAAAGAATAACCTGCCGCTTACCTTGTCACTGCATCACCAGGCGGATAACAAGTCAGTTAAAACTGTGAGAGGCGAGGGTGGAGATAAGCAGCCTATCACAGAACCATCACAGAAGAGGAAAGGCAACAAAATTCATCTGGATGAAGCTGAAGGTGAGGAATCAGATCCTCTTTATAAGTATAGCAGACAAAAAAATATATATAAAACATTGCAAACTCAGTTTGAACTAAAGTCTGATATTACAGCTTAAAATGTGCTGTAAATATATATGCATGACTTTAAATTTGTTTCTATATGAGAAATTGAAATGCTTGGTGGAAAAATTATATAAATTAGCTATGTAACATCAGTATGTTTTATGTATACAGTAAACGTTCCAAGAGCACACACATATAGTGAAAAACTTCAAATATGTGATGTGGTTAAGAAAAATGTCTAAATGTCTAAAGGGTTATAGGGTAAACGCGAAATATTCCCCCGAATATGGCTCCAAAACAATTTCATTTAATTTTAAACTCAGCTTAAGACATTACCCTTAAAAATTGAAAAGTAAACCTGTATTCGTGCTGTACAGTGTACACAGAATTTCTGTCTCTTGCAGTGCTAGAATGTAAAACACTGATGTCACCCCTATATAGACTACTGTAATTCATGTTTTCTTTGGTATGCACTGTCATTTTCTTTGGTATAAGCAGGTAAATACAGTAATACATTTATTTAATTTACAGTAATAAAAATGCAGGGCTTTTAGAAGAACAAATCAAAAAACACAAGAACACTTAGATAAAAATACATGACAAAATATATATTGCCATGAAAAAGCTGTGACCTCAGGGCCTCATCTGCCACGCCCCCTGTCCTTGTGTTTGTTGTTTATGTTTGGGCGCAGTGCTATGAAGGATGAGGCTCAGAAGTCACAAAAGCACAAAAAAAATTTGCAGGATATCTACGGTTTCTGCAAATGTGCAGGAGTTCGTTTCTCTGAAAAATGTCTGCGAGATGCTGAAGCAGCGACTGCTGAACTGCAATTAATTGGTGGTTTACTATATATGTATATATTGATTATTATCATTTTGTTTCTCTCAGAGTTCTTTGAGCTGCTGAGTCGTGCTCAGAGCAGCCGTGCTGATGATCAGAGAGGCTTGCTGAGAAAAGAAGATTTGGTTCTGCCTGACTTCCTGCGCCTGGAGCCTGACTCCAGTGGCCCACCTGCTTGCTCCACACCCACCTCCCAAAAACCAGGCCACGGCATAAACAAACCTCAGCCCACCACTTCAAATGGTCACCCACACAGTCCCAAAGCTGAGCCTGTCCCTTTCACACCTCCCCTCTCCCCCATACTTCGGCCAGCCCACCAAACCCAGGGACAGAACGGGGAGAGCTTGGGTGACCTGACACTAGTAGGGGAGGGAGATATCACCAGCCCCAACTCTACCTTACTGCCCCCTGTACCGTTTCCCCCTCCCCCACACGAAGGCAGCCTGCCAGAGGCCAACTACACCCCACCACCGCCGTGCGCCCACAGCAAGCCCAGCTCAGGTATTTCTCCCACATGACTAGCTTTGTGTCCTGTAGTGTGTGTGCTGGGTGTTTGTGTATGGTGGCTGATGTTTGTCCGTGAATAGCAGTGCCAGGAATGGACATCCGAAGTAATTATATGAACATGGTCAGGTAGATCTGACGTGCACTTTATGTTGTATGGTTTTATACTGTTACTGTAAATAACAGAAATGTTGTAAAATGTTTTACTTGCTCGCTTCAACCCTTAGAAGGCCTTGGAAGTTATTGTCAGTGATAACAACAGCATCATGTAATCCAATACTATTATTCTGATATGGTATTATGATCTGAATATATTGTTCTATATAGGTTTGCTTTGTTGATTTCAAAAAGTAAGCAGTGCTGACTTGAACCTGTTGATGGAATGTAAATTGTATGTAAACATAATTCATTGCATAACTATATGTAATCATGGGATTGCATTCCAGGAGGATAGCAAAACAAAATCAATAACTCTCAACTTCTAAGGGTTAAAACAAAATAGTTTTTGCTAAATGTATTTCATGGATTCCACAGAGGGTTGACAGGTGCTTCTAAACGTAGTGTGTTTAAAATACTAATGATAGAGAAGTATTTTCCTACGTGTTTAATCATTTTGTAGCAAGTGATTAATTAGTAGCTGACTCACCTTCCATCCTTCCTCCCAAGCTGCAATTCAACAAAGCTGAAAGGTTCATCAGTTTACAGAACAGTCAGAGAAAAGCCTAAACGTTCCAAACTTAAACCGAGCTCATTCAAAGACCGTGAGACAGTCATTACACATGCTTCTGAAGTTGCATTGTTGAATTGCAAACCATCCCGCCTCCTATGTAGCTCACTGATGTTGTATGTCTAATAAACCCTAAAGGTGAAATCACACTAGACGTGCCTGTGATCATGTACAGTGTTGCTCCTCATAATTCATTTCCACTCTTTTCGACCTCTTTGTTTCTTCTAAACTTTTTCTTCTATATCTTTGTGTTCTGATTTAATTTTGTGAAGGACGCTCAGAATGCCATTTAATGACCAAGACACAACACAATCCTTGAAAATCAGATAGCGGGAACTGTCATATTATATAAAATCCAATAATTGCATCAATAAGACCTAAGTGATTCTGGTGCATGCACAGAATTTTGCTTCTTCGCATGATTGATTTTTTTATTATTGTTGTTTTGATTTTAAAGTAAGATACAGTACACCAATCACATCCATCACATTCAGCCTAGCAGAACATAAAACTGTATCTGGTTTCTCTTAGTGTTTCAGGTTTCAAATGGTACTGCGTATCCTAGAGAGTATTCCTGCAAAAATATATAAAAAACCTATTTGAAATATTCTCTTCCCACAATTAGTTCTTCGGCAGCATGGGCTCTCTGTGTTGCAAATAAATGCTGCCACCTTGTGGTTAGATGTATACGGTACATGAGAATCAGGGCAACTTCGGGCTGGAGTCCAGTACCGTTTTCTTTTCTCTCCCCTCTAAATAAACCTGGGAATTAACTGATGAGTTAATCGAATGTATTCAAGCATTTAAGCTGTGCAGGAACCTGCACCCCCCATGATTACAGTTAGTTAAAGAAAGTAAAACACAGTGAGGCCATAATTTGATATGGAGTAGTTTAACTTCAGCCAGAATGGATAATTCAGTGTGTGTTGCTGCAAATGTCCTGTTTTCCTTTATAATGATGTTTATTGACTTCCTTGGCATATGCAGAAAGCTCGAATATAATCCAGTTTTACATCTCTGATTGTGAAATACACCACATTGCCAATTAAATTAAACCACATTTTCACCGATTCAGATAAAGGTAACCATCAAAGGAACATCTATTATACTGTTTTTGGATACTTGGTTGGTGCAGAAATGGTGGACAAAAACAAGATTTCTGCAATATTACATAAATCAGATATCATCCCAAAGGTCTGCATGTTTGATGCAAAATACCTCTAACTTATACACTGTAAGCTTTTAAGTGCTGCTTAATTAAAAAGATGGTAATTGCTGTTGTTACAGCAAGAAAAAATGCAAAATGTGCAAAATGCATTAAAATTAAGAATGACTGTTCTAAAATGGCACATTCAGCTTTCTTATTTAAGCTTTCTTATTTATTGGGGGTGGAGGTAACTCAGTGGGTAGGATACTTGCCTCCAGACCAAGAGGTCATGGGTTCGAATCCTACCTTCAGCAGACCACCACTGGGT
>JBBPDB010000011.1:14413166-14427405 GCA_037974465.1 Brachypetersius altus
TCAGAATTGACCATGCTGTTGGTATGATGGACAATGGGGACAGGCAAAATTCTTCGTACTCTTTGGAAAAACAAAAAAATAAAGGTTGAAATTAATGTCATTATATTTTTTTTCTCTGTTAATTATTACAAAACATGTAATAATTTCAAATGTTGCAGTTCAAATGTAGATTTATGAATGTTATTAAAAGATGTAGCTGCATTACATCTTGTGACACTGAACCTACTGAAATGGCACCAAATCTGTAGAATGACCCTTAAGTGATTCGAGCCATACTGTGGAGTAGAACCGTAGTGGAATAGGATTACTAACTGTGTACTGACTCTACTATCACAACTGATGCTCCCAAACACATTAAGAAGGCAAGAAATTCCACTAATGAACTCTTGACGAAAAACACCTGATAATTAAATAGGATTCCAGGTCGATTCCTTAATGAATCTGATAAAAAATGCCAAGAGTGTGCAAAGCTAGCTTCATCAGAGCAATAGGTGACGTTTTCAAAATGAATCATTATTAATGAAATCGTTGAAGGAGAAAATGAAAGTTTGTAGATGAAGATTTTTGTAGATAATTCTTTTAATGCAGTTGCTGCAGAATTAACTGACTGAACTTTCTGTCAGCTGTCACTCTAGATGATACTGTTTACTTTTAGCCTATTTGCTAAATTCACTGTTAATGTTTATGGTTAACAGTCTTTAATTTTAGTTTATTTAAGCTTTAAGTAAATCTGCAAGCATTTTAGAACCAAGTAAACTTTAAAAATGAATTACTAATGATCTGATTTAAATGAAATGCACGCATTGTGAATGTTGTTACTCATATTTATATCAACTAAAAGTGTAATGTGACATAATTTCAGTGCAATATGTGACAACATTTTATGGCATGGTCACAGCATGTGACATTTCAGCATGAATTTTGTTTATGTTTTATGGGTCAGTATGTAAATCTCTGCTCTCCTATTGGCTGGCATTGTGACTCATTGTTAGCATGTGACGGAGAAGTGACGTCAGGTCGAGGTTTGTTCCGGGAGTTATTTGGTCTGCTACTGTTTCTGAGTGAAAACGGTCAAAATGAACCGCATTTTCGGCAGAGGAAAACCCAAAGGACCAGCACCCAACCTTACGGACTGTATAGGCACAGTAAGTGACTGTTTTTGAACTTTTCACAGAGCTGTCCAGCCGACAAAACAAAGAGAACCGACCGTCCCTTGCGACCAAATGTGAAACCGACACAATAGACTCGGCTGATGTCATTTTTTACCTGTAATATCTACATTATTATTTACTATAAAGTAATGTTCAAGATTACTGTTAACTTTTGTGTTGTCAATGGTTGCTCTTCCTGCCCGGTTAAAGTACCTTGTTAGCATGTTTAGCTAGTAAACAGACTGGCTTTGTCATTTAGCCAGTTAGCTTAAACATGACATCAAAGTTTCAGCTTTTTCTCATAGCAACCACTGAAAACTGACGCTGCCAAATTTCTATATTGAAACACATTTCAGTGATTCATTTTGTACGTAATGATAGAAGACGTAACCATAGAAGACATACTGGTGGCCTGGTGGTTGAATCCCAGGAATGCCAGCGGCACCACTGAGGTACCGTTGAGCAAGGTGCTCCCTGTTGGTGGCTGTCTACTGCTTCACTTGATGAGTGGTAAATAAGCTTTCTAAAGAGACAAAGACAGGCTGAATCTTAACTCCTGGTCAGCTGAATATTGTGTGACCACGGTGAAAGTGCCTCGTTCAGGAAGAAAAGGGTGTGTGATTAAAACCGGTCACACACGTTCTCACCCTCCCGAAATACTGATGTTAAACGTGCCATGTTATTGGCGTGTGCTCATACTGTTTCCTGTGTTGTGTTTCACTCTGCTCCCCTCTCTTTCTCCCCCTTTTGAAACTCTAGGTTGATACACGAGCAGAGTCCATTGATAAGAAGATATCCAGACTTGATGCCGAGCTAATGAAATATAAAGACCAGATGAAAAAAATGAGGGATGGACCCTCAAAGGTAAAGCACAGGCAGTAGTTGATTTACTGATTTACTAAAGAATCAATATGCCTTACAGAAGTGACACGAGTAAACTGATCAAATAAGCTTAAGGTTGATGTCTGTACCTGATGTTAATATAACAAAACTTTCAGCATCATAAATGAATTTCTCATGTTTGGGGACCGTTCACTAACTCATCACAAATTTGTGTTTCTACTGAAAGGTTATGAAATAAGTTCTGAAAAAAGTTCATTTTAAGCATGAAACGTCTCAAAATCCACAGTAAAACAGCAGTCTTTTTAATCTTTTGCATTTTGTTGATTTTAGCAAGTAAACAAAACTCACCCTTCCATTGTGGTGGCATAATTCCATAATACAGCATGCTGTAATGTCTGTTCCCAAACCTTACTTGTCTTTTCCCAAAAGGCACATGTTATTTCTAGTCAGCACTGTAGGTCAGTACAGTAGCTACATGAATACTGAAGTGTGGGGGGGCGTAGCTGATCAGATGTTTGTCTTGGGGTTGTATGTGAAAGTCTATACCGCTACTCTACCAGTGCTACCCTGGAAACATCTCTGCTGTTTATTGCAGTTATGAACCATTAATTGGATTTCTACTATATTACTTGGATTTCTATCTCCTGGATGCTGTAAATCCTGTACTTTTAAATCACTGTCTTTTCTATAACTATCAAGAAGCCCATTTCTGCCTCCCATGCAATTAACATTGGTGTTGGTTGTTTTTATTTTGTTTGGTTGTTTGTCTGTTTAGTAGTAGATGATGGGAAAGTGTCCAAATTGATTTAGAACTGTTTAGTAAATGAAATGGCTCACTCCTGTATAGCACAATAATAAATAGTAGGAATTAATTTCTGTCATAGTCAGACAGAATACATGTAGTATTCTTGCTCTGGGATTCCTTGAGAAATACACTACCAGTCAAAAGTTTGGACACACCTTCTCATTCAACGATTTCCTTTGTTTTTATTATTGACTACATTGTAGATAAGTATTGAAAACATCACCTATTGCTCTGATGATAGCTTTGCACACTCCTGGCATTTTTCTCAATCAGATTCATGAGGAATCGACCTGGAATGGTATTTAATTATCAGGTGTTCTTCATCAAGAGTTCATTAGTGGAATTTTTGCCTTCTTAATGTGTTTGGGAGCATCAGTTGTGATGGTCGGGTTGGTACACAGTTAGTAATCCTATTCCACTACGGTTCTACTCCACATTATGGCAAGAACCATTTAACTAAATAAAAAAAACAACAATCACAGTCCACGATTACCTTATTGCAAAACATATTCTAGTTAGATTAACTCTTTTTGTTGTTGTTGTTGTTGTTTTGTTTGCTGCACAAGTCCATGTGTTCCTTCTTTTCATTTTCCTTGTTTTCAATTTTAATCTGAGAAGGTGTGTCCAAACTTTTGACTGGTGGTGTACATAAAGCTTATCTGCTGGTCAGCTTGAATGCAAAGGCCATAAACTGAACAGGAAATCCAATGCCTCTAGGTTGTCCCATTTACTTCTTGACCAAGATCCCATTTCACAAAGCATGTTTAACCTAGACAGGATCTCTGGATGAGTTTCAGCTTCACAGAACCGTACACATATACTTTTTATGACCGTGGTCATTGGTGTTATCTGTTAACCCAAGTTTAGATACTGAATGTGTAAATAATCGTTGTAGTATAATGTATGTTTATGGCAAACAGCCAATTGTGCAACAAATGAAAAGGAATCGAGTGGCTTAAAATGTGTGAATAATTGATTGGTATCTCCAACACAATTTTCATACCGGATCAGAATAAAAAACAGTATTTTGCCATCTGTGTATACATGAATACAGCATATAGGAATTGAATAGTGAATGGTGAAAGCTAAACTGTCACATCTGCCCCCATGTAAGAAATCCTGCTTGGTGAGACAGGCAGTCTCAGACTGAAAGTACTGACTGTTATCTGCATTGTAAAGTTTTTATGTCTTTGTCTTGATCTGTTTCAGAACATGGTGAAGCAAAAAGCCATGCGAGTTCTTAAACAGAAGAGAATGTGAGTACACTCCTCATTCACCAGATACAAACTCTGTACTGTACTGTGAGCACTAAAATATATATCAATGCATGGCATTCTCCTTCAGTTAGCTAAGGCAGCAGACAGCAATAGGTGACTACTCTTCAAATCATTGTTACCGCAAAGACGCAGTACACAAATACATGAAGATTCAAGCAACTGTTACATTCCTGGTGTGTTGGACTGCTATGTAATGAGAATGTGTGTCTCTGCAGGTATGAAGGACAGAGAGATCAGCTGATGCAGCAGTCATTTAACATGGAGCAGGCCAACTACACAATTCAGACCCTTAAAGACACTAAAACGACGGTAAGAACACATTTTCTTTGCTGAAGGCAAAGTATTGGTCTTGGTACTTCCTATTATTAATCATCATGATTTTCAGTAAGGGAGTAATGCAATTCTTTGCAATGTTTCCATGTAATTGTTTACTCTCCTATCTACAGGAATGTCAGACATTTTTTTTTTAGTTAACTAATTTAGTAGTGAGCCCCCGAGTGACACAACAATCTAAGTGTTGGCTGTCAGTACAACCCACAACTATAAGTAATTGGTTACCCAAACTCTTGGTTCTATTCCAAACATGTTGATCTGTCCAATGATGTTGCATTAACAATTCAAATTTACTTACCATGGACCTCTTGGAACCCTTCAGAAAAGTGGCACTTGACACCTTTTTAAGTTATACTTTTCTGAGTACGCTTTATTTGGTGCCTTTGGAATAAAAAAATAACACAACATTAGAATTAGCAAAGAAATTACTTTACTCTGCAGAAACAAATAGTCTGCAACTTAGATTCTTTTTTGTTGGCCTAATACTGTCCAACGTAGTTATTTACACCACTGTACACATGTTGTACCACAAAGGGCTTCATGGGTTTGTTTTTCAGGTGGATGCGATGAAAGTCGGAGCCAAAGAAATGAAGAAGGCATACAAGAATGTGAAGATTGACCAGATTGAGGTAAATATGTCTTTGCTGTACAAAATGCTGCAGCTCTTAGCATTTCAAACATATTAGACCCCCCCCCCCCCTTAGAATGTTACTTTGTAATGTATTAATGCATCATTAAAACAAAAACTTTCAGAAAACAATTGTGGTCACGTTTATTTTTAGTAGTTTTTAATTTATGTTTGTCTGGTGGAAATTTTTTGGTTATTGTAGGATCTGCAAGACCAGTTGGAGGATATGATGGAGGATGCTAATGAGATTCAGGAAGCTCTGAGCCGCAGTTACGGAACACCAGATATTGACGAGGACGACCTTGAAGCAGGTTAGTGCATAAGACAAAATACTGTGCGTAAACCTGTGCATTACTCACATTATGTTTCAGCTTCTTTATGCTTAACAAGCGTCTTTGTGCATTCAGTGTAATGTGTTTTATGAGGCCTGTGTGTCATTGTTAGAGCTGGACGCACTTGGCGATGAGCTACTTATGGATGATGACAGCTCTTACCTTGATGAGGCCTCCACAGCCCCATCTATACCAGAAGGAGTGCCAGGAGACAAAAGTACCAACCGGGTAAGGACAAATATTAACAATACTAAGGTGTCAGTGTCTATGGGTAGATTTTATGCTCTTCAGTTTTTTTTTTTAAACTCTGATTATATTTATATAGCCAGTTTGTATTGTGGCACTGATGTTATATAGTAGCAATCACTCTGTAATTGACCTACTATTTTTATTTTTTCACACAGGATGGAGTTCTGGTGGATGAATTTGGCCTTCCTCAGATTCCAGCTACATAAGAGGCCATTTTGGCAGGACACACATGCATGCATCATAGCATCTGCCAACCAAAAGACTGGGACACTTGCATTTAACCTCGAACCTTATTATGAAACCGGCTCGTCTACCTTAAAGCTCTGGGGTCAAGATAAAAACCTGCAGCCAATTTCCTGGTCTTGATCTAATCCCAGGTTATTGTCTCTTCTTTGCTTTATAAGGAAAGTATCTACTATAATCATTGGGATTAACTATCAAACACTCTGGTTATGATTGTTCTGTTTGATTTTATTTTACCAGGTTAAGCATCTCTTTGTATTTTTTCTTAAGGACATACCTGGTTGACTTTGTACCGCAACACTGTGTTGCCAGCTACCAACAAATAAATTATTCTATATTTGACAATATGGTCACAGGTTTTAAATGCCTTGAACAATTATAACAGCTCTATTCCCTATTCATTATGGAGCACAGCTGACCACAATTTGAAGAAGAAGCAACACAAATGAAAATTTTTCAACATTAAATTAAAGAAGAATACATTTTTCTGTAAAATATTGAGATGAATATATTTTAGCATTGGTAAAACAATACCCAGGTGTATGTAAGAAATCAAACTGAACTTGGAATTCCATGTTGCACGGAATACTCCTCTAAAGAATCAGTTCGGTAGTTGAGGTGGGAGATTTTTAAGGCTATGTTTAAACTTTATTTCCAACTGCCTGATAAATGACAAACCAGCTTTTTTAAAATAATGTCCATTTTCTTTATTATAACATAATGTACATAAACTTGTATCAGGTATTTCATAAAAAAATACATTAGAGACAGTCTAGCAAGGGCTTCTTCGTATGAACAACAAAACTAAAATCACATCAGTGTTCTATAACAATCCTTTGACATGATGTGTATCTTTTGGATGTGTTTAGTCAGGAGTGAAAACTGCGGCAGTTTTGCTGTTATAGTCCAAGGGTAACACAGTTTGCACGTGAACCATGTTCACCACCTGAGTCTATAGCTGTGAGGGAAGATCTTCTTGTGTAGGTACTCCACTGCGTCTGCCTTTCCTTTCAGCCTTTCAAACTCATAATAGGGAATCTAGAGAAAAGGAAAGATTCTTCTGAGTTTATTACATATACACTCAGTCCTTTAACTTGATTATAAAAAGTCATTATGCAATGTCTCAGTTTGAACTTTGATGCATCAGAGAAACAAAATGTCAATCATACGAAATAGCATTAAACTTCAGTGAATAATAGCAATTTCTGCACTTAATCCCTTTAAAACAGGGTTGCCGTGTATAATATATATAACTCCGTGTGCATAAAACATACATGGAAGTAAAAATTGTAAAAACCTGAACAACTTCATATCCTAGGATCCTCAGGTGTCGCTGCTTAATGGCCTCCTTCCCCAGAAGTTGTCTGGCATTAACAGCGAAGCGCTTTGGTCCGTCGATACATAGCGCGATCCTGAGCACATTTATATACAGAAAAATACTGTTAGTAACCGCATCGTCTGATTGATCAAGAAACTGGTTTAATATTAACTGTCATTCTGTTGAGCATCGACCACTAATTACAGATTTGTGGAAGACTAAATTCTAAATTTAGATGCTGTAACTGCATCTAAGCAACTTTTGGGTCAGCAGCCATGGAACATAAAATAAGCTGGAGTTTCTCATTCAGAATACAGCCTGTCAAACAAGAAGGGCTTTAATATACTCATAAATGACAGAAACCTCATTAACCCAGAGGACACTACATTTTGGGGGGAAAACACACATTAAAAAGTTTGACACAATGTTCAGAGCTGCTTTGCTTTTCGTTATTTTGTCCCGAGTCTTTGTGATGAACATTCACAGTAACACACTCCCTCTTGGCTTTTATTGCTGAATTACACCTATTTCTGTCATACTCATTCAAACAAATGCATTTAAAGGCATCTTACCTTTTGAATACGTCAGCTTGGCTGGCAGGTAAGACATAGCCTTCTTCATCTAGTTTTATCTCCACATCTGTTAAGAAAAATAAATATGACCTGGGTTTGTTTACAGTCTGTAAGTAAGAGGATGTTGAACCTCAGCGACACTTTTAGTAGATCTGAATTCCAGCGCACTAGTTTTGAAATGAAATGGTCGTTAACAGAGTAAACCATATTGGAATCACAGCAATGTGTATTTAGGGAATAGCTGTAAACGTGGTCATGTTTATTGGGTTGTTACAAATCCATAGATTATTATCAGAAGCCTGCAAACCACAGATGTCTGATTTATTCTTTTTTGCTCAGCCTTTTTACTGACACTTCTATGGCCATTGGCTTGGAAGATACAATAGATACAGAGTGCACAAACCACACAGGTTTCAATTTCTGATCAGTTAAATGTGCTCAAGCCACTAGATTACAGAGATGTTCACAACTAATTTTTACCAAATCCAAGTCAAGTCTTTGAGTGGCAATGTTTACAAACGGCGACTCTACATGTGGGATGTTGAGCCCTAAATGTTTAGAAGATATGCTAATTGGCCACGCTCCGCGATTACAATTGGCTGTTCCTTAGCAGGGGGCGTGACGGCATGCTGTGATATGCCCTCATCAACATGGAGGACTTGCCTTAAATTATCTTAAATCTAAATGTTAAATATGAAAAATACATCTCACTCTAAATGTGAAACTCCACAGTTAAATAGGGCTCCGTGACCCCTTTCCAACGACCGCTCAAAAACCGTTATTAACTGAAAACCGTTCACCTCGGACAAAAGTAATGGGACAGGTGTCCCATTTAGGTGTCCGGTTTTAGAACGCGTGCGAGATATAATTCCATGAAATGAACGTGGTTTACGAGTTTTGACTCACAAGTCACAGCACCCGAGTCCGAGTCAAGTCTCAAGTAGCTGAGGGCGAGTCTAAAGTCAAGTCACAAGTCTTTGTTTGTGCGACTTAATTGCGACTAGAGTCTCCATCTCTCTAAATAGGTTTGGGTAATGGAACAAACATACACACAGAGCACATTCCAAGGTAAATTAAGTGGTAAGTGAAATTAAGGTAAAAGGTTAATGAATGTGTTAAAGGTACTGGGAAAGCTGGAAAAGGCACAAAGCAACAAAGAAAGACGTCTGTTCCAGTAACTGTGCACAACATGACTAATGTAGAGCTCTCTAGTCTCTGACAATTTATAAAGGTTGAGTGAGCCATTGACTGATATACCAAAAAAGGCTCCTGCTAAATGGAAATGTCCTCACTCCTGCTACAACCGATGATGCAAGTATCACTTGCTTGAACTGAAATCTCTCAGAGGCAGAAATTTTGTCAAATTTATTTACGCTGAACTGTGAATAAAATTGAATCACGGTTCTGAAATTGAGCCCCTCATGAATAATAATGACCATTAATCCGAATTAAAACTGACGTTGTGAATTTGAACATCACGATTTTATTCAGCTTCATGGATTTGATTTAATATAGTGCCCAAAACAAAGAAAACTGCACCATCCATTTTTACCTACAGACCGCACTATATGTCCCTGCATGATCAGCCACCAGTAAACTACAGTGTCACTGCATATCAAATCAAATGCAGACATTTGTTTCTTAGTGGTTTTGTACTTGAGTATGTTACCAAGTGTGTAGCAGTATGGCGTTAGGACTCTGGAGGCAAAGTAAGATCGAGCCCCCAGCAGATCCACAAGGCCAGCCTTCACAGCGTTATACAGGTGAGGGTCCACCGAGGTCTCCAGCGAACTCCCTGGAAACAAGAAAGTCTTCACTCGCAGCTTGGGTAAAATCGATGGACCCTGCAGTCGTAGACATTTACAAACACACAAAGAAGACATCACACATTAAACTCAGTGCCCTGTTTAGGTGGACAGACTATACAAGGAAATATTATACACACATCATAGAATGGACACTCCAGCTTCACGGTCATGTAGAGCTGCGTAAGCTGGGCCAGCGTCACACGATCCATTCCACGGCCCTCTTCAGAGAGAAAACAAGAGTACACAGACAAACTGCTTATCGTCCACAACCACCATGCCATACACAGTCTGATTACATCAAGCTCTCCCACCTTTTGATATACACTTAAGTTGGGCGATAAGAGACATTGTCCATATCAAACAAGGATTTCATTACAGTAACTGGGTTTCCTTCCAGCTGTTGGTTTAAACTGCATAAAAAATGGGCAACCAGCTCTGTGCAAGAAGTAAAACCTCTCTAAGTCACACCAATTAAACATTTCTGACAAGTTAAGAGTTTCCAGACAGGAACATAACAGCTCACATCCCCTGATCGGCTGTGGGCAATTTATGCCTTCTGATAACATCAGTTTCCTTCACTTCACTGGTACCTGCTACTTTCGTCATTTTTGTTACAGCTGGTCAAATCAAAACACCTCATGAAATGGCACACAAGTTGTAAAATAATATAAAATGTACAAAGGTTTATACTAGAGGTGGGCATAGATTAATTTTTTTAAATCTAGATTAACCTCACTGTAATCTTGGAATTAATATAGATTAAAATGTCTCATTTGAATTCTGCCGAAGGTCTGAAGCCCCCCCAAAAATGATTATTAAATATATAGTCATTATTCTACTATTTTAAAATTATATATCCAAACATTTCATACAAGATATCACTGAGCGCAGATACGCACTTTACAAATAGAAACAAGACTATGAATTGAAATGAAAAATAATCAGTCTAGCTATCGTTACTGAATTAAAATGATGTACTGGCTGTTGTAGGTAGCTACTGTAGGTAGCAGGCGGGCATTAGGACCCAGGTGAAGCTACACGGCGCTGCTTGTTAGCGAGTAGCAACCGGAGCCCGTTTAGTAATATTTCTCTGGTAGCACCGTTTCTACTCAGTTCAACACTATGAATGTCCATAACTGTTCACTGCTTAACTTTACTTGTTTCCTTAAGTGAAAGAAAAGGTTTGGTGAAACCTACCTACAACCCAGGGGGGCTAAGCCCCCCTTGTCTTTCCGTCCTAGTGACGTCCCTGTTTCACAGTAGGCTGAAGACTCGTTCTCGCCCTCTACGGTGCAATTCGGCTAGGTATGCATCTGCGCTAATATATCAAGGTGAAAGTTATCATAGCTTGCGTAGTATAGACCCAGCTCCCGACCCAACTGTGTGAATAGATTAACGGCGATATTTTTTTTATCACCCGATGAGTCTCACATTAACGCAGCACGTTAACGCTGATAACGACCACCACTAATTTCAAAACATAGGAGCTTTCTATTCCTCAGTTATGTGCACAAAGGTGTTGATCTAAGTGAATTTATTAAGACCATAAATGAACTGATCAATTTTGTGAACCAAGTAATCAATTTCCATCTAGTAACAACAACAATAAAATTAACATTTAGGAATTTCATGACACTAAATCACTCCCTAATGAATGTTATTCAAACCAAATCAATGTGAGATCAGAGATTTACTCCCCGTATAGTGAGTGTAAAGGATTACCGACCGCGAGTGAAAAGTGCTGGTGGTTCAGAGGTGTAAAATGATCTGACTGTCAGGTGAAGCCGTTCACGCTGCGGCAGCATTTGATTCTCTAATCTGTCTCAGTGCAGGGCAGAGCGAGCACACACTGGTTTCATCACCCAACAAAAGCCGCAAAAGGGGTTTAACACATACACTCGCACACGCCCAAACGTTTTACTGCCATGCCAGTTCTGGGATTAACGCTGATTAGCAGCCATTAAATAGCTAAACTCCTCACTGAACACATCCATCACACACACATGCACTTCACAATGGCACCAGTTCTTCATGCCTTTACAGATTTTTAAAGCCCCAGTCAGCAGAGCAGACAGTCTCTGAAAGTGTGAGCTCAGGATCTGGCAACCCCCCCCCCCCCCAAACACACACACACTGGGCCCATGGAAGACACATTCCAACATTATTATACATTATTTTCATGGTATTGTATGGTTGGCAAAGGATTTCAGGCTAACGTGTATATGAAGAGCATTTCTCAGTTAGAAGTTTCATCAACATTCCTTCTACAGATATATGGTTATCTATAGTCACTGATAGCCCTGGTTTTAGTCACTGCTCTTTTCCTCCTCAGGCAAGTGGCCTCCTCCTCCCACTGACCCCAGTACTCCCTTCTTGACCTCCATGCTAGCCTTTGCTTATACCAAAACATCACTTGCCACTGGCTGATAAAGAATGTCCTTCATCTTCCATCCTATCAATCCCTCATTCATCACCTCACAGCGCTCACATCACAGCTGCGGTGATATTTTGCATTGGTATGTAGCAATGTAGCCTAGCGATGAGATGGCTAAAGCCAGCTAGACAAGGAGGTCGTGTGTGTGTGAGATCAAAGCCAAGACTTGACCTTAGCTATTTAATATGCATTCTCATCACCACTTTAGACAAGTGTGTGTCAGTAGATCAACATTTAGTTTTCAAATGTGTCAAAGTAAAGGATGAGCCTCAGATTTTTCTGTTATTGTTAAACTATTGTCAATGAGAGAACCTCAAACGGCACCACTATTGCCAATATTACATCCACAACTATTGTTAGTGTCCCTTCCATCACCACTACTACGGTGAGTACTCCTGCCAGTATCAAAACAATAAAATACACTCATACGTTCTCTTTAAATGTATTTCATAATTCTTCAATGCACAGTATTATGTCATCAAGCAATGCTAGTGCTATTTCCACCACCACTGCTAGTACTATCATGACAAACACAACCACCACCAACAAAGAAAAAAAGTTCTCTGCTCTCTTTAAACGTTTTTCAAAATTCTGCAATGCTGTATACAGTGCTGTGTCATGAATAAATCCATGGCCTCTAATTTAGCTCTCTTGCCAGGTCTAAATTCACAGACTTCAGACTGTTATTAGCATAATTACAGACTCAAAGATGTTTCTATCTGCGCACACACTCCCATGTCTACAGTTCGCAGCTATTACACAATGATGAGACAAGAAAATGTACCAGTCTCTGTTGAGAAAGTCTCAACAGTCTCAACTGCTAGAATACAGGCTAGTAGATAGGCTAATAGCGTTAGCATTGGCTAGCTTCCCAGCTAGAAAATATTCCACTGGCAAAACCTTAACATTTACTAAACACTACAACTCAACAAAGTGATAAACTCATGAAAATATTGTTCCAAATGTATTCTGACACATGTTGTGGTCACATATTAATGCTTAAGAGCCTCATCCTGCCATTAAACACCAGTGGTTTAACAGACCGTAATCGATCCATGATCTACACGTATCCTCCATCCCGCATGTGAAGTTGTAATAAAACAGTGTGAAATACAGTTTCATTCTTGTTTACTTTTCACAGTAATAAAAGTAATAACTGTTTAAATCTTATTTCCTAGCTCTAGATGCCTAGTAGCTTCCAAATGATGACAGAAAGAGCTTATGGTCAAATAAACCAACATTACTCAACGTTGTCCTGTCAAGGTGTTTAAGCACTAGTTAGATCTTTTTATTTTTAAGAGCTATGATATGTCCCAAAAATTATTTTTCTGCTTTATTATATATTTGTATTTGTCTCAATCCAACAACTCCAAATCCAACACTTTACATTGGTTTTGGCTGTATAAGCTAACAAAACATAATATAAGCAAATCTGTTTTAGTACTTAATTTATTGTGGTTTGAGGAAAAGGTGTGATTATTAATCTATAGTTGCTCCAGTACAACGGAGGAAGCAAATCATATTTGCTAATATGTCTAATATATTTGCTATATTGGCTGTAAAGGTAAAAAGTGGGCATGAGTCTATGGTTCACACATATTCAGCAGTTTGGCAGACGAAGTCAGAAGTGGCAGTGTGCATGGTGAGATATGCATTGTGGCACAGAGTAAGATGCAAAAGAGTAAAGACTATTTTTAGAGGTCAGCTCAGAAAAGGGCAGGTGATGAGAAGATGAGATCTTTAATTAAATTGATTAGAGAAGCTGACCCCTTAATTAGAAGAGGCGGTTTGATTAATACGTCTAAAACGCACTCAAAGATAAACACACACACAAACACCAAACAGCCGTCACTGACAATTACGCAACAGGTGGAGGACGAGTAAAGGCTGTGACTGTCTAAAGAGACAGAGAGAAAGAAAGGAAGAGAGAAAGAGAGGGAGGGAGAGAGAGAGGGAGAGCGACAGACAGACAGAGAGAGAGAGAGAGAGACACAGAAGGAGAGAGAGAAATAGGGAGACAGATTAAAATAGAGAGACACAGAGAGAGAGAGACAGATAGAGAGATATATAGAGAGAGACAGAGAGAGAGAGAGAGACAGAGAGATATATATATATATATATATATAGAGACAGAGAGAGAGACAGACAGACAGAGAAATAGACAGATGGAGAGAGAGGGATAGATAGAGAGAGAGAGGGACAGACAGAGAGAGAGAGAGAGAGAGAGAGAGAGAGAGAGAGACAGA
>JBBPDB010000011.1:14427505-14444518 GCA_037974465.1 Brachypetersius altus
GACAGTGTTCTCGGCTGTAATCCTGAATCTCCATTAACCTGCAGTGTTCATCAGTTAGAAGTGTTAGAACGTTCTGTGCTGAACCTTCAGACTGACGGGACGCGGTCAGGCGGTGTAACCTGTGATGCCGCATGTGGAGAGTGAACCCAGTGGTTTACAGGCAGCTGGAGCAAAAGCCTGGACTGGATTTCTCCTCTCTGGACCTCAACCAACCTGCTCTGCTTACTGTAATGCATTAGCGTCAGTGGGTCATATATTAAGTGTGTCAGCCCGCGGTTTCTCTGGTATTATTTACTTACACTTCTAGCAGCAGAGACACACTGCAGCCTTCTGTTCAGGTTGGACTAAAGGGACTGAATGGGAGTAAACGGAACCGAACGTCCTGTGGTTTTGGTTTTGATTTAACGGGCTGTTTCTCGCTCGGGTGTTTTATCTCAGCTCCTGTGATCTGCAGTCTGAGCCCGGAGGTCTTCAGGGGGTTTTATTTAGCGTGGTCAAGAAAGCATAACATACAGCTGATAAAGAAAAGGTCTCTCCGTTTGTTTACTTTTGGCTTAGCGGTCGGAGCCGGAGTGAGTGGCTCTAAATGAGAGTAAATCGGGCTGTAAATGGGGACAGACAGCTGCACCGAGGCCTTAGAGCGCCCTGAGCGCTTCCAGGGGATCTAAAAACGTTTTAATGCAAATAAACTCATATGCTGTAAAAATCTGTCAGTGTTTACAGTTAGCCCGCCGGAGGGGACACACACTCCCGGTACTCACAGGGGAGGTCGGCGCCAAGAGGAGCCGCACACAGGGCCACGAACATCACGACCACCGCCAGAAACATCGGTCCACGCGTGTCCTGAGAGGACATTCCACCCACGGAGACAGCGTCCTCCCTCACACCCGCTCCACACCTTTCGGTTTCCCCCTCTAACACCATAGACTCTCCCGAACCACCCCCTCTGGTTCCGCACTAATGGACTCTTCCGACTGCAGTGCCTCTTTATAGACTCCTACACTACACTCCTACACTAGAGGGCGCGCGAGTTTACCAACATATTATAATATAACACATTTTATTATACTGTTACATATTAGTTTATTAATTACTATGATTTTTTTATGTTGTAACAATAGTTTATTCCTTACTACATATTTATTTATAATTACATTACATTTAATTACATATTGTTTTTTACATTTACAAATCGCAGACACTACACCTTTTATACTCAGATTCATACACATATTGTTTATGTATCTTTATACATATGTACCCCCTGGTGGCCAGCGAATATTAACAACATGAGTGCCTCTTCTGATCAAAGGGCACCGTGCCAAAGTAAACACACCCCTGGTTACTTAGTGAGACGTTTAAACTGCATATCTCAGATCTAACACTGGAAAGTTGTTGAGGGAACTATAATCGGAATCAGAATATAAAAACCTCATTGATTCTGGAGGAAACTGCCGCAATACTCAATATGAAATACACTATGATACATACATTGTATTAATAATACAGTCCAGTGAATTACTGTAACGCTAGTAGTGGGTCTGTTATTGCTGTAATAGAGTAGCTGGTCATTAATATTGATATATGTAGTGATATTATTACCCATTTTAACACATAATAATGATAGTAATGCACATAGTGAAAATTGCGCAGTGTTGCACATGGTAGACTATTGTGTATCATAGCAAAAATAAAGCACATAGTCACACAAATGAAGGTAGTGGTTTAAACACTGCAGGAAATGACACTAGAAGCATCAGTCTACTGCACAGATTGTTGTGGGTGTGTGACAGGGGGAGGAGTTATAGAGTCTGATGGGTGGGTGGGTGACAGGGGGAGGAGTTATAGAGTCTGATGGGTGGGTGTGTGACAGAGGGAGGAGTTAGAGTCTGATGGGTGGGTGTGTGACAGAGGGAGGAGTTAGAGTCTGGTGTGTGTGTGTGTGACAGGGGGAGGAGTTATAAAGTCTGATGACAGTGTGGAGGTTACTGTCAAGTCACACTATGAAGCACAAACAGAGATAATCAGTAGGAATGTTTTGTAGATTGACCTGTCAGACCTTCCTGTGATTTTACTGTTCCAGGAGTAGCTTCCCCCACTTCCATTTGGCAGCACCGAGTATAAATTGCCTGTCTGGCACTGTTAGTTTTGGCAGCAGGTGTTTGGATGAAAGTTGTTGAGTCATCAGCTGGCTGCTGAGAAAGCTCCACAGTCTCACTCAGCATCAAGCCTAGGCCCTACAGCGATATCTATTCCTGGCTCATGCTGATTTATTCTGACTCCAGTCTGATTACTGTTTTGGTCAAGGCTTAATTTAGTTGTTCATTATGTTTGGCAAGTATATTACAACTCCCGTCTTAAAAGATAATAGGGTCAGTAAGAAATAATTCTTTCTCACAGTTTTTCCCATAAGGATTGTAACGATACAGTCAGCTCATGATTCGGTTTGATACGTGATTCAGGGCTTGCAGTTTGATTCACTGATAACAAAATAGGACAGAAAGCAAATCCGTATTCTCACACAATGTTTAGAATGAAATTTGAATAACGAAATATGACTGTATTCAGTTCTGGTACAATTTACTAATGTGACCAGAGCTGGAAGGCGGGGTGGGAGGAGGGGGTGTATAAGGTGCTAGACTGGGCTGTTGATTCGTGCTGGTTTAACACTGACATCAAATATCATAATGAATAGAATGCATATTCTCCACTGTGCATATTTTCATATAATAGCATTCTGACATCGCAATAAATCGATGTATTGTTACATCCCTAATAATGTACACTTTTTTATTAACATATTCAGCAGAAATTTGATGCAAACAGTGAACTGAGTTCAATTAAATGATGACTTGAAAGCATATTTGTTTTTCACACAGGACAATGAGCTGGAGAAAATCACAAGGCGCTTCACCATTGAGCTGGCTAAGAAGGGATTTATCGGTGAGGAAACACATCAAGGTGTTCTTACTGTGGGTGGATAATGTGGTGGATGAATCATCTGATCCGTTCTCTCTGGGCTGGGCCTCACTGGGGATGGCCAGGTCTCATCTCTTAATTCCCCTGATCGTTGCAAAAGGCAGCCCTTAAAATAACAGCTTCCACAACCAAGGACACAACGACCCGAAACAGTAGATTGTGGTACATAATTGAGATAAGATGTCTAACAATAATAACTGTGGAATGTTTTCTTATAGTTTGTTGTGTCTAGGTTTTACAAGAACGTAATCCAGCTGAGTAGCACTGAAATGGTAAATGACGCTAATGGTTTTGAGTCAAATAAATTCATTTGAAACAGACAGAAACCTGTTGGAACTTCTCGTCAGATTGAATGATATTGAATGTAAACCTTTTCCAACAGTTGCTATGAAGGAATGCCTTTAGAGGGCATTAGTACTTAGTGCTGACTTTCTGATGCCGTTTCTTCTCGAGGCTGAAGAAACGTGTGCACTCTGTTTGTTTATCTAAACTCCAGCTCAGTGGTGGTTTGGACTCATCTCACATTTGATCGCTCCTTTCTTGTCTCAGGGCCTGGCATCGATGTCCCTGCTCCTGACATGAGCACCGGAGAGAGGGAGATGTCCTGGATTGCCGACACGTATGCCAACACCATGGGCCACCACGTAAGTCACTGTCCGTCTGATTAGACTGAGGGTCTGTTGGGTTTACTTTCATCTTCAGAGGTTTCGGATCGTCTGCACAGACATTAAGTGGTAAATATGGTCACATAAACCAGAGCTTCGAGCAAGTATCATATCTGTCCATTGTGTACAATGCAATTATCCTAAATGTGATTTTGGCTTGTTGAAATAGCCTTTGTTCCGTCCATAGTCCCTCCTTTATTTTCAGCCTGATTTAGGGCTGTGCTTGTAAATCTTTGATCTGATCTCTGGCCTGGCACTTGGTAGGTATTATGGTGTGAGCAGAGGAGGCCTGAAGAAAACCGCCGCTGTGAAACTGTTTTTCTCACTGCTTTTCAAGCGGAGTAGCTGGGAAACTTGAGATCAAATCAGTGAAACCTACACGTAGGTGTAGAAAATGTAAATGTAGCGGGTTAGTGTTTTGGAATTTATGTTTATGTGTAATGCAGATACCCAAAAATACAAAGTTTGTTTCCCGTAAATGGGACAGAACTTGTTTGCCAGCAATACACAGTATTTTCTGACCTCAAAACAAAAGCCACACAGTGCAATCGCACCACACACCTGGCTCAGCTGTAGCTGCTTGATCAATAAGCTTTCAGGCAGAGGATGATCATTCTGTGATATATACAGTAATTTATTTGAGTCATTATGGTTGGACAGTCTACTATATTTCACATTACTGTGAGAAGTCACATCATGAAGTGACACATTTAGCTTTTCTGAGCATCAGCGTGTGAAATCGTTTGCACTCATCAGTTTTGATAGTTTTTGAAAACATTGCACCGTATGTTGCATTACTGCCCAAATAAACGGTAATCCAATGTTAAGCTAAGATCAAATATCAGCTACAAATACTTAATTTACTTTTTTTTGTTTACTCTATGATGTATTTCTTTGTTTAGCATCTTTAGTGCAGTAAAAAAAAATCAGTATAAGGCAAGATACCATATCTTCATTTCTCCCAAGTACTTTTAAAAGGATTAAAAGCACTTGTACATAAACAAAACCTGGTAATATTGTTACAGATATCCTTTCAAATGTAATTTAATGCCATTATATATTTTTGTTCCCTGTTCGCACAGTCTAAAGAGAGGGTTTGAGCTGTGTGTAATAAAAGAGAAACAATAACGTCATTAGTTACTGTTGTGGTTTGTGTCTGTTTTAGTTGAGTATAATTTGTTACGATGCAAGAACCAGCCCAGAAGTATTCGGAACATCTGATTTCCAGTAACTTTTCTCGTAATCATCACTGTCACAGAAAAGCTTTGTCTGAAAGTCTTGTTTCCTTTTCTGCCTTGTTTCTGTGACACTTCTGTCTTGCTCTCGTTCCTACTTTCTTTTTGAGATTCTTTTGTTTTTTCTTTCTGTTTCGCTTTTCTCACCCACCCAGGACATCAACGCCCACGCCTGTGTGACGGGGAAGCCCATCAGCCAGGGCGGAATCCACGGCAGGATCTCAGCCACCGGCCGCGGCGTCTTCCACGGCATCGAGAACTTTGTGAATGAGGCTGCTTACATGAGTCACCTGGGCCTGAATCCGGGCTTTGGAGACAAGACCTTTGTCATTCAGGTATGAGGAAGCGAGCCGTGCCCTCACAAAGCTGCCTCTCCACATCATGGCTGCACTGTAATCACATTTGTTCTGTGTTCATTAGTGCAGTTTCTTTCACCATCATGTATTAAACATGAACTCATTTGCATGTCCTGGTGAATTAAAGCCGATGGACCTTCTGAAGGCCTTCTTGTTCTTTAAAGGAAATGAAGCATGTGATGTAAAGTAACGGTGTATCCGTGACGTGGTGCCGCTCACGAGGCACTTTTATGTCTAAGTGCTGACTCTGCTGCTGACTCTGATTACTCAAGACATTTATGAACACGCTCTTAGTTGTTGGAGTCATGCAGCTCAAACTTCATTCCAGTTACTGTTATCTCTTTTTAAAAACACCTGATTAAGAAACAGCTGGTTAATTCTGGTTCTGATGCTTTGGATACATTTCCGTTTGAAGCATCTATAAGAATCAGAAAACCTTTTATCGATCCTAGAGTAATTAGCTTTTGTTACAACTGTGTGGACACACATAAACACACAAGAGAGGGACAGTATAGAATATAAAACCTAAATAAATCCAGTAGAAACTCTGCAGAAAATGCTAAATATGAAATACACTATAAATACTGGGTATAATTACTATGGATAAAAAAACCCTACTGTTAATTACTAATAACTAGTGGTGGGCATGAATACATTTTTTAAATCTAGATTAAAATGGCTCATTTGAATTCTGCCCAAGGCATTCAGAATATGTGTGCTACTCAAATAATGACTAAAAGTAAGTCTTTGAGAACGGGTTTCTCAACTCCTACAGTAAACTAATTCTGCATTGCACAAGGTGCAAACAACCTTAGTCTTGTTGAGGTTTCCAAAGCCCCCCTCAAAATGATCCCAAGCCCCCCTAAATATATAGTAATTATTCTAATATTTTTAAATTATACATCCAAACATTTCATACAAGATATCACTGAGCGCAGATACACACTTTACAAATAGATACAAGACTATGAATTGAAATTAAATATAATACGTCTAGCTATCATTATTGAATTAAAATGATGTAGTGGCTGTTGAAGCTGCTGTAGGTAGCAGGCGGGCTTTAGGACACAGTTGGAGCTACACGGCGCTGCTTGTTAGCGAGTAGCAACCGGAGCCCGTTTAGTAATATTTCTCTGGTAGCACCGTTTGTACTCAGTTTAACAGAACAATACTATGAGTGTCCATAACTTTTCACTGCCTAACTTTACTTGTTTCATTAAGTGAAAGGAAAGGTTTGGTGAAAGGTTTTCAGCCCTCTATACACGCTAATTCCTTATTACAACCCTGGGGGCTAAGCCCCCCTTGTCTTTCCGTCCTAGTGACGTCCCTGTTTCACAGTAGGCAGAAGACTTGTTCTCACCCCCTACAGTGCTATTCGGCTAGGTATACATCCGTGCTAAAATATCAAGGTGAAAGTCATCAAATCTTGCGTAGTATAGACCCGGCTCCCAACCCAACTCTGTGAATAGATTAACGCCGATATTTTTTTAATCGCCCGATAAGAGTTTCACATTAACACAGCACGTTAACGCCGATAACGGCCCACCACTAGTTTATACAAATTAAATATGTAAATAGAAATCTAGCAAGTGTTAGAAACTTGTTAGCAAACCTCAGCATATCTAGTATTGTCCTTCAGATTATCATATATTGTGAAGATATGTTATATGTGTTTGTGTGTGGGGTATGGATCAGATTTGCTTATCTAAAATGTAATTAATCGAGTAATAAAGAACAGAATTACAGTTCACAGTCCGATGCCTATGTCTCTGTAGATGCAGTATTTTTACTAGTAGTTTTGTATGCTGTGTGAATGTACATGAATATACAAGCTTTTTGTAGGCATGATACCTGCTTGCAGCACAGCACATATTCAACTAGCACAGGTCAACAGCTGCATTTCTACAACATCTACAGCGCTATTTATGCTCAGTACAATAAGTAAGGCATCACTGCAGGATATCACACACAACAAGTTCAGTTATATTCAGATGTGGGGAATCTTGGTTTGGGTGAAATAAATGAATGAAGGAGGAGGCTGTTACAGTGGTAACTAGTTCCAACGACATATCAAGATAGATATTGTGTGTCGTGAAACTGTCACATTGCAAGACAATAATTATATGATTACATATTTGCCATATCACCTTCCACCCCATCCCACAACTAAATAGACACTGTCATACACTTTAAATCTCTTACCTTGAAGTTGCTGGACGAAGTACGGACTGAAGATTTTGGAGACAAAATTGAGCGGGTACCTCTGTAACAGGGTGCAGGCATGCAGCAGCTCCAGCAGGGCTTTGGGCTGGAATTGGGAAAAGCGGGCGCTCAGGACTGACTCCACCTTCCGAAAAAGTCTCCCTGCCTCTTGAGGCACATATCCCACAACTCCGAGGGCTGTTATCTGCCTGGACATCTGCCCTGTGGAATACTCATCTGCTCTGTACATGAAGCTTTCAGCAAACGCATCGAAAACTGCTGGTGAGTAAATACGTCGCCGCCCAAAGTACTGCATCACCTTGGTTACCGTTTCAGGGTGAGCGGTAAAGGTTGTCTTAGGCACATGCCGCTCTAGTGCTTCAACCAGAAAATGATCACTGTGTCCATAGTGCATGAGTGCAGACAGCACTGTGGCTAATTCTGTGTCTGCAAAGTTTGGGACGTGTCGCACAGCCTGTTTGCAAAGTGCAATCACTAGTGGTAAAGCCTGTGCTTGACCCAGTGCAACCAGCGCCCCTAGAGTCTCACTGACCATCACAGGGTCCATTTTTGGTGCTAGAGTAAGTGCTCGGGCGTTCATGTCATTTAGTAAGTTCTGGTAGTGGCCACCTTCAGCCAAACCGGCAGCTAGCATGCTGTAGACGGTGGTCAGGTCTCTGGCATCCCAGTGAGCTGGACCTTTATCATGGAGCTGCCTCATAGTCTGTATTAGGATGTTGGAGTCCGGCCCTTCTAGCGCAAAAAGCGCTCTAGCTAACCCACAGAGTGCACCAATGCTCAAACACCCTCTGTCTAACCTCAGCTGACTCTCGGACATCAGCCTGACCACCAGGCGACTCCATGGATCCAAGTAGAGACGGGTGCAGCCTAGGAGAGCTTGTATTACTGTCTCATCTTCGAGCTCGGCTGAGTCTTTTGCCATCTTTAAGCACAGCTCACTCAAAGTCTCATCAGACATCAACAGTGCAGGATCTCGAAGACCCCCAGCTCCATCCTGCTCCAAATCCGCCAGCCGGTGGAGGACAGAAGCAGCAGAAGCACTCGAAAGGTGTGGAGAGGAACGCAAAAGACGTAGGACTTGCCGAGAAGTAGTGCAGGATGACAGACGATCTTTAAAGACATGATCCTCATCGGAGGTCAGGCGGTGCAGCAAAGATGTGGGATATCCCACTGCAGAGGGGTCACGAGAAAGACGGACAGGACCGGATACAAGTATGACAGGCTCCCGGTTTGTGATGCACAACCACCTCTGCCCTGGTTCAAAAGGAAAACAACCAAGTGGCAGCTGATGGCATAATGAGGAGGTCCAGATACACATACGCTGCTCCCCTGTTTTTAAAGTGGCCGGAGAGAAGAGAAGAGGAACCACAGCTTTCTTCAGCACATGCAGTCTCTGCAGCACCGTCAGAGCCATGAAAGAGCACTACAACATCCTTCACCTGGAATCACAACAAGAATAAGGAGGACACAAAGTGAATAAGCTCAGTTATAACCAGGCAGATCTTAATCTGTTATTGCATAGTGCACAATAGAGCAAACAGTTAAACAGTTAAAGGGGAATTCCACCACTGCTGCAAAATTCAGCCACTGAGATGTAATATCCTTACTGTGGTGGTGACAGGAACCAGAGGCTGTAATATAAACGTGTCTTCAGGGACATGTCATAATAAAACAGAAGTGGATCTAAAAATACAAATTCTTTGGATTCAAATGTTTCACAATACGTCTGCATTAACCTCTGACATCTGCTAGCTCAACATCTTATCTGCCACAAACAGGCCTCATAGATCATTTATATCATGCAGTCCTGCCTTGAAGTGTTTAATTATAGCCAAAAGTACGAAAATTTGAAAAGGTCTCATGATACCGGACCCTTTCAAGATATTAAAAGCCTAGGATGCCTGATTCCATTCACCAACCATTCTGTGTTAGTTTCTCTGGGATGATCACCAAACCAATCTGACATACTTTTACATCTTGACAAATAACAGGAATTTTATCTTCCTTTACAGGTTTTGATTTGTCAGTTGCACTTAATGCCGACCACATATCTACTGACTAAAAATAACACTTAATGCAAAGAAAACAACCAAATGCTCTTAAAATTGGTTTTAATGGATAGGACCTTCCTTTGAAATATTTTTATGCTGTACCAAAAGTTTGCTCCCAACGCAAGGTATAAAATGGATAATGGCCACAGATACACAAAATCTGATTATCTGTACAGCATATAAGGTGTCTCTGTAATAAAGTAAACGAGGTCTTATTCCTAACCTAACCATGTTTCCTCTGCCCTTGTGCCACTGAACTTCATGCTGGACGTTATTGAGCAAACTACGTACACTTTGTGTATTAACTGCACATGCTATAACTGCAAAGACAACCAAAAACGTACAAGATCATAGCTAGAGGAATATAGCTCAAAATTATGAGCAATTTTTATTAATAAATAAAAAGTCCTCACCCAGTGACAGCCTGTTTATTGCCGCGTTACAGTGACTCGGCGTGTTACTCCTTCTGTAGCGTAGTGCGCATGTCCACTGAGCTCTCGATTGTGATTGGTTTAGCTGTGCTGCGATGGGGGTAGGAGGAGGGGTGCCAAAGAAACCTGCAGTGTCCCAATTGTAGCACGTTTGTTCTGTATTCTGAACACAGCCATTCTATAAAGAACAGAAAGTACTGCCCAAAACATTTTCCTCTCACTTAACTGCACATTCCTTTTTTTAAAGAATCTGTATATTATTCAGGTTACATTGATCCTCAGATCCTCAGCATGACGCGATGAGCACTATGAACAAAAGTATTGGGACGCCTGACCATTACAACAAAATGACTTTAATGCGTTCAAATGCATAGCTTTCAGTCAAGTTCTTCCACACCGAACTCATCCAGCCATAGACATATATATAGATAGACGCCGCATGACCAGCTGCATCTTACCTCCATCTTATATATATATATATGTCTATGCATCCAGCCATGTCTGTATAGAGCTTACTTTGTGCAGATGCACACGTCACTTACCCAAAGTCTTGGTATGCTGAAGCAAAACATACGTAAATCGTTTTTTAGGGCAACACGTGATGTTTGTTTAACACTTTTAATGCCCACAAACTACTGCATATAAGCTTCCGCGACGAATACAGCGTCTTGTTGAGTAACCCACTCTGACCAGGAAACACAAGATCTCATTTTGAAACGCAGCTTTTGAGTTGTGCCTCTTTCAATGTATCCCACGAGATAAATTGTTTGATCGTTGTCCTTTAATATACCCTAAATGGGACAGCCCTTTTTATTGCTTCAGCATACCAAAACATTTTGTACAACTCCATGCTCCCAACATTGTGGACAGTTTGGTAAATAACCGTTTCTATTTCAGTATGACCGTGTCGCAGTGCACAAAGCAAGCTCCATAAAGACATGGTTGGAGGAGTTGGGTATGGAAGAACTGACTGGCCGCACAGAGCCGTCCTCAACACCATCCAGCACATTTGGGATGAACTGGAACGGAGATTGAGCCAGACCTTCTCGTCCAACAGGAGTGTCTGACCTCGAAAATGCTCTACAGAATCAGCGGGCAGAGACTCCAAAAACTCGTTGAAGAAAATTGGAAGCTGTTACAGCTGCAAAGCAGGGAACCAACTCATGCGTTGTCATTAAAATGTTGATAAAATAGTCATGCGTCCCAATACTTTTGTTCATAATGATATGGAGGTCACCGTCGAGCTTTCCTGGCTCTTATTAAACGCAAGGAACTTTATCACAATGTCACTGGCGAGTCTACTTTAATACGGCACTTTTAGACATGGGTCAATATTCGGGTTAAAATTCCTTCTTATATGTATACTACACATTACATGACCGGTTCTTTTGCCCTGCAGAAGTGTTTTGCAGCGGTTCAGGGCATGTTTGTACATGACAGGAATGAGGAAACCAGCATTAGTATTAGAGTAGCACACATACCAATCTTACCGCAAATAAATTGAGATATTACTAACAGTAATGAACGTTTACTTATTTTTTTTTTAAATTGCTTAATTGTAGCTTTGATTTAATGAAAATTGAAACATAAGAAAGCAGGCTGTGGAAAGTTAAGTTTAAGTCTTATACCCTGGTATAAAATTCAATCCTGCTTAAAGTAGAATTTGATTAAAAGCCTAAGACCACATCAGATGGTAGAAGGATTTGAGTAGTTTATTCAAAAAGTTCATTTTTATTATAAAATGTAAAAATGATGCTAGATCAGGCCATAACAGCAAAGATGCCTGTAGCATTTCACCACCGCTTCACATTTTAACAGTTTTAAAGCACTGAGAAATACGACCGTTTAGAGGTCTGCAACTGGTATGTGCCTGTGTGTCTGGCGAGTCAAATTGAGGGTGTACCCAACCGAGAGGAGAAATCTAGAGAGAGACGAGATAAATGTAATCCAAACCTTGATTAGCAATACATACATATATAACCTCCACCATTTCACAGACAAAACCTAACAAATTATAAATAAGGTCTGAAAGTGAATGGGTCTGAAGTGAGCCACAGTTAAGCCAACTACACTAAGTAACACGAACACCAAGAAACAAACCCGTGCATGGTTCCATAGGTGGCAAGTCCCTTTCATCAAAAACATCATTCATTCTTACAAGTTCAGTGACTTTATGTACTCTGACCAGTTTCCCACTCCCAAGTGTAACTTTAAGTCAAACACACAAACACACAGCAGAGTCGTTGGCAGCTTTTCAGAAGGACTCCAGAAGCATTAAACAAGGCTCCTCTAATTACGAAAGGGGATTAAAAGTGGAAGGGCTATTGATGAATAGAGGTTTTATGAGTTTAATCGTCCTTGTCTTTTGCTCCATGTTTTAGAATACGTGTGAACTCCACATAGTTGAAGTTGTTCTTTTTGTCGATGGGTGCCTCCCTGAAGAGCTCGTCGACCTCCTCGTCTGTGAAGCGGTCACCCATAGTGGTGAGAAGCTCGCGCAGGTAGTCTTCCTGGATAAAGCCTGAGTAGACAGGAGAATCATCTGTTAAACAGGTGACATTTTACTGAGATACTGAGATCTCATTTTAAGGGTGTATACCGCTAGAAATGTCAGATTCTCAATACAGTGCTATTAACACTGCAGGTGACACACACAGATAACCCACCTATTCAAAAAGGCCACTTTATTTTACATTTTTAGGTACACAAACAGAGCACAGATATTTATAAGTGGAGCTGATATAATGGACAATGAGTATAGGTACTAGGTAGGTGTACTTAGTTTATCAGTGCAGGTCACGTTTAATGACACATTTGGTCCCAGGCTTGTTGGTATATATACAAACATCTACAACAAAATATCACAAATGATCTAACCTGTCCAAAGTCACCTCAAAATAATGATCTTCTTCTTGTCAAAATAGCATTTCAACATATTACCCACCCTTAGCGTGGTTGCACAATTTATAATTAATTTGTTTCTATACGTTAGCCTGGGGAATATTCATAGTGCTGAAGGATTCAGGATGCAATCATGAGTCTCTAACAAAAATAATCTATTATTGGAAAAGAGGAGTTACACGGCCATAGAAAAGGTATGTGTTAAAGTAGCTTAATCTCAAACCAGTGAAACCTTCAAGTTATATTAATAAACAACACATCTATTAATGGGTCACCCATAACTTCCTGTTTCACTTGCAAACAAACAAAGACTGAAACCAGGTTATATGGTCAGACATATAACCCGCTTTTTGGTAATAAACACTGAAAGTCAGGCCACAGTACAAAGACTGATTTGGCATGTTAACAAATAAAATGTTACCAAAAAAAATTAAATAAATAAATTAAGAACCGACCAACCAAATGAAATGTCAAAGGAGGAGAACATTCTAGAACAGAATTAACAGAACATTCTCCCCACAACCACAGACAGACAGTCATTTTGTTGGTTTTTGTTCTGCCGGTGTGATGGCTTTTAGAAATGTGAAAAACTCATATTCATGGCTATGAAATTCACAGGGACCATACTAATAACTTAATTGAGGAGTCCATCAATGGTTCCTGTGATTCTGAGGTTTAAAGAGCTTTACCTGTTCCTTCCTCATCAAAGCAGGCAAAGGCATTACGGATGACGTCTTCCGGATCAGTGCCATTCAGTTTCTCACCAAACATGGTGAGAAACATTGTGAAGTTAATGGGCCCAGGAGCTTCAGTCATCATTGCCTCTAAATAATCATCTGTTGGGTTCTTGCCTGAAGACAAGATTACAAGGTCAATTAGGGCAGCATGGAAACATCCTTTATTTCACAAATACTGGTTATAAAGATCTTTCCTGATTAACTACAGAACTGTTCAACACAATATACTAAAAAGAGTTTTCATTCTAGGCAGCCCATAAGCAATTGAACGCCACTGGCTTCCAGTATGAAACTGCAGAGAGCTGAAACATCATTGCTAAATTAATCATGATCAGAACTGAGATTACCATCAAGCAAGTACTTTATGTTAGAGAACATAACACTATGCTATGATGTGCACCTCTGTACTTTCTTGAATCTGTGACTATTCAATGGGCAACACCCTAAATCAAATGTTTTCCTCTTAAGGACAATGCTGATGCTGATGGAGAGTTCATTTGTACCATTAGTCAGTGTCAGGTCATCAAGCACTTGCATTCAAATTTGCAGCAGTAAAGACATACCCAGAGATGCAAGCATGTCATGCAGATCTTCCTTGTCCACAAACCCATCACGGTTCTGATCAATCATGTTAAAGGCCTCCTTAAACTCCTGGATCTGTGACTGGTCAAACATAGCAAAGACATTGGAAGTGGCGCGCTGAGGGCGCTTCTTGGTGGTCTTTCCCTTTGCCCGTTTGCTCGACATGTTGCCTCTGTTGTGTTTTTGCCTAAAATGAAAACCAAAGTTGGATGAACACTGGAGTTACTCAGACTAAACTGCAGCAAAATGAATACCACAATCACTCATCCTTACAGAGACAGATTAGCATAAAAACAATTAGTTATAATAAAACTATTTTACAAGTTTAGCTAACTGTGTTCTGCAGCTGTTTCTTCTACTGTTGTTAAACAATGGCCCTTCAGAAAGTAATTTTAGAAAAAAATAGGCAGACAGGATCATGTAATTACCTAAAATAGGATTTGAGCAGTCATGCCTGGCAAAGCAAGTCTAGGAGAAACCTAACTTTGTAATGGGGATGCCCAAAATCCCTGCCTTTCCTCTATAAAAGGAAATGTGCAAAATAGTTCTAAAAGCTCATTTTCCACTGAGATGAGAGCAGGCCAGTCATGTGAGAACAATGTCCTTAATAAGATTTTAAGATACTATCTCAAAAAAGTTCATTGGAAAGTACAATGTCATCCTTTCACTTAAAAGTATTCCTCAGCTAACTGATCATGAATCCAGCATATTAATAACATGTATGTATGACATCTTTCCTGTTGACTCTACAATCTAGAGGACATACTGGATTTCTTTAAATGCCCATGGTTAAAAAGTATTTCAATTGGAGTAGATGCCAGATGCTTAAAGAAGAAAGTAATTTGCTTGTGGCCGGCCACTCCTCTCCTAAACAAGTCAAATTACTCAACAGGCTGAAATTCTTTCTGTCAGGTCTTGTCATGTTAATTGGTCTCTCCCTTGTAAAAGAGGGTGATCCCTGAATTCTTTATTTGGTGACAGCACAAAGAACATTTAAATGTCATAAGAAGCTTAGTGGGATGTAGCTGTAAGGCTGTGCTGAAACTGTCCTATATTTTCACCCCTGAGACTGCTAAACATAGAGCTACCAGCACAAGTTAACCTATTTAACACTTTGGCAAGGATTCTTGTGTGTGTGTGTGTTTGTGTGTGTGTGTGTGTGTGAGAGAGAGAGAGAGAAACTGTGAATCCAACAAACACCAACCAACACACACACACATATATATATTAGACTTCATAAAGAAAACATAATTAAGACACAAAGAACTGCATCGTATATGTAATGACTACTGCTATTACCATCTAAACTAAAACAAGGTGACTCTTCTCCCTTAAAATGTCCTGACGTCCTAAAATATGAAACGTTACGTTATCTTTATTATGTCACTATTATATATCTATCCGTACCACAACTGGAAGGACGTTTAAAAGGACATTTATTTCTCGTGGCATCCATTGTAACCAAACCTCTAACATGTGTCTTCGATGTTTAATAGTTAAAAATAGAAAACCACAATGTTATATAAGACCAGTTTGAGGAACAATCTGGAGCAGACTTGTAATAACTACAAGAAAATGTGCAATTGCCTTGCTAAGACACCATTGCACATCATTTTAAGCTTTACACACAACGTATATTGCGTTTATTCGTAATAAACCAGCTTGTATGTGTGTAAAAATATTTTAATTTAGACTCACGAACAGTAAGTCATGCTAAAGCTACCTAGCTGCTAACAGTGCTAATGTTAGCATAGACATCCGGCTCTGGTAAAAACACCCTACAAAAGAATTGTTGTAAACGTAAAAGGAACCGCACTCAATAGTCCGGTGAATATCAACATAAACGTGAACAAAGGAGAAAGAAATTTGGAAAATTGTACGAAAAATAAAGCTGAAATTCTGACCTGAACTCAGACGAAGTGACGGGCCGAAGACTCGAGATCAACCACCGCCCAGAACTTCCTCTTCATCTCAGGCTATCTAGACCAGACCGTGTCTGGAAATAGGGGTGCAAATGACAAAAAAGATAAAGAAAATCATTTTTAAAAATTAAGAAACAAGTTACAGACACAATATGAGGTGATTTTACAATAAATTGTTGTAATTTGTAATTACTGAACTCACATCTGCATATGCTTAAAGTTACACATAATTTAAAATTCACAACACCCCTATATGACGACGCTTGGTTCATCCAAACACACCCTGGTCTACGTCTGCGTTCCTAAGCATGTCCATATAGGGGCTTAGAACACATTTCACTGGAGTCAAGAATCTCCAGCTTATCTGTCCAAGGATCTGTCCAGCTCATCTCACCCCTCATTATAACACACTGGCTATTTTGTGACACTTGTCTGTCCTTAAGAGTGCAAGAGTGCAAGTCATTAAAAACTAAACTTTACCTGTAGCTTTTGTAATGTGAGGCAGAATAACATCTTCCCAGCAGCTGGGAAAACAGCTGTTCCCCATTCTCTGGCTCCACAGGGGGAAAACAAGCAAGGGAATATGGACAGCTGATGGAAGATCTGAGTAACAGCCTAAATCTGTACTAGTCTATTATCCCCAATTCCCAAGCTCATTACTCATGTAAGAGTAGTGTAATGTGCACACACACACACCTCTCTGCTACATCACCTCCTAAAAGTCATATATTTGGCCGATATGACAATATAAGATCGTGCAGACAATCTATGTACTGACAATCTGCCAAAGCAGATTATATATTATATATATTATATATATATGTATATGTGTGTGTGTGTGTGTGTGTGTGTGTGTATGTGTGTGTGTGTGTGTGTGGGGGTGTACAGTGATCCCCGGATTTTACGTTTTACGCGGATCAGGACTCGCGGA
>JBBPDB010000011.1:14444618-14462107 GCA_037974465.1 Brachypetersius altus
TATAAATATATTTACCAAGCACACTTACTGACTACCTCAAAATATTTTAATGTGTTTGTAATACATTCATGCAGATCTGTTTTGTGTCAAAAACAGAACAGTGCACTTATATATATACTATGTAACTATGTACATGCTGGTGTAATGACAATGCAGAGCTGAGTGAGAGAGAGAGAGAGAGAGAGAAAGAGCATAAGTGTTCTCCACAACTCATTCAGACTGTTGGTGCCAACAAGCCATGCCGTCCTGCTGCCAGATTCCTGAGGTCACTCTTGTTTCTTGAGACAGAGCAGCATCTTGACATCTCTGGAGGGTGTGTTAATGTTGTGTGAGTGATGTTGTCAGTGGAGCAAATGTTAATAGCTGTGGGAAGGCCAAAGGAGAATCTGGTTTCAGCCAGCCTACCAAACAAAACGACGAATCACACACACCACACACACTATTACAGTTTCTATGTGAACTGTCCCAGGTTCCATGAAGACAAAGCTTAGTTTTTGCAGTGGCATAAACATGGATAGACATATATAAGCATGAGGACTGAGTATATGAATATGAACTGTGCATCCTGAATGTGTTAAATGGTATTATGCAAGTTATGCAATAAGCATGTTATAAAAAACGCTTTAATGAGCACTTTTTCAGCTTTGTGTGAAGCCTGTGTGCGACTGCCTGTCCTCAGATCCATGAAAACGAAGAGTACCACAAGCGTCTGAACGAGGATAGCCTGATGCACCCACCAGAGTTCGTGATCAAGCCTCGCTCACACACTGTGTGGGAGAAACAGTGTGTGCGGCTGCACTGCACCGTCACAGGATGGCCCGAGCCTCGAGTGGTGTGGTGAGGGCAAACATACACACACACGCACACACGGCACCCACTAGCCATTGCACATTAGCAAAATGCTATTACTCCAAGAAGCAATTAACAGTTAACCTGCTTCACAAAATTTCACTCTGTTTCTCCTCATCTCAAATGTAGGCAATAACCTGAGACAGCAGTCTATAAAAGAGAACAAATGCAAGTCGTGTATCTATAACCATGGTAGCAACCATGTTTAAGAATACATTTTGTTTCTAAATGTATCTTGCCAGTAGCATTGCCCTTGCAGCGCAAATTTGGATGCTGTTAGCACAATGCTAATATGTTGCCCTAAGCTTCTGTTACTTGTAAGCTAAACATTAGTCACATAGCTCCAGTACAACTAAACAAGCAAACTTTGACAAAAACAGACATTTCTGGTACAAGGGTACATGTGTAAACTTGAGTTTCTATCTGTTTCTAACTGCCTTGTCTGTTTTACACATTGGCAATGTTTTTAGTAAATAAGCTTCATACTGTTTTTACTTATTTTTACTCACTACTCATTTTTTTCTTAGTTTCTGGTAACACTTTTTAACTATCTGTCTCTAACTTTTCTCTGTTTACTGATTTTTCTTCTTGCCATATTTACCAACCTATAGGTATAAGAATAATGTCAGCATTGACCCCATGGCTCACCCAGGGAAGTACAAGGTGGAAAACAGCTACAATGTCCACTCCCTGGAGATCAACAAGTAATCACACACACACACACACACACACACACACACACACACACACACACACACACACACGTGCGCACACACATTCACTAAACGCCCTACAACATCCAAAGTTAAAAAATATGTGAATTATGGTGCCATAACTTAATACCTGAGAAACACCTCAGAACTGCACCTCTCAATAGTGTCCTTGCTGTTAACTGTCGCTGTCAAAACTATAACCACAGGAGTCACTCTGTTTGGCCTATATATTGACACTTGATCCAGGCCTTTCTTGGCCAGTCTTTTCATAACAAAGGGGGCGTCTAAAAAAAGCCATGCATCACTGGCATTCCTTCCCTTGTAACCTTTGTATTGCTCCATCTCTCCCACCACACACATGCATTAGGGGAATCACATCGTTTAAAAATACACATGAGGTTGTCTCTTATTAGGGAATTATGCTGAGGTACATTCACTCACACTGTTGTTAAATCCTCAGCTTTAATGATGTAATATTCTGAGTAAAATTGAGATTTCCATTGAGCATGAGCTTACATGATAGATTACAGTGCAGCCAGAGCTGTATGCCCCTGACACTGATGATATCACAGCCCGGAGTCTATTTCTGTCCCGGAATTTCAGTTTGGAAGTTTGGAAACTCTGTACAGATGCAGTGTATGCTGCCCAGTTCCTAGTGATTTACAGTGCATGCATGAGAGGGTATGTGTGTGTGAGGCCCATGTGAATCTGTTTGTGGTCACATGTCACTCTGCCATTTTAGGTGTGACTTTGACGACACGGCCCAGTATCGCGTGTCAGCCATGAACAGCAAGGGGGAGCTTTCGGCTTTTGCTTCTGTCGTTGTCAAAAGTATGTGACAAATAAATGTTTCTCTCTAAATTTATTTCAAAGTCCTGATGTAAAGCCAAGTGGTGCAAAAATGTCTTGGCAAGTGGAAACATATTAGATACTGGGAATAAATGTAGTACATTCATCCATTTTCATGTTTCCCAAGCAAACCAGTGAATTGAGAACATTTCATTTGCTAGGTTCTTTTAAAACAAGTAAAGAAATATCTAGAAATGAAAGATATTACATATTAGAACATTGTTTAACTATAGTTTGCCAGATAGGCATAAAGTTTGTTATGTCAACCAGGACTACTGTCATTTAACCAGGACTTCTGAATTACCTATATTTCAGACTTTCACAGGATCATACAAAAGTATTTCTCCAAACGAATGCGCGTAATACCTTTGTTAAACAATATCTAACTGTAGGCTGTTTTTGTTCTGATATTTAGGATTTAAAGGTGATGTTGAAGAGTCTCTCCCAGCTCCAAGACCCCGTAAGTTTCTCAAAGAAACATGAAATTTCTGTCCAAACAATCTTTGTTAAGATAAATTTATACACTTTGTGCTTTGCTTCTGTGTGAGTCTAATGCATATGCGATTAATACCAGCTTGCTAATGGCTGTTTTATCTCCCATACGCTGAGTGCAGAAAAGAAAAGGTCTGGCTATGAAGGTAACCTCCTTTATGTCCTTGTTTGGGTCGTGTTCTCACAATATGTGTCTGTCCTGCATGGTCACTGTCTCAATCAGGGCATTCTTTTACAAATGCGAGTTACCTGAGAAGTCCATATAAGACAGGTGTTTAAAGGACTGAAAGGCCTGGTAGTCCCAGGATGTCCAGATGTTGCAGAGGTATTTTTGGAAATTTGTTATCAATACATCTTAAGTACTGTCACAGCTGGATTAGGTTTGCCAGAGGTTCTGCATTGTATTTTTTAAAGGATTTGCCTGGCTGCGTTACCACAATAACTGTTACCCCAGAGTATAAAGTGGCAAAAGACACGACACATCCCATAACAATAACAACGTTGTAGATGCCTGTGTCTCTTAGCAGCTTTTGTTATTCTTTTAGTGTGGGGTCAATTCAAACAGAAGTACTATCACTGATGCTGCTGCACTCTGATTAATACATTGACTCTGAAATTATTAATCAGACTGTAAAATCTCAACATTATATATTTGTATTTAAATAATTTTCCCGTAAATCTGAATATGTCCCCAGATAAGACGCATTCAGCTAGAATAGGGTTGGAATGTTAATGTCTGTATAGAACTGTTCTCTCAGTGCCGTCTCTGGACTCTATTAATTTAAGTTGCCATGTCTTTTTTTTACAGTAAGCATTTCTATTCTTACTCAGTATCAAACATTCTCTTTGTATTTCAACCAATAAAACATGTTGTCTGTGTTATTTTTTGTTATCTGTGTTGTCCTTATAGCAGTGGCACCTGTTAATTGAAACAGGTCATGTGACATTCGGATTTTTGTCCATTTACCCCTGCAACACAGTGGTTGAGTGTAAGTGAGTATAATAATTGTGTGTGTGTGTGTGTGTGTGTGTGTGTGTGTGTGTGTGTCACAGACCCCTGCCTTGAGTATGGTGTGACCTTTGAAACACACATTGTGGAAAAGTTTGCCGTATCATTTGGGCGTGAGGGAGAGACCCTGAGTCTTGGCTGCTCTGTCATCATCTACCCTTCACTGCAGCGCTTCCAGCCTGAGATTGAGTGGTACAGAGATGGTGAGTGAATGATAGTCAGAAACATTCATGCATTGCACTAGGACTGCACAATATGGATAATGTACCGTATTATAGTTCTACATACATGTAGTTGTGATAAATGCAATATATTGCCTTGTATGATCTCTGGCGGCACTATTAGAACATCTACGCTCATTGCAGTCGCAACATTGTTCTTTTTACACCCATTTCCTACACACCTGACCTAGCACATGAAGAGTGTGTTAATTATATAATCAGGTTTGCTAGATAAAGTATAAAATCTCCTTAAGACTGTGAAGACCCTAGATGAATTGGTCAATACAGTATTATATTTGAACCACACATACTGCAATATATAGATATCATGAGTATTTGCAATATAACATACTGTAATATATTGTGAATTATCAAGAACTCCTTCTCTCTCTTTGATGATCCTGTTTTCTATTAAAGCAAAACAGCCATATTAACTGGATATTCAAGATAATAACATATATTTACATATTTAGCAATAGATTTATTTGTGAAGAAGAAAACAACAATCAAAACAGTCTTTGTCCATATCTTTAATATTTGGAGTTCAACCTTGTAGGAGTCTTACAAGTATGTTATAGTGGCGTTTCTGATCCTTTTGGCAATTATTTAGCTGCACATATTTGTATAGTTAATGTCAATGATGCTTGGAAATGAAAACACGGTTGAGAACTGTTAAAAGGTTCAGAGCTGGTTTAATATAAGCCTGAATTAGTTTGTCCAGGGACACTCGGATCAGTGGTTCTCAAAGTTGGTCCTGCTCTGCATTTTATAGTGTTTTCCTTGCTGTAATGCATTGACTCAGTCAGCTCAGAAAGGGCTTGTTATTTATTTCATGAGTTGCATTTGGAGCCAAATGAGCAGCACAGGCAGTTCACTGAGAGACACTTACCTGTGATTAGTCACAACAAGAAAAAAAGCTGTGGTTTCTTAGAAGGCTCATTAATAAACGGCAGCATTTTGCAATAGCAATACTGCTAAGTCCAATGTTGTGTTAACAATTTAAATGATATATTATGTAGTCCTACTTTTAGATACAATAATCCTTCCGCAGTGACTAAAACTGTGCAGTAATGGTGAATGCATTTGTGCTACACTGTGTGTATTTGTGTGTTAGATAAGTTGCTGGTTCCCTCTAAATGGGTTCAAAAGCACTGGAGTGGAGACAGAGCTACCCTTACACTCACACACCTCAACAAAGAGGACGAGGGGCTCTACACACTTCGCGTCATCACCAAGTCCGGCTATGAGACACACACTGCCTACGTCTTTGTCCGAGGTAAGATCAGGCCAAAACTGACCAAAATAAGACCCAAATATTAGAAGTATCCGTTAAATTGAATTTTTTAAATCTTGAAGAGCTACATTTAAAAAGACTTACCCGACTCAAATTCATAACCATGTTAATGCTCGTACAATTGCACAGAATATGCATTTGCAGCAAAGTTATAAATAGTTATAAATAGTGAATGGACACGTGGAGCATGGTACAACCTTTATATATGCAATTTATTAATATTTCTTTACTTAAGATTTGTTATTCACATAACACATAATTTATTTATGCATGTTACTTATGTCTGTAATGACTGCGCTGATCAGTCTTAATCAAGGTCAAACAAAGGTTTCTGTCTGCGTGTCTTTGTTTAACTGACCATGAATGATCCTCTGTAATTATTGCCACTTATTGACTTAAAATTAGACCATACAAGATAACACACACAACACATACAGCGGCTCAGGCAGCTGTGGAAAAACTGATGGCAGGCCTTTTGTTGCTGTCTGACCTTATGCAGGTCCGGCATACCAGATTAAAACAGCCTTGCCCTGTTTCCGTATCTGTAATTGTCAGGGTTTAATTCATTTCCTTGGATGCTTAAATGATTACTTCTTGGAAGGAGAAGATATTATAATAACATAATGTAATATTGCATCAAAAGAATGAAGACCAATAAATATAACAAAGTGTGGACTGTTTGACAGCGTGTCTATGTGTGTGTCTTTGCGGGACCTCTCCAGTCTCGTGTTTCGTTCTAATTTAGTCTCTATCTCTGCTGGCTGTGCGTGTGGAACAGCTCAAGTTAACTAGAAGCAAGAACCCCCTCGAGTAATGTCCATTTAAATCTCTTAATCCCACATGCTTTAAACAGTGCACCGAATTCAGCAGCCAACAGTGTTCTAATGAATTTCTACACATTTTTTGGTGTTGGACATGAATGGACATTGTAAAAAGAATGTGGCTCCAGCAGCTCAGTGTTAACCACTTTTCCAACTTTTTGTGTGTTTTAGATTCCGATGCGGATGTCGCAGGAGCCCCTGGCGCTCCTCTAGATGTGTATTGTCAGGAGGCTAATAAAGACTATGTCATCGTCACCTGGAAACAGCCTGCTGTGGACGGAGGCAACCCCATTCTGGGTTACTTTGTTGACAGGTATAAACTGGCAAAGTATGCAAAAGCTTGAACACCTCTGGTCACATGACATCAAAGGGAAATTCCATTAAGGCACTCTCTATAGAGAATAAACACATTTTATATATATATATTTTCAATAATTCAGCAAGCCAGTAGTTAATGTGACTTAAAAAAAGTGTTTACATACATGTGTGACATCATAAACTACATATAAATTAAACCAAGAGAACATGGGCTGTATGTAATAAGGTAGTATAATCAGTTAATCCTTTGATTCATACCTTAAATATTTATGAAAAGTGGATGTTTAAGACTTTATCAGTAACCTCTGACCAATCATGTCCCTGCTAAGCTTGGACCAGAAATGTCTGGACAACCGTAATTGAATGTCCTGTACAAGATATTTTGAAGGTATTTTGATCTAATGGCCAGTGGTCAAATGCTTGACATTTGTTTTTAAGGAAAATTTAAAGTAAATGGTGATGTATATTCCAATCTATGAGTTTATTCAACTGTAAATGTGAAACCTTTTTTCAAAGGCGCTCTGAATCAAGTGGTGGTACTTTGGAGAATCTGTGTGCAAGCTCTGTATAGTTTCATTTTGATATGTTCATTATTATTTTAAAAATAGCACAAGGGGAAATGAGTGTATCCAAATATTTGGCTGCTTCTGTGTTTAGTTTCATTTCTTAAGGGAAGTGCAGATTCCATCACAGCAGACTGGCAAAATGACACCACCCTCCTGCTGTCCCCTCTCTCTCTCTCTCTCTCTCTCTCTCCCCCTTATCTAATTTTCTCTTTATCATTCGGCCTCTTTCTTTGTCTAGGTGTGAAGTTGGTACCACACACTGGATTCAGTGTAATGACACACCAGTAAAGTTTGCCCGTTTCCCTGTTACTGGTCTGGTAGAAGGCCGCAGCTACACTTTCCGCGTGCGCGCAGTAAATAAGTGTGGCATGAGTCATCCTTCTCGAGTGTCTGAACCTGCAGTGGCCATGGACCCAGCAGACCGCGCTCGCAAAGGTGTGAATATGTGACCATGAATAACATTAGTAAAATTAACTACACTTTATTTATTGCCTCTCATACATTAAAGCGCTCCTCAAATAAAGTCTATGTGCTTTTATAGCAGTCAAAGAAAATCATAAAAGAAATAACACAAAGAAATAAAAAACAAAAATGACATTTAACAATAAAAATAAAGCTGTAGTAGCAGCATAGTATGAGCAGGAGTAAAATAAGTACTCATAAGAAATATAAAATATTTATTTGTATATGATAACACTACTCTTACATAGAGATTTTACCACTTAGCCAAATGAATGCAATGATGTGTTGCTTGGAGCTTCACTGTGTATTGAATTGTCCATGTCTTTCCCACTCTACCTCTGTCTTCTGTCCTGCTCATGGAAGGAACCTCTGCACCGTGGACAGGCCAGATCATTGTGACAGAAGAGGAGCCTGTTGGTACGTGGACCTTTTAAAATAGTATCAGAGCATGTAGACCTGTTACAATCTTAGTATAATCATCTGATCATGATGATTTTAGCTCATTGCATTATTTACACTGCATCAAACGTAATGTGAATTAATCAGTTGGTCTGAGGCAAAATGACATTTGTCTTGAGAAAACAACATTCTTACTGCTGGCTCTGAGAGGCTATTTCAGGCATATTACTTACAAACAAAACAGCTTGTTAACATGGCAGTGGTGGTGGTGACATAGTGGGTAGGATACTTGTTTCTGAGCAAGACCCTTAACCCCAGGTTGCTCTAGGCAGACTGCCCCCTGGAAAGAGGCGTCTGCTAAATGCCCTAAATGTAAATGAACAGTCAGCTGAGGTTTCTTGGTGATGACAGGCTTAAATGCATGTAGTCGGAAAATGTTAGTATCTAGTGGATCGAAGTACTATATGCAAAAGCTACAAAAAAAGACAAATCTATTTAGATTTTTCTTACTTATTTAAAAAATGTAAAAGCTTTTTTGACCTTTTCTTTTCTGCAAAGTTTTAATGGACATTTTGATACATAATGTTTTATCCCTACGACTTATTAACGTTTCTACAACTTCTATAGAGGGTGTGGTTCCTGGCAAACCTCACGACTTGATGGTTAGCGAGGCAACCAGGAACTATGTTGTGCTAAGCTGGAAGCCTCCGAATGAGAAGAGACACGAGGGGGTCATGTACTACGTTGAGAAGGTCAGAAACGTCCTATTTACATTAGACGTGTACGGTGGGGGACCAGCCCTATATTCCCATGATATCCTATCTTTTAGTCTCTGAAAGTGTGAATGTGTACTTCTGTGTGTGCTACAGTGTGTATCCGGCACAGACAGCTGGCAGCGTGTGAACACTGAGATTCCAGTAAAGTCTCCACGTTTTGCACTATTTGACTTGGCTGAGGGGAAATCTTACTGTTTCCGTGTCCGTTGCTGTAACTCTGCCGGCGTAGGTGAACCTTCAGACCCCACCGAAGCCACTGTAGTAGGAGACAAACTGGGTGAGAAAACCTCTCCCTTTTGGCATTCCCCTTTATGTCATTAACAATAACACATGCAGTTTTAAAATATCTAATATCTAATAAATATCTTGTATAATAAGCTCCTGTCATAGTGTTTCCTAGTTTTTGCTGTCATGCTGGTAACAGCTTTTTATGAAGCTCAGTTTAACGTTGTCATCATACCTCTCTCTCCAGATATCCCGTCTGCTCCAGGCCGCGTAGTGCCAACACGTAACACAGATACATCTGTAGTAGTGTCATGGGAAGCATCACGAGATGCTAAAGAACTGGTGGGCTACTACATTGAGACCAGTGTTCCTGGGAGCAATGTTTGGGAGCCCTGCAATAACAAACCTGTCAAGGTCACCAGGTACAGTGACTTGACACAAACACACACACTCACACTCGCTCACAAGAACACATAAGAACTGCTAGAGACAAAAACTGAGGGGGATAGTAGAGGCAGTGTCTCACACATTACACATAGTAGTAGTTATTTCACACATTTTGTGTACCACCATTGCTTCTCTTTCATTATTCCTCTCCAGCTGTTTTAATCAGGGAATGTTCTGCTTCAACACACCTCACTATTCCTGACATCATGACCAATTTATGACTGAATGAGGTCACTTTAGGGCAATTAAAGAACTTGAATTGCTTCCCCATGTCACCTTCAGCTGCCAACCTCATGTGCTAACTAGGGCTCACATGGTTCTCTTGGCTGGGGCTGAGGCTTCACCACTTTCTCACCTTCGTTACAGTACAGCTGGTCTTATCAAACACTGGGTGACAATACTGAGAAATATCTTGCTCTCAACGCTAAGGAGTGAGTTGATCCTGGTCTGCTTGATGTTACTTGAGTTCTTCTACTCTGGAACAAGAAAAAACATCATTTTTTCCAATAAGTTGAAGCCACTTTCTTTTCATAATTGGCTGAATTTTACTTGATCCTGACTCTGACCTGTATTGTGGTGATGCCTGCACATAGAGTTGCCGATTTGAAGCTGATAAATATGAATTGAATATAATTACTGTATGTCTTGATGAAGAAAATGTAACATCAAGTACTAACAAACAAATCATACCAAAGGAACAATGAAAGACTCTTCCCTTTTTTATTGTGTGCAGGTTTATATGCCATGGCTTGACGACAGGCGAGATGTACGTTTTCCGCGTTAGAGCAGTTAATGCTGCTGGAGTCAGTGAGTTCTCACAGGAGTCTGAAGCCATTGAAGTTAAAGCTGCCATTGGTGAGTCAACTCTTTCAAAAATGTGTTGCAAAAGTATATTAATTTGTGTTTATACTGTTGTATAAAATGTCTAAGTGTATAGTTTTTCCAGATATGTTTGTCTCATTGTAACGTAGCTGGGAAGTGTTTTTGGAGAGTAATATTATGACACAGCTATTGTGCTGTCCCATCTGTTGACTTCACCTCTGTTCTGCTCATTGAGAACATTTTTTCAGCTCCGTACACCATCAGCATTCCGAGTCCCTTCGTGTTCCACACCATTGTTCCACTTTTTAACTTCTCACGTTTTCTGCTGCACTGTAGCAATGGCAAGCCTGCACCCACATACCCTGCAGCTCCGCCTGTGTCCCTTCCAGAAGGCGGGGTCAGGACTTGTAGGCTTCCTCTAGTTTGGGTCGCAAGTGATCCAATGTAGCGGTGACTACAAAACCAGCTCACCCGCTTCCTTTCACACATCCCCTTCCGCTCCTAAGTGTCCCCTCTTAATCTCTTGCTCTATTCTTATACCTCTGATGCCCTTCTTGCTTTGGTAACTACTGAGGCTTTGTGCAAAGTTGCATGTTTCACTTATGAAAAACACATGGCAACTAGGCCCAAGATGACCTCTTCTCGTCAGTTGCCACAAAATATTCTTTTTCAACAAGATGTAAGATGTAACACCGATGTAATAAGGTGCTCAGCTTATAAAATATGTTTCATTTAATGTGTTAAAAACAGTCCATATTGACAAACTAGCCTGTTGCCTTTTAGAAAGGGTGCCAATCCACACCTCCCCAATAAAAAATTTGCCTGTACTAGAGAAACCTGGCATGCCAAAATGGACTAAAGCTGGAGGCATCAAAATGCTGTTTTATACAGGGGAGTAAAAAGTCATGCACTGGCACCGATTAAATGAAAGTCATCAGAATATAACTTACTCTTTTTCCTTTTTAAAATTGGTTTACGGGAACCTTAATAACACAATTAGTGATCTGTTATTCCTGGAGGAAAATGATTGGGCCTTTTTGTCAAATACTGTTTTTTATTAAGGATTGACACAAAGCAGACTACAGCCACTGTACAACACTGTATCTCCCCTGCATGAAGGCCGGTCCTTCCCTTTTCTATAGGGATGCACTAGTATCTAAAGTATGGGCCAATAACAGTGTCAGCTAATACAATGCTGATATTTTAGTGCCTATTTCAGTATTGCCTATACATTCTGCTGAAATCTAAACATCAGATCTAAACTACTTCAAACCTTTATCTTCCAATACCAGTATGATTTTGATATTGTGGATCCCTACTTTTCTCTATAACCTCTCTTCTCAATCCAGCATACTAGTCAAAATCCTTCCCGGTTTCTCTTTTTAATTTATCTCCTTGCTTTCCTGCTGCCTGTCTTCCCTCTCTTTTGGCCTGCCTCTTTCCAGATGTCTCTGTTCAGCCATCTTGTCTTCATTTTCACTCTGTGTCAAATGAAGACTTCATGTTGTTTTTCCTCCTAGATTAACTCTTCCCTTTTATCTCTTATAGTCAACTGATTATAATAATGAGCAAACACTGATAGTGACATGTATAACTTGTACATGCATGCTGTTGCTGAAAACTGAAAGCGATGAAGCTTAAAGGAAATAGTGAATGTTAGATGTGAATGTGTGGGTAGAAGTAATGTAGTGTAGTAGCGTGTTTGTAGAGTGATGTTTTAGGTAATTGTGTGTGACTTCCATTGAGCTCTGTTTTTGTTTTCTCTTGCTGTTCCCTGCTAACTCTTGTAGGGGGCGGTATTCCTCATGGTGTGTTTCTGGAGTCGGGGGGTAATATGGTCGGACTAACTCAGCACAGTCCACGCAGGGGGGGCAGGCATGCGCCCCCTCGTCCCCCTGCTACCACACAGCTAACTCCTCTATCTAATGTTAGCCAGGGGGCTGGGGGAAGGGCCAATAACGCAGTTCCCCCAGGGCCTCCGAGAACACTGAGCAAAGGCAGAGAGGGTAAGAGAGGCAGTTTAACCGGGGCGCCCGAACCCAGCTATGAACCGGCCACTGAAACCAGCACCAGTTTAAAAGATTGTGGTGCTGGGCTGGTGGCCGAACGGGTCGCTCACACCTCCAGTGAAAGGGCACAGGAGTCCGTGACAGAAGTGCTGGCAAAACGTAAGTCCTCACTAGACTCTCCTCCAGAGCGAGGGAGAGAGCAAGAAAGAGAAAAAGGCCGCAGAGGCTCAGGTGAGGATGTGAAGTGAGAGCGTCATTTTTTTCCCCAACTCTCTGGAGCGCCACCCATCTTCATTCTTCCTCAGAGTTGAGCTGTCTTTTTTCCTTTCCTTTCATTTTATCTCTTCTTTTTTCTTGTCTGGTCTCAAACATATTGTTTCCATATCGTTTTCTTTTTTCATGTCATTCCAGCGAGTTTGAGTGATAAACTTCCCACTTTCTTTTTCTTTTCTCTTTTTACACCAAATTTTCTGACTTTCGTCAGTCACTGTATATTAACTACTATCTCTTCCATTAAGTTACTGCATGGCGTGAGACAGTTTCATTGTATTTACAAGGAAATGAGTGGTTAATTATACTTTGCCCATAGGTAAGTTTTTAAGAGCTCATTGTGTTTGTAATACCTCTCTCGCAAAACACAGTGTTTTTTTGGCACCTGTACACCTTCACAAGCAGCGGGCACAGCACCGGCCACACTCCCTACCTCATAAGAGAGTCCTACTGGGAATTTCAATCACTTTGCACTAGGAAATACTAGGATTGGGTAGAAATATTCTGTGTCAGCTATGACCAGTGAAATGTATACACAACATATCAGTTATTTAGCCCAATAACACACTGTTTATTTGAAAAGCAGCATGAAGAGCTTTTTTGGATTTAAAAAATAAGCTAGATGAAGAGACTGAAGCCTGTTCAATACCAACACAGTAAGCGGTAATTGTAAAATTCAGAGTACTTAGGATATTTTTTTAAATAGACCTATAGTTTATTTGGTTTTCTATAGATGAGATTAACCTGTCTTTTGTCTGCATTGAGGCTTCCGTCTCTTTCCAGCTAAATAATTCTTAGTAATTTTCCTAAATGCTAATTTGAGTCCTCCACTATATCAGCCTCTCCTGCTCCACCTTATGGCATCACTGTGCTGGAAAGTGTGCGGGACTCTATGGTGCTTGGCTGGCGGCAGCCCACTTTCATCGGTGGTGCCGACGTTACCGGATACTTTGTGGACTACCGTGAGGTCATCGGTGGAGTGCCTGGAAAGTGGCATGAGGCTAACATCAAGGCAGTCAGTGAGCGTGCATACAGAGTGAGTTTTTTAATAGACCATTGTTTCTTCTGTGTACACCTTTCTTATGGCCTTTAAACCTAAAGACCTGTATGTGCCCACCTTTTAATTCCCCACTCTCATAACTATCACAACATACATCACTGCAGTCCAAAAAAATCTCCATGTCAGTTTTGTAGACTTCTGTAGACCGTGTAATTTAATGCATTGATATTTGTGACATCACTAATATAATGGATTCAAGGAGCGTTGTGCAGCTCGATTTCGATATATGGGAACTTAAATAATGACCTTTTGCTCTTTGGAATTTCGGATGTTCATCTTTCTCCCCAAACTTAACTTTCCTTCTCCCCAGGTTTCAGACCTGAAAGAAAATATGCTGTATCAGTTTCAAGTTCGCGCTGCAAACATGGCTGGTGTGGGAATCCCGTCCGTGCCCAGCGAAACCTTTATATGTGAGGAGTGGACTATTGCTGTGCCAGGTTAGTGTTTTATGACTGGCAGGTATAGTTCACCTCTAAACACAAACCTTGGGTTTTTTCTTTTTAGAAAATTCTTTTTAAATCAGTTACTATTTATTTGCTGAAAATGTGGCCAGCGCCAAAATAATGGCACATTTTATAGGTTTACCTTTTCCAGTAGATTAATCTCAGCAAATGGATAGAAAATGTGCATTAAACATGTTCAAGTTTGTTTTCTATAAAGCATGTTTACTTAACCCAATCAACCAAACATGTAATTTGGACAGAATATCATTGTCAGTAAACTGTTTTGACAGTTTTACACCATCATGACAGTGAGTTGTTGAAACACCAATGCATTTAAGGGTTGAAAGTCATTCTTCAGTAATTTTAAATGTCTTTTATCATAGGACCCCCATATGACCTCCAGGTGCAAGAGGTGCGTAAGGACTCTTTGGTGCTGCTGTGGAAACCACCAGTGTACCAGGGCCGTGACGAGGTCAATGGTTACTATGTTGACATCAAAGAGGCTGAAGCAGATTTTGAGACTTGGAAAGGAGTCAATGAGAAAGCCACCAGCAAGAAATACATGAAGGTGTGTTTGTGTGCTTCAAAATAAGTGAAATGATGGTCCAATATTGTTTAAAGTATGTGTTTTTGTACATAAATGACATGTGGGAGAATAAAGTGGCTGATGTTTTGTCTTCATGGTTACAGATTAAGGATCTGAAGGAGGGCGTGACGTATGTTTTCCGTGTCCGTGCTCAGAACAAGGCTGGTGTGGGGAAAGCTTCTGGGCCAACAGAACCAGTGCTGGCTGAGACTAAACCTGGTACAAGTTGTTGTCTTTATATGCCTTGTTCTGGACACGAGTGATCTCTGAAAATTCCAGAGCAGAGATTAAGAATGACTACTGATCACTGATACATTTCTGAAGGTTTTTTGAAGCAGTGCTCACATATCATTTGAATATTAAGAAAGAACAACATTAACACACTTTTTCTTTCCTAGGCACCAAGGAGCTGGTTGTGGATGTTGATGATGATGGCGTGATTTCACTGAACTTCGAGTGTGAAACCCTCACTGCTGATTCACAGTTCGTCTGGTCCAAAAATTATGAGGCGTTTACAGAATCTGAACGCCTTACAGTGGAAACCAAGGGCAACAAGTAAGTACGTTTGTTTTGCTTGTTGATCTAAACTTTTGGATTTGGTAATTTATTACAGTTAAAAATAAATGAAAATAGCTTTTTATCATATCAGTCGATAATCAAAATTACAAAGTTAGAAATGCACATACATGCCCTGGCAAACTAATTTAAAATCATCAAAATACAGAGACTTTACCAAGCGCCTGGTACAGACAGAATGTTCTATTAAAAACTGTTCAGACATTTCTCAGACAAAAAAAACTTTGTGTAGTCCATTTTAGCTATATGGAAATGTCATCTACAGTGTAGTTTCTTCTTAATATTGCAAAGTTCCATCTCTTATTTTTTATTCCTTTAAACAGCCTTTGACACTGTTGAAAAGAAATGCTGTCATTTAAAAATTATTGAAATTTTTTTTGCAATTAGAGACATGAAAACATTGTATGTAACGGCTGGAGATGATGTATCTATTTCATTCAGTTCAGTACATTTTTCTTTGGTAGGTCCAAAGCTATCTTTAATGCTCCTTCTGAAGATGACCTGGGCATCTACTCCTGTGTCGTCACTCACACTGATGGGGCCTCCGCTAGCTACACTCTGACTGAGGAAGGTAAATGTATCAGGTTTCTTATTTCTTTATTTGCATAGAACATGAGACGCATAGCACTGCAGGACTGGGTACCATGCAAAATGTATGGATACTGAAATCAGTACCAATTCATATACATATATTTTTACCTCAGCCAGCAAGTGGTCAAAAGAGTTCTGCGAGCAGTGTCACACCGTCAGAAAAATAAAACAGTTTATTTCGATTCTGATATACCTCTATGCTGCAAAAAAACCCCAGAGGTCTAAATATTTTGACTGATTTTGTACTGTTTTGTTTTGACAGGCCTGAAGGAGTTGCTGAAGATCAGCCATGACCACAAATTCCCTAGTGAGTACTGGATTACTGCATTACCCATAATCCCGTTTCAAACATTATTGCAAATATGCTGCTTCTTTACAAGAATTACCCAGGAACTTCTCTCAAACATCAGCTGTTTCAACTGCTTTTATATGTTGGTGGTCTCACATTTTTCCTCAAATGGGGATTTTCCACTGATTGGTACCAGCTCGGTTCAGTTCAACTCTACTCACTTTTTTTTGCTTTTCTGACAATTGTAATGATGCCCGGTTGTTTGCCTCAGCTGAGAGCGCTCCGCTCGGGCTACTGCTCAGAAAGTTTTGTCGCTATAGCAACCAGTTGTAGTGGAAAACTGTAGGTCTGAAACCGAACTGAACAGAGTAGAACCAAACTGAACCGAACCAAGCTGGTACCAGTCAGTGGAGAACCACCTTTACTGTCAGTGATTCTTGAAGTGTTCTCCCACGCTCACTTCTCTGCCTTTTCTTTTTTTCTTCTAGTTATTCCCCTTAAGTCAGAGCTAGCTGTTGAGCTGCTGGAGAAGGGTAGAGTTCGCTTCTGGCTACAAGCTGAAAAGATTTCTCCCAATGCCAAAATTGAATATGTGTTCAATGACAATTTGATAAACCAAGGAGATGTGAGCACAGATGCAGTTACAGTGTATACACACAAACACACACATACACACACACCTGTTGTTGATTTAAGAATCTGTAATAGTCGTAAACAACCTTTTGTCATTTAAATTGTCATTTTATAAGAAAAAGGAACATTTTTATCATGAAAATGCACAATGCACAGGAAACTGGATTTTTCAAATGGTGAAAACCAAACAGAATAATGAAATTAACTTGGTTTTATCCATAATGTAATAAAATTCATGTGATAAGAAGTCACCTTTTCAGTACAGTCGATCACTGACATTACATTACAAGAACACCCGCAAATTGCACCCGTATAAATGCCTATTTTAATTGTATATGCCCCAAATATGCTTTATTAATTTAATTTTAAAATCAATACATTACCCTTTGAAAAAAATTGTAAAGGTAAATGCGTGAGTGCTGGTCTGCTGCTGCCACAGATGTGTCACAGGGCAGCAGCCAATCAGCAGTAAGAAGAAATGAATAATGCTCTCAGATTGGTTACTTTCAAACCTCCTGCCTCTGACTATAGCGGTATTTCACCATCCCAAGACGTCTTCTTTGTATACAGTTGCTTAGTGTTCTCTCGACAGTACAAACATATTTATAGTTATATTTTAAATGGAAATGTAGCTGAATTTACATGAATACTTATGTAAATGTTAATTAATAATTAATATTTATGTTAATATTTGGGGACTCCGGTTTCCTCCCACCACCAAAAACATGCGTGCTTTGGGGAATAGGTGAATTGAGCACTCTAAATTGCC
>JBBPDB010000011.1:14477029-14487212 GCA_037974465.1 Brachypetersius altus
ACTCTCTCGTGTTCCATCACGACCGAGTCCTTCCCTCACGCTACAAAGCGGGCCCAGACCAGTCTTACCCCGTGACACAGATAGTGTCTCCTGTGTGAATCTGGAGAAATATCTGTCAGATATCTGTTAATTTTCACAGATTATACAAGAGGCATGTTTTACTCCTCTCTTTCTTGCTATATTAATGATCCATTATACATTTTACTCCACATTTGCTTGTGACCCACTCTCCAAAGATTTTTGAAAGTCTGTTTTACTGACTGTTGTGGCACAGTGGGTAGAGCTGCTGCCTGACAGTATGGAAGTCCTGTGTTTATCTAACAGCTATTGGATCAGGGTAATTTCTGGACCAGGTTTCTGCGGGAAGCTTTGGTTTCACAGTCCAATGACATCGGCTTACCTGGAGATGCTAAATTACCTCGCTGTGTGACTCTAAAAGTGTTCGTCTGTGGTTCTGATTTGTGATGGACTGCTGATCTGTCCAGAGTTTTTCTCCACCTTTTGTCTCATTACGCAGGTCAACCTGTCGAAATAATCGGTAAGTATTTGGGTTTTGTAGTGTTTTTCATGCTGATATCAAATCTGTGTTTAGTTTTTCCCGCATGTACAGTTTTTGTAATAAAGCTAGTTATATATTGTATGAAAGTTGGTATAATTAGCATATTATAATCAGTAGCTGACTGACACTGATCATTATATCTATGCCACAGTGCGCGCCTATCTTAAATAGCCTGTAGTTTAATAAAAACTGCATGAAAGTCTATTTCAAATCTAATATTACTCATAATTCAAAAAGTTGATGTGACTGGAAAAAATGGAAAGCAGATCTAAAATCAGCATGAAAAACTGGTTTTGAAAAAATGTTGTGGTTGAACTGTGTAATTAGATAGATAGATCGATCGATCGATAGATAAATGCATAGATAGATAAATAAATAAAGATTAAAATAAATAAAAAGAGAGATAATACTAAAATAGTTTTAATAAATAGATTATTAGAATAATAAATAGAATATTTAAAAGTATGGCCGCTGAGATCCCCAAGACCCTGGATGGATAAAACGAGTCAAGCTTCTATACTTGTACATTAAAGTAAGTCTCCACATATGAAGCATCGATCTTCTCAGTGCATACTTTACCTTTTTAATTAATGCATACTTCTGTACTTTTTAGGCACTAGAAAGAGACTTGCTTACACGATGGCTCAAATGCTGCTGAAAATAAATTGGCCTTATAAAATGAATAACATTTGCTCTTGTTTGTGTCTAATTGATTTTATGAGTTACCTGTGGTTTGAAAAAGCATTATTAAAGCTCAGAACGATCACCTCTCTGTAAGGTCAGACAGAGAGATGGAAGTGAGAATAAACAAGACACAAGGAAAGTGAATGACCTTAATTCTCCCAATTATACCAGGAGATTGATGTTCAGGGGCTTTGATTAGACAGGTTAGACCTTTTCTGTCTTTTGATGAGCACATATTTGATCTTTTGTTTATTTGTGTTTAAATAGATATAAATTCAAGCAGTTTTCCTCAGCTGATTTCTCCCCACCTGTGAACTATCACATGCTGTCTAAAGGTGGGTGTTTCACAGAAACACAGAAAACATATTTAAAATGGCTCTGCTGTCCACTGTCTGACAAATGTAACTGATGCCAGAAAACTCCTCTTCTTGATTTGAACACAGCAGTGAGTCCCATAGGGAGTGTGTCTATTACTCATGTCTAATGAGAAAAACGTGGGCCTCCCACTGTGAACCTAGGGACAGGGAAGATTTGGAAAGAGGATCCGACTGTGAGATATAAATAACTATACCCTGTAAATAAACCTAAAACAACACGATGTGCAAAAGTAAACCTAAAGAGTTCTTGGAGTTTGTCACATGCACAAGCCATGTGACATGCAAGGGTCACAGGAAATGAGTGTGTCACACAGTATATAAACAAGAAAAGGGTTGTATCTCATTGCTTGTTGTTTGAGTCATCATCTCTCGCCCTGCCGTTTTAACTTATGGTTCACGGTAGTACTCAAAGTTCTGTGTGCATGTTGGTTCCGGTGGGATTCCTAACTTGTTAGTCGAGTATTTAGTGATCAAAGTACGTGATTCAACCAAGCCTCTCGCTTCTTTCCGCACTTGGGGTCATCCTTCACGCTACACAGGTAAACTCCTGCTAAAGTACGTCTTGTCCTTCTCTAAGTTTGTGACAGAACAAACGTGCCAGCTGTAGTGAGCCCAGCGGAATGATGTACAATGGTGGCGATCGTTAATCGTTAAGGGGAAGAGCCGGAGAATCTGAAGCAGTTGCGGGTCTCTGCCAACAGGTCACGCTCCTGCAGCAGAACCAATCTCAACCCCTTGTCAAGGCGCCAGCGCCCCCACCACCCGTCCCGACTCATCCTTCAACCTCCACTTCTCCTCACACTTTCACCAAGATGTCATTACCTGATAAATTGAATGGTGTAGACAGGAAGTGCAAAGTGTTTCTATCCACCCTCTCTCTCCCATTTGAGTTTCAGCCGGCGCGCTACCCCTCGGATCGGAGTAGGACCGGAGTTCCTCCTCACCGGGCAGGCAGCAGAGTGGGCTGCAACAGTCTGGAAGGCAGATACCATTGCGTGCTACTGTTATTCAATGATCATGAAGCAACTCAAGGCTCCCTTCCAGCACCCTGACAGTGAGGTGGAGGTCGCTTTTCGCCTGTACCATCTGCGGCAAGGAGACGGTCCGGTGAGCAAATACACCACAGAGATTTGCACCTTGTCGGTCCAGACAGCTTGGGACAACTCCGCTCTCTGACAGCCTTTTTTCAAGAGGCGCGTATTTAAGATCAGCTGCAGGGGTGAGAGCTACAGGACACTTTAGAGGGGATCATTCAACTGTGTATATGCTCTCACCCCATGGCTGCCCCTTGTACTTTGTTGTCGGTGTACCTCACAACCAGTCACCTGGACGCTCTCTCTGGTGCTTCCATCTTTGGAAAACTGGACTTAAGGAGTGCTTACAGCCTCGTTCCCATCAGAGAGGGCGACGACTGGTCATTATGAAACGTTGGTTATGCCATTTGGCTTGTGTAATAGTCCGGCAGCCTTTCAACAGTTAATGATGTTCTCTGGGACATGTTGGGTCGTTGGGTCTCCGCCTACCAAGCACTGTTAAAGAGGTTGCTGCTCCTTTTACTGTAATTTGGAAAAATGCACTTTTGACCAGTGTTCCACCATGTTTCTTGGGTTTGTTATTTTCCTCAGGTTGTGGCCATGGACCCCCAGAAGCTGGATCCAAGCCTTCCATTGACTCTGCACTTTGTTCACTTCAGCACCTACCCTTCTCCATTTGTTGTGGAGGTGGACACCTTCGATATGGGTGTAGGAGCCATTCTCTCCCAACGTGGTCCAGACCAGAAACTTCATCTATGTTGTTTCTTCTCCAGAAAATTCAATCCCACTCAACAGCAATACAGCGTAAGGGACTGTGGGAATTTGAAGATCGAGTCCACCAGGGGCAGACCTTGGAGCCCCTTCCAGGAGAGACACCGCCTGGACGTCTTTTCATTCCAACTCCTCTATGCTCTGAAGCCATTCAATGGGCCCATTCATCTGCCAGCAATCCATTAAACTATCCCCTTGATTTATTGGACCCTACCGGATCACGGGATTAACCCTACTGCTCCAGCTGCCTGCCTCTCTCTGGGTTCAACCAGTGTTTCACCCCTCACACCTGAAGCTCTTTATCACCTCGCCTCTGGTTCCCGCAGCTCTGGACCTTCCTCCACCTCGCATCATTGACGGTGGTCCTGCTTTTTTTATACCGTCCGTTGGATCCTTGATTCGAGACACCATGGTCGTGGCGCCCAGTAGTTAGTAACTTTAACAAGGACCAAACTGTGAGCAAGTCTTGTGGGGTGTTCCTGGTATTCAGGGGTAAATACCTACAAAAACAGTCATTATCCCATTGCTGCTACTGTATTTATTGTTGTCTACCTCAGTCTTTGCATTCCTTTGGATTTTTAAATGACTCTGCTGCTAGAATATAATGACTTAACAGTACAGTTACTGTTACTCCTGCTTGTCCTGTAACTTATTATACTTGAGTCCTGTCCTGCCTGCACTTGTGTAGTTTTGTGGTGTTTTGATTTTGCTTTGTGTGGTGTCCTGTTTTTTGTTCATTGTATTGCACCACGTTACAAACACGTACTGTGTATATGGCTGAAATGACAATAAACATCTACTGCAGTGCAAATGGTTGCCCATACCAAACCCTGTCCACCACTTTGCTCAGTAGTAAAGGATCTGCTGCGAACCTTAGAGAGCACACCTTCAGAGGTCCATTCAATCTGAAGGTCATTCTCAGAAACAAATGCTCTTCAGAAAGGAATCTATTTATAATGCCACTCGTCTGGGTTCCCTAAAGAACTTTTCAATGGATGGTTCTTTTAAAAAACAGTTTTTGAATAAGATGTGTGAGTATGAAGAGCTTTATACATAGAAAACTAAATTGGTTCTCTTCTGGTATTGCTTGAAGAAGCATTTGGGGCATTTTTAGAATTGAACAGCCCATAAATGAATGAAATGTCTGTAGTTAACTCTAAACAAAGTTTGTTCAACTATATGCACAATCATCCCCTTCGCGTTAAGATACTGAAGATACTGAAGGGTCATGGTGCTTGTAGGCAAATGCGTTTTTTAGATGGAAGGTCATGTTTGAGGCTGAGAGGGATAATAGAGGCCTGACCCTCTCCACACTGTGTGACTGTGCATAAGTCTGGAGCAATTGATGAAGCATCTGCCCTTTTCAACCATAATAGACTGAAAACACTAGTAGCATGAAAAGACAGATTGAAACGATAAGTGATGGGGTGGTAAGACAGAGCCATTCTGGCCAAATAAGTGAAAGGAAATTAAAAACTTCTGAAGAAGCACGTAGATCAGATTATGATGTTAATGATTAAACGGGACATCTTCTGGAGTCTAATACCAAAATTGAGACTTCTCTATTCTCCATTAAAAATGTATTGACTAGCACTGACTATAATAGATAGCACGGATCAAAATTTAGTCAAATGGATGCACTATGGTTTCAAACATATGGATTAATCCTAATCAATGAATTCGGGTACTTTAAAGTGAACCTATTAGTGTCATTTGTGATCCATGATTAACGATCTTTGCCTGCCCTCACTGATGCTCTTGTGGCTGCATACAATCAAATTCTCTCTGCAATGTACCAACATATAGTCGAATGCCTTCCCAGAACAGTAGGGGCTGTTACTGCAATAAAAGGGAGGCAAACATCCTATACCTATGATTTCCGATGGAACCTTGGATGAGCAACTGTCTACATACTTTTGGCCATGTAATTTAAGGCAGTAATTTAGCAGAACCCAGTGATGTTCTGGAGGAGATAAAATTATGGATCACTGTGTTTCTGCATAATCATAGGGCTCCCAGGTCACACAACAAGGGTGTGTGTGTGTGTGTGTGTGTGTGTGCGAATGTGTGTGTGTGTGTGTGTCTGTCTGTCTCAAGATAAAATAACTCACTCAACATAAAATGCCAAATACACACAAAACAAATATATTTCACACTAATATATTTGAATAAAGATTATGGGTGCTTGTATTTTATGGAAATCCACAATATATATAGCCTATCCAGTATATATCTTTTTTTTTTTTTATATATTTTTGTCATCTTTACAATTTGTGCTATCTATTTTATTCTGCTCAGACATACAATATTGCAGGTTTGTTTTTCAGCTCATGAATAATGATTCCTGATTTGTTAGCTGCGATCCATGAGGTCTGATTCATTGATGGAGTCCTCCGTGACCCTGAACTCAGACAAAAACTTGTCCAGGTAAATTACCCATGACCACCTGCCTCATAAAACTAGTCAGACTAATGGATTAGATAATGAGAGCGAACAGGAGCATGACCTACACACACACACAGAGCTACAGTTTCAGTTAGCATACAGGGGTTGACCTCTATGTGGCTCTGTATCAGGTTCAACTTCATGTGTCAGTGTGAATTGAAGTACTCTTCAATCAAACTTACTGCAGGAAGCTCTCTCTCTCTCTCTCTCTCTCTCTCTCGCTGTCCTGTTTGCACAATCCCCCTGGCATTCACCCTTCTATATTAAATTAGATTCTTCAAATGTAGCTTGCTGACCCTGAACGCGAAGAGAATAAGAATGGGGGCAGTGAAAAGGAGGGGGTGGTGGGGAAAAAAAGATGAAAAAGATAGAGAGAAAGAGGGGGTGTACATATTAGATCAATTGGGTATTAATAGCAGCACAGGGAATAGTTTAAAGAAAGTGAAAAGTGGTTCCCTGAATATCAGATCCCCTGACAGTTATGTGTGTGTGTGTGTGTGTGTGTGTGTGTGTGTGTGTGTGTGTGTGTGTGTGGGCTGTTCCTGCAATAGTTGGAAACGGAGAGACTTTTCAGTTACTAGTTCTTTGAATTACTGATGAAAACAAGGTGTACACACCTCAGACTACATGTTTGGAGAAAATTCACACACTGACTGGAAAATAGCAGTATTATGCATACAGCTTTGAAAAACCATAGGTTACAAAAATCTAGATAAAAACCAAAAGAGATTTTCATTTTTACCAAGTCATTTTTACCAAGTCCAAGTCTAGTCTCAAGTTTTTGTGCTCGAGTCCAAGTCAAGTCTCAAGTCTTTGAGTGGCAATGTTAACAAACGGCGACTCTGAATTTGGGATTTTTTAGCTGTTTAGAAGATATGCTAATTGGCCACGCCCCGGAATTACAATTGGCTGTTACTTAGAAGGGGGTGGGACTGCGTGCTGTGGTCTGCCCTCACCAACATGGAGGATTTGCCTTAAATTATCTTAAATGTAAATTTTAAATGTGAAAAATATATCTCTCACTCTAAATGTGAAACTTCATTAAGATAGGGCTCGTTGACACCTTTCCAACGACCCCTCGAAAACCATAATTAGCTGAAAACAGTTCACCTCGGACAAAAGTAATGGGACACTGGTGCGAGGTGAAACGAGGGGTCGTTGGAGAGAGTGCGAGATATAAATAAATAATTCCAAGAAATGAACATTGTTTATAAGTTATGACACCCAAGTCCGAGTCAAGTCTCAAGTCGTTGAGGGTAAGTCTAAATTCAAGTCACAAGTCTTTATTTGTGCCACTCGGAGTCCGAGTCTTAGACTCGAGTCCCCATCTCTGAAACCAATACCTTAAGAAAATTGTCTTTACCACTATTTTAGGAATCTAGCAGATGTTTTATAGCTGCTCAATTTGTATTTATTTAACATTCTATTAAATGCAATATAACAGTTGAAATCTTACACATTCTATTATTCTAACCCCAAACCTAAACCTGACCATAACCTTTCATCTAACCTTAATACCAAGCCAAAACCTAAACCTAACCCGTATCCAGTTAATTTATTATTAATGTTAATAATAAATTAAATTCCACAAAATAGTTAGTTAACAATTAAAGTATCTGCAGATCATCTATTGAGCCCCTTAAAGTGTTACCATGATTCACAGTGACTGGAACAGCAGAGTAAGTAATTTCCTAGATCTCGTCTAGAACTTAACAAGAAGAAATCATTTGAAGAAAAGCAAGAGACAATGAATAGTACTGTTAAAGTACAGTGAGATACAAGACATGTAGTATATTATGAAAAGAAACAGCTTAAATACAACATATTCTCCTTCACAAATCCCCTTACACAGCAATCCAGTTTGCACTGAGCACCAAAGCAGCTTCTTTCCAAGTGTTACTGGTTATGAACAAAACAAACAGTTCACAGCAAGCTGGACCTGATATTTGCCTTTTATTTATGAGAGTCTACAGACACTCTAGGTAACAGCAAAAATGCTTTCCCATTTCTGTGACAAGTGCAAGAAATAATTTGCTAGCATTGAAGATTAACTTGCTAAAAACAATAAAAAGATATTTGAAGATACAAAGCATTGACACCACTTTTCTGAGTACAGATGTTTATTCTTTTTTTTACCTCACTACAAGTATAGATATTTATGAGAAGGCACTGGAGGGAGAAGGTGTGAGGCTTGTATGCTGTTAGTGACGTGATGCTAATTTAATTCAAATAAGCTGAAACAACAGAAAGGTAACCCTTCCTCTTGATTCCCAGCAACAACTGGCTAATTATTCCACAAGTATGTCTTTTCATTACACTCTGTACAACTTCAAGATACACAAGAGAGAACTCAAACTGGCTTGTAATTACTGAATATTACGATGAATTGCTGAGGATCAACACAGCAGCAGAAGCGATGGAGCTCTAAAGCTGAGCATAGGGCTTTTCAAGGAGTGAGGGATGGCTATGACTTTCTGTTTGTTTGTTTGTTTGTGTGTGTGTGTGTGTGTGTGTGTGTGCAGGTGAGCAAGAGAGATTGAAAGGGTCGATGAGATCTGTGTTTTATTGGTCCTGTCCAAAGCTGCACTTATGAAATCTATTACACCCACATTCCGTGAAGACAGGGCGACAGAGAAAGGAGAGATAAATGGAGGGCAGATCATCACTTGCAATTGCAATTTAATTAGCAATTTAAAATCATTGTGTTTTCAGTTGACTTAAGAACTTCACAGAGATTGTGGAATGATACAAGCATTCCGCGCTGGTTTTTAAATAACTGTGAGAGTCACACTCTCTGTTACAGTTCATTCAGCTGGTGTCAGTTAATGTGTCAAATTGCCTTTATTAAAAACCTGAGCCAAAGAGCCAATAAAACTGCAACACCTTAATTGAATTTTGAGGGACAGTTCTTGGCTCAAATTCATTCAGAGAGATGGAGGAGTGGTATTATGGTGCAGAGCATGACGGACTTTGTGGATTAGCAAAAGTAGGCATGAGGGAGGGTCTCACCCTGGGCGGGACACCAGCCCACCATGGTGCGCACATACACTCACACCATTCACACAGTAAATCCAGAATCCCCATTTCACCTGATGGGCATGACTGTGGACTGTGGGAGAAGCTGGAGACAACCTTGGAGGTGTGAGGCAGCAACGTTACCCACTTCGCCACTGTGGGACCCTTATCTAAAATTACAAGGCAATAATAAAAAAACAACCAAGAGTTGACATCATCACCACAAGACATCTGAATAACATGCCTATTATCCAGCCTGACTATTCAGAGAAAGACTGAAATGGATTACATAACCTGAACCAATAGCTCATTCATGTTAAGTCTTACCTTCATGAATGTATGAAAGCAGGTCCCGTTGTACAAATGGTTTGTTGATTAAATGAAATGTTATTACATCCTGTAGGGAACAAACATTGGCATTTTTCTCAATTGTTAGTGTTTCCACAGTTTCTAGCATTGAACAAGATGAGGAAAAATATAAAATGTGCACACAAAAACAGCAACACAAAATTATCTAATCTCGTCGATCTTCGGGGTTAGGCCACATGCTTTCATCAGCATTGCATCTGATGTCATCCAAGGTGATACACCTGGGACAAACCGCTTGGTATGACGGGTCCACGATGTCCCTGCAGCCAGCATCCATGGCATCAAGGAGTGACATCTGGTCATGTGACTGATGGTCATAAACCTTCCACCTCCATGCAGAAATGAACTCCTCTAAGGGATTGAGGAAAGGTGAATAGGTTGGAAGGAAGAGACCGACCAAGTAATTGTTCCCTTCAAAGGGAACAGTGTGGAGCTGCTTCATCTGTACTCTGTGTCTGGACAATGCCTGAGTAATACTTGTGAGGCTAATACTGTTGATATTGCAAACCATCCCATGGTCCTCCACAATTCTAGTTTAAATTTCATGCATTATTATTGCATTATTGGTTACAACCATTTCTACAATAGCAAGCTCTTGATCATTACTGAGGAGCTTTCCTCTTCCCCCAGAGGGAGGAAGACATTGCATCCTTTGGAGGGACAGAAAAATACAGTAAACATATACTATATGGCTGTATTGACATGTCAAGTGAGAATAGAAACAGTCCATGTAAAATGCAGTATTACCTGTTGTCTTCTTAAAAGATACGTATAATGGAGGCAACTGTGGACTGCCTCAGATTGGGCTGCACTCTTTCACCAGCCTCTCTTAGTGAAAGGTCATGGTTGATTAATTCAATTCAATTCAATTCAATTTTATTTATATAGCGCTTTTAACAATGGTCATTGTCACAAAACAGCTTTACAAA
>JBBPDB010000011.1:14487312-14501957 GCA_037974465.1 Brachypetersius altus
TAGGTGGAGACCTCAGGACTACGGAGAGTCTGCTCCTACAGCAAGCAGAGGGGAAGCAAGGTGGAGAGGATAGTCTTCAAGAAAGAGGAGCCGAAGCTACAAGTGGCACGTTCGCTGGCTGCTTTTTTCCTTCCCCTCTCTCTCTATCTTTCGCTCTTGTTTGTATTCCATCCAGGAGTGAAGCGATGACTCGAGCTCACACTTGGTGGGTCATTCAACACTGACGGGGAATTAAGGCTAAGAGAGACGGTACATACTGTGTGCGAAAACGAACTGGGTTCCTCTTCGGAGAGAAGGTCCCCACGGAGAAAGGTGGATTCTGGTTGGTCACGAAGGAGATTCAGAGGGGTAAAGGCCCCCCTCATATGGGTGAAGCGCCTACATTTCTGAGCTTGTTTTGAGTTGGACTTTAGTGCACATTGATTTAAATAAAGACAGTCTCTCTGGAACTTTCGCTGCCTGCAGCCCAGCATGACGGTGTGATGGACACATTTTCTTTGTACACTCATGTAAATTTAACTGCTTTTTCACTGGAACACTGAAAACCAAGATTCCTACACTCCCATAGCTACCATGCATTTAAATTTCATTCATTGTTTTTTTCATTACCTATACTGTAATTTAAAGTACATCTGCCATTATTAAACTAGAATATTATTAACTAGTTTCCTCTGGATTTCCTAGTTTACCCCAGCAGGCAACTCTTATATCTCATTATCCATAATTAATTGCTATTTGTTCCTTAGTCACCCTTTCACACAACAGTAATTGCTTCCTGAGTTATTGTTGTGTGGTCCAGTGTCAACACGAAGAGGATGGGTTCCCTCTTGAGGCAAGTTTATTTGTGTAGCACATTGTCAAACACAGAGTCTTCAATTTGCTTCATTAAGTAATAAAAACAACCATAAAATTGAGTAGAAAGATTGCTTAAAGCACAGGTAAATAAAGTAATACAAAATCATTTATAGCTGGTTCCAGCAGTGGGCAGCATAATGACGAAATGTCATTTCACCCTCTTTCTGTTCTGATCTACTGTGAGTACCAAAAGCTCACCAGCTCCAACTGATCTAAGAGATCCTCCCACTGATATCACAAAGATGAACAGTATTTAGGGCCTAGACCGTTGATTATTTTTACAATTATTTGGCAGTGACACAATATAAGAACACAATCAAGCTTCAGGACAGTGTGAGAACCAGAGGCAAATACTAAGTGTTAAATTTATGTAAGAGAACTGCATTAGGTGAGGAGATGCTCTCTGATCAAATGAGTCTTCAGGGGCACAGAAGAGAAGAGTCTGGACTGAGTTTGCCCTGTGTGTAGAGAGGGAGCCAGTAGGAACATAAGCCTGAATGAGAGGATTAAGGTAGCTGAGTGTAGACCAAGATGCCATTCTGTATGCAACAGTTACTGCCAGTATAGGTCATGCGGCAGCGGGGTGACATCCAACCGTTGGATGTTGCTGCTGCTGCGTTCGAAACCAGGTGTAAGGGTATCACCGTGCAAGCTGGAAGACCCACTAGAAGCGCACTGCACTAATGAAGGCGAGAGATAACCATGGCATTGAGTCACTTATTAGCAACAGTTTGAACTCAATTCTGTATCTGATTAGAAGCCAGCGTAAGGAAGTAATGTGCTCTTTTCTTGGTTTTTGAGAGAACTCTAGCAGCAGCATTTTGAATGAGTTGTACCTGTCTAATAGTTTTTTGGGAAAGTCAGTGAGGAGACTGCAGAACATGTACGTCGCTCTGGATAAGAGCGTCAGCTAAATGCCGTAAATGTAAATGTAAATGAACATAAAATCACAAAGTCTTTGACACAGCAATGTTTTAAATATGCCGATTTAGTTACAGCTTTAATGTGATCCCTGAAACTAAGATCCCAATCTCTGATTACACTAATAGTTTACCATTAGTCATTTTTATACTAAATAGTATAAACATTTTTACTATCTACATTCCAGATATGCACTAAGTTGCAAACTTCCTCTTGTGTACTCTGTCTTGCCTTTATTTAAACATACCTTAGGTCCTCTTGAGGTCTCTTTCTCCTGCCCTGAGAGTTTTTACCTGCTACTGTTGCCTCTGGCTTGCTCACTATGGGGCTGGAATCAGATTACCATACATCTATTGTATAAAGTAGCATACAGATGAATTTGGCTTGACTAGACTTTTACATTTGGTTAGCTTGATAATTAACTTCCTTTAACTATTTTGACATTTAGCCACATAGTTTCACACATAGCTGCCTTTGCTTTAGCTATTTTCAACTACTTTTACACTTAACTATTTTTACACTTTTCACACAGAAATAAATCTGAAACATGGGAAATCTGCATCATAAGACAGCTGCATATTGGCAGTAACAACCAGGTCTTGCTGACTGGGTCCAGCCAGGAATGAAATGTATTTTGATACACTCTGCTTATACTCAAGATGTTCTATTATTCTTAAGGACTTCTCAAGATTTGTACACTTGCTTATTCAGTAACAACATCAGCAGGGGTGTAAATGCACTGATGTGAAGGTGAGGACATAAAAGTATCATGTAATGTAATAATGAATTATAACACCATATTAATATCCAATAAAGTATGTGCATTTTAAATTAAAGCATTCTGCGTCTTGAAAATGAATGTGCTAAAAACTAAAGGCATGTTTTGTTATCATGGTCTAAATGCGTGTTTTGGTCCAATTTTAGGCAACAAAATTTCAATTTCATATTGAATTGAAAACACAATGGGGCTTTTGACCCCATGATACTTCCTAAAGAGTTATGATCTAACTGGATGAATATGAGACCAGAGATTTGTGCTCTGGTTGTTAAGCAAAAGGTTGTATTGTCGTCTGTCAGCTCTTGTAAGACATAACAAACCTAAAAGAGCTCTAGTGCTGTTTGGAAGCGCTAACAGTCTGAAACGAATGCAGCTGTGATAATCAAGTGCTAATTGATTTAGTATGAACCCTGAGAGTTCCACTTGAATTAATTTATACTGATTTTAGCTCATTCAGTTCAACACTTCAATTCAACACTTCAATTAAACATTAAATCAGGCTACATACACACTCACACCTACCACCCCCCCTTCCACACACACACACACACACACACACACAGCTCACTATACATCTCCTCTCTAATTACATCTGGTTGCATGTCATGCCGTGAGGAACAATTAAAGCTAGAGACCACTGCTGTGTATTTGTAAAGGGGAGGCCTATGTAATTGCATATAATTCTTCAGACTAACCCATCCTTAGTCACATATTTACACTCCTGTACACACTCAAAGACACAGAAGCAGAGACGAGTAGTGAAAAACGTGACACATGGAATTGAATGTTATTTAAATATACACATCAGCACAGTTTTGCTTTTAGCAATGATTCATTGTAATAAGCAATATATCATGGGCCATATTTTCATGATCATAAAATAATTACAGTGTGAAGATGCTGACACGTGTGTGCAGATGTTTTTTTAAGGCTGCCGCAACAGGCATTAACCTGGCACAGAACAATTGTGAATAGGGGCAGAGTCACAATGAATACACTATTAACAGGCATGGCGAAGTGTGCTGCACTGACAGTAAATCAAATCAACACCTCCCATTCCCTGTAAAAACCCAATGTACAATATCCAATCAAATCAGATCCTCTTATTCCCTATAATAGCCTAGTGTGCTCAGTGATATGTTTTTTATGTACCACAGCCCTCATAGAAAATAAATCACCACACAGAGTAAAATCATTGTAACACACAGCCTAGAGTGGCTTATTGCTTTAATAGAACAATGTTATACTAAACAAACTACAACAGAAATGGAAGACAATTCATTAAATGGCCCATAGTTGTTCATGTATCAGTGAATTTAATAAATCAAGTAAATGTAATATATTGTTTTGGGTACTGTCTGAATTCATATCATCACTGCCCAAGAAAAAACAAATCTCTCCAAAAGAGTGACGTTACAGGAGAAGGCAAAAACATTACTTCTAATGTGAGTGAAGGGGATTTTTTTTATTCAAAGATTAGAAAAGAGAGAGAAAGAGAGAGAGAGAGAAAGCGAGAGAGAGAGAGTAAAATGTCAAAAACATATAGGCTACAAACAATGTTGATTTAATACAGTACGACATGATAATATGTTGTTAATATATTGTGTTATCAGAGTGCCATGCAATAAATTACATTTAAAAAGTACTTTTTAAGTATTGAAAGGTACACTTGTAATGTTACAAAATGTATTGCCATCAGTTACTATATAACACCAACGAATGAATAGAATGGGGGTTTCTAGGACAGACAGCTGACCATCTTCAATAGACACACAGACACACACACACACACGCACTCTCACACTCACACTCACTCATTAAGAGCCATGGCTACAGGCATTAAACATTTAGGCCCTCATTTAGCTGATGATTAGATAGAAGAGGTGAGAAAGAGCCAGGACAGAGAGAACAAAAGATATTGTTGTGCTCCTTTCTTCTCTCTTTTAAATTAAAAATGAAATGTCTTAGTTGGACTGAAGCACTGACCTATACTCTGTCTCTGTCTCTGTCTTCCTCTTTGTCTTGCTCTTGCTCTCTCTCAGGTCACGGCTTTTCTCAGAGCTCACTAACCTCACACTGTTACCTACTGCAGCACTCACAGCTGCACAACCTGATTTTATACATGCGCCGACAGAAATACCATTTTATTTCATTTAGTTATCTCTCTGCAGCAGGATAGATTCATAAAGGATTGGGAAAATTTGAAAACTTGTATTATGCATTAATCTTGTACTCCCCTCGCACAATTTATTACTGAAGAGTATTCTTCAGTAACGAAATGCAAAATATGCTTAATGGTAGGTTAATGTATTTTCTTTTTATAGCCGTATATATATCTCCTAGGTTTTGTGACTCATTATTATTACTGGAAAATTACCCGACTCAAAAGCAAGATTAAAGGACTCATTGTATATATATATATATATATATATGCACATGAATAAATATGCGATTGTGTGTGTATGTGTATATGTGCGTGTGTGTGTGTGTGTCATTTTAATGTAATGAAAACGTTAAGTAATTATTAAGAAATTCGTTTCTGATCAGTATTACCGGCGCAATTTATCATATAGAAGTCTTTGTTCTGGCTGACTGGCTTGTAGACTCAGAAATCCATGCACACACTTGTGAATCATTACACATACACACATATTGCAGATGCAAAGCATGGTAACACCTGATTGATGGCCTGCATGTTAATCCCCTTAACCTCTCAAATCGCCAGGGTCTACTGGCTGGCCCAAGTGTCCGTAGCTCAAAAATCACCCTGCACAGCTTTCCTTATAGTTGCAAAACTATTATGTAATGGTTATTCAAAGGCTACCCTGCTTATAATTGCATATAAATCCTAAGACACCAGCTGCTGCACATAATACAGCCATTACTTATAAGCTAATATGTGATCTATGTGGTTGTAGTAGGTTAACTCAAACTAAAAAAACAAGTACATACATTCTTTCAATCAAAGCTGATTCTCCATTCTGAATGGTACCCTATTCTCCCATTTCCCTGTAGCTGTAGTACGAACTGAAGAACTAAAGCCTTGGGCGCGGTCCAAATCCTTGGAGAGTCCATGCACCATGAGAAGAGTAGATTTTAATCAGTAAACATGTTATGTATTATTGTAACCTTCAGGGTTTAATAGTACAACACTGTTGCCCACCTGCCGCTGGGATTCACCTTCACTTAGACACACTAAGGGTCCCACACACCACACCAGGTCACTTTCTGCCCTGTTGCTATGCACGATGCAGCATAACAACAAGTAAAGAGTCTGTATTCTGTCAGCACACTGCGGTACTTAGCATTCTCCTCTGAAGCACGGGTAGAATGTTTTGAAATAAATAAATAAGTGTTAAAAGAGAATATCAATCGCTATTTCTAGTTTTTAAGAATGCCAGAGGCACATCAAGGCAAGTGATACAACTGATCAAAAATGGAAGATTTCTTACGCAGCCTATAATCATAATACACTCCAGGCTACATTAAATGTAATGAGGCTAATTCCTGTCCTTTAAGTTGTCATGTTTCTTTTAGTTGAATGTTCTTGATGTTATTAATACTCTTAAGCACAACTAAAGAATGGATTTCTTAATTGACCAAATGCACTGTCAGGAAAGCATAATTCATCTTTACCTAAGAAAAGGTAACATTGAGAAAAGCTCCTACTCACTGCACTGTCTTTTAGAACCATGGACAGCGTTCCCTGTGGGCTCAGCATCAATACAGTCCAGCATTTTGATTAGGACTGATGGCTTTGTTGGTTGTTCTTATAAATAGTGTGTGAATTCAGCTGTGTATATGGCTTTATTTTTGTAGCACACGCACACACACACACACACACACACACACACACACACACACAATTCCTTTGTTCAATGAATAGCCAAGGAAATATATGGTATGCAGTATGTGTGTTACTGTTTGAGCAAGTTACAGGTTACAGGAAGGAAGAAGAAACTGGACAGAAGAAATGCACAACACTTATCTGACAAACGCTCATCCTGTACTGGCTATTTATGGGTGGGGTTTTATGGCTCTATCCAATCAGGTCATGATAGATCGTCCATCACTGCCACACCTGGCGACATCGCATCCTCCTGGGACTCGTTGTCTGGCAACAGAGGCTGACTGGGTTTAGTTGGGTAAAAATGTGTGTGTGTGTGTGTGTGTGTGTGTGCGTGTGCGTGTGTGTGTGTGTGCGTGCGTGCGCGTGCGTGTGCGTGTGTGTAAGTGGATGTACAGAGGAACTTGTAAATGGAAGCTCTAATGAACAATCATTACATTGTTATAAAAATTCATTGCCTTTCTTTTTGACTTCAAAAGTACTGAATCCTTTATTCTGAGGTTCTGAACTTTATGAAGAACTCAACACCAGTGTGAAGTGTGTGTGTGTGTGTGTGTGTATGTGTGTATGTTTGTAAAGGTCAGTGTTTTCTCCCCGCTGTGCTGCAGAGATGTAGGGGTTATTAACTCTGATCCACTCTGACGGACACTAAAAGGTTCCCCTGAACTCCTAGAGTCTTCACACCACATAACATACCTGAGGGAGTCATAGCTCAGTGGGAGACAACACCTCTCACACCTCTCTCTCTTTTTTTCCCTCTCACTCTCACACACACAGAGAAACCTGAGCCATGTTTACTCTTTCAGTCTGGCTTGTGTGACTAAGTGGTGAACGATTTGTACTTTGTTGCACTCGAGATTGAACCTACCCAGATTCATGGGTCTTTTAAAGTGGTTTTTATTCCTGGGTTCAGTTTCTTTAACTTCAGTTTAAGCTTCAGGTTACCCACGTATCCAGCTTTGTCAGACACTTTCATTCCTACACCTGTTTGTGAATTTGTGACGGGTAAACTGTTCCTCGGCTTTGATGTATTATATTATGTTCATTTTGTTTCGCTTCTTCATCAAAGATATTTTTAAACCACCACTTTACACCGCCACCCTCATGTTGTCTACTTACAGCATGTATTGCATGTTTAAGCAGATTTCAAAAAGGAAGGTGTCAAAATATACATATCACCCATATGGTCTCCATTCATTTAGCAACACCATATGACAAGCTTTATGGTGTAGCTGACTGTCAGCAAACAGTTGGTCACTTCCTTGCATAAAGATCATCCACTATGTGACTGGATGAGTAATAGAAAGTGGGTGAAGTGTTATTTTTTCCTTAATAGTCATTACCTTTCTATTATACGTTTCAAAGATTAGACAGAATTGTGTTGTTTACAAAAATTTATTCATACAAATCTTACAACACCTTATTATTATTGGGTTTTGTTTTTTTTTTTACATTTATGGTGGTGACCTCTTTTGTGGATCCCATGTGTTATTATAACCTACTATTTTTCTACACAAGAAATAGATTTGTTTATTTAAGATTCATCTAAAGTAAGGCTTCAGGCGCTATCAAACTTTACACACAGCATGAATTCCAGGGCTGAGGGTGTTCAATGGTTTCTACGGCTAGCAAACACACACTGCGTATAGTGAAGCTAAAACAAACAACAGGAAATGGTGCAGGAAGTCGAAAAACAAAATAGGGCGGGGCCAGGTGACAACTGAATGAAAGTCATATGATCCAATGAAATGGGAGGAGTGTGAGCAGGTGATGTGCAGCATTGGAGGGCCACTAACATGCCATCTGAGATTGGTGGCCATTTTTAAAGTCGAAGCAAAGGCACCCGAGCTGCAAGCTGCCCTCCTGCGTCACAAAGCCTGCAGGAGAACGCATAATTAAACACAGATTGATTTCACACTCACACACTCTTCCTTACACTCTCTCGTACTGTCTCTCTTTCATTCCATTACAACACACACACGCACACACACACACACATTCACAGTCTTGCACTCCCATAGGGTGTGACAGTTTTGGCTTAGTGAGCTTTAACCAGTCAGTAATTCTTTGCTAAAAATTTGCCTCTCTCTCTCTGTTTATCTCCCAATATTCTGCTTCTTCCATAAAAGTCCAGGTCTTGCATTTTGCACAATTTAATAATGGATTATGCCAACATTTCATGATAAATGGACCAATAGATATAGTCCAAAATTGCTTGAGCTTTATTACATTAAATGTAATAATATTTTCTTGTCTCCCATGAAGTCATTCCTAACAGCTTCCTTTCTTAGTATCTCTGGGATGTTTCTCTCTTGCTCCTTTCTTGCATAAATAAGCATAAACAGGGATTAAAGCATGCTAGCACTGCTTGTGTCAGCAATTATGACTGCGGTCAACCCCTGTCATGACCTCTTAAAGCGGAGAAAGCCTAATGATGGGCGTTAACATTGGTCACTAAGGAGACATGGCGACAGAGAGGTACCCATACCATCAAATCACAAACCCTGTCTCTCCAATACATCAACCAGAGCAGTGGAAAAACACACAGACACACACAAGCAGACATGTGATGTTAACAAGAGCAGATTTTACGGCCAGTTTGGTCAGGAAAAAGGAACTTTAATTCGGAAAACTAAAAGTATATCCAGCGTGTCTTTTCAACAGGATGGAGAAATATGAGTTTATACGAGTTACAGAACAGAAAACTTTCAGCAAAGATTCTTCAGAAACAAATATTTACACACAAAGACACAAACCGCCCACCACCACAAGAGCTGAACTGTGTTGTTCGACTACAGTAATGAAACACATTCACAGTCTAATACCCCCCGCACTCTTGGATAGAGGGAAGAAGAACAGTTTGGAAGGATGATAGATAAGGTGCTTTGGGCATGCTTTTGCAGGGAGAGGAACAAGGCTGGGCGGTGGCTCAAACAGAGCGGCATGTCTCGCAGGCTCTCTACAGATTACAAGTGTGTTATTCGAGGTGCATTGCCTCTGATTGGACCCATTCATATCTGGAGACACAAATCTGCCCACAATGAGAAGGTTCCATGGTGTGAAAGTCAATGTGTTTGTCAAAGAGGGTTGTGAGAAGGTGAGGAAGGAGAGGAGTTTGGCTCATGAAATTCAAGCGAAACATGACAGGGAGGGGGTACTTCACGGGAGAAAGAGGGGAAGAGTGAAAGGCACCCCTCCGGAAAAAAAGGGCTAAATGGTACCGGAGCCACGGAACTCACCGGGAGATTGGGAGGGAACTGCATCAGCCAGTTCCACATAAATGCCTCAAACTCATCCCCATCCGGGAGCGCCCCAAAGTCTATGTCTTGTAGAAATTGGTGCAAATCTATGTCTTCAGGGCTGTTGTAAATAAAAAACACTACACTCTTAATTTCAGTGTTCAGAAATGAGGAAGAAAGGTAACATTCAATGCAATGACTGTCTTTAAGACAATTTATTTAACTCATACGCATATCGGTCGGCTGATATATGTAAAAGACAAAGTATCAGGAGTACACCGCTCAAGTGCACAATCACTTCCTTACTGTCTAAAAATAAATAAGTAAATATATATATATATATATATATAGACTATATTTTGGTCAGACTGAACGATTGGTCCACAAAGTTAGAGCTGTGCATTCTCAAGTGCTTCGGTACAAAAGAAAAACAGTATTATTATCAAAATATTCATTTTAATGTCTCCACTTCATACATAAATACATGTTTAAAGAACACAGGCGCGATCGACTCATCTCCATATCCTGGCTGACTCAGGACTGTACGAACAAGGGCGCTACAAATAGGCGAGCCGTCGTCCTTTGCTTCTAAATCTCTGTCTATACCTTTTGCCGAGGACTGCAGCCAGATACTTCTTCACAGCCATTTGCTTCCGGTAGCGACTGTAGCTGTCTGTGAAGACCCCATCTGAGTGCCGCTTGGAGAGGGGCTCCGTGCTGTCTTCCATCGCACTTCCTCCTCTGTGTGAGAAGGCAGAAAGAGGGAGAAAGAGAGAGAGAGAGAGAAAAGCAGAAAACGCCCAGTGTGAAGGACTAGGCATACAAAGAGCTAAGAGCAGCTTAGAGGACAAATACACTTCTTCTTTACCAAGACCTTATAAAAATCATTGTTTCCCATCTTTTCTATTGTATGCATGAACCTTGATAATATCTGAAAAAACGAAAAATTTTACCACTCCTCTACATCCATGGACCGGTGCTTAAACACAGTCCACTGGGGAAACTGGTTAATCCTACAAAAACCCTATAAAATCTCCTCGTCTAAAAACGGAAACTCACAGTTCAGACATAATTTACTATAAACCAAAACAAATACCAACCTGCTTTTTTGCATTTCCACAAATCCATGATCTCTGACAGAAGCAGGATATTGAGTTTCTACATTTTTTTCCCAGTTAGAATTACGTTCTTAATAAAATACAGAACATACAAAGTCATATGTAATCATACTGTGAATTTTCCATTTTTGTGGGATTTCAGTGTGCGTTTAGGCTTGATTAGCACTACATCCATCAAAAATGGGTTTGTTAAACATGGGCAGAAATGATGGCAAACAACAATTTCAATAAGGTCTTGGTCTTCTAGGCTTTATAGCTTAGCCTCTGTACGCTCAAGGGGGATAACTGCTAGGAAGATTCATTTCCCTAAAGGAAAAATTCTTATAGAGACTGAATTAATGATGAGCTCACATTACTTCTGTGGCAGTGCAATATATATAGTTAAGCATACCCAGTTATTTATAGAATCATTGAAAATTGTAAAACGCAGAATAACACACCAAAACAGAAAAGAACAATGAAAGCATGGAACACTGCGTGAGAGCAGGAAGACACTTTAAAACACTGAAATATTACAGAACGTTACAAGACAATGAGAGACACAATACAAGCATGAGGAAAGTGGGGGGGTCCTTACCCTACACGTTTTGCCATGAGAGAATGCAGGTATTTCCGGGCTGATAACTGACCCAGCACTTTCCTGTAGGCTTTATTAAACATCCCGTCTGCGTGTCTTTCCGTTCTGGAATCGAAACGCCAAACACAAACATGGTCACGCACACCTAGCACGGTGTGACACGGCGCACTAATCCTACTCCACAATGAAGCTGAGCCAATATCAAACATCTCCCAGCAGCCTGACCACTGCGCTGCATAAATTCAGTCGGAGCTGTTCGGACACGTTTTTCTTAATTATTATTTGTTTAACTAGCATTATCTCATCGTTTTTTTCTATTTATCCAGTTATATCTTATTCATTTGCATGCTTCATTTCAGTAATTTACTATTTATTTAGTCTTCTCTCAATAATTTGCACAATAAACAGTTTTTGTCTCAAATCTTTTCACGTTAAAATATCATAACAATGTTTTGCATGTTTGACCATGGTAGACATTTAGCTCTCAAGGAACATTCACATGTGTGTATGGAAACACACAGACAGAAAGGTCCACTTCATGGATGAATGTCCAGAGATATAGACAGAGAGAGACAGACAGAGAAACACAGACAGAAAAAGCGACAGACAGAGAGATGTGGAAAAACTTTACCTTTGCTCTGAAGGGTAATATAATGTGTAGGCATCGTCCCCAGTCGATGGACTGCTCAGGGCGATCTGGTCACTGTCGAAGGCCAAATCTGCTACTGAATCCCCCTCTTCGTAGCCCGCATTCTCCAGTCTGCAGCAAAGATCAACACCATCACACCTGAGAGGGGCTGGTTTTTACATCTTTTATATTATAATGAATATTTATCCCATAGGATTACCCTGACCTGCTCACGCAAGCTGTTCCACAATAGAATAGAAAAATGAATAAAAGCTAAGCAACATTTGACTCTGAAAATAAAGACTCTGACATAAAGGCATAAAAAATGGTATAGAATGTGTAAATAAATGTGTTTCTCTAAATGGAATGCCCTGATTAAGGTATAATGTACTTTGTCGTGTATATAAATATATATATTGAGCTATCTTAACGCGTAGAAATACACATTAATATGTGCCGCCTCCGTCCATTTAACACAGGCGTGAAAACACACACAGAGACAGGTCCTCTCTTTGTGAGCTGCTATAAGACAGAAGCCTTAATTCCAAGGAACTAAAAGCAACATCTTTTACAGTAGACTTTCTCTTATGTTCTTGTTTCTTTTCATTATTATGTAGAGGTTTGGTCTTAAGTGGACTCGCACACACATACGTACACACACACAAACACACGCGCCCTTTGTGAGCGCGCGTTCGTACCTGACGCTCGGGTATCCGAGCGGGGAGCACGCGCCGCAGTGCACGAGGAGCCCGTAGATGAGGAAGGCCAGCGCTCTGCTGCTCCACATTGTTCTGCAACAAAAAACATGGGATTAGCTCTACCACAAAGTACAGTTTAACATTAATTTAGAACGTTTGAATTAAAATGTATCAAACAATAAAGACCAGTGTTGAATGTTCCATTCAACGGACACGAATCTAAGCAGCAGAACTTTAGAATCGCAAAATCTTAAATTCAAAACATCAACATTCCATTCAGCCGTTAATCGGAGCTGCGGCGCCCCGAAGATGTGAGACTCTGGGGTTCTGAATAAAGTGTCTCTGCAGTTCAACATTAGAACACTGAGGTTTTAAAACAAGTCAACTCAAACCACAATTTACATCCAGTCGAGTTTAGATGACTGACTTATTCAGACAAATCTGCCTTCTAAATTTCAGTTTCCTGGGCTCTTGTGTCCAGTTGTCTCTGTCCTGTGATGCGTGAGACACATACCTGCAGCAGCCAGAGGAGCGGGACGGAGTCTGAGAGCCTCTCACTGGAAGGATGAAATAAGATCTCTCTCTCCCTCTCCCTCTCCCTCTTTCTATCTCTCTCTGTTCTCACCTTCCTCCCTCCCGTCCGCCTGTTTTCTCCTCTTCGTCTGAACTTCTCTGAGGCTCTGCTCTGGTTCCTCCTCTCGAAAACTTTCCTGAGAAAAAGAGAAAGTGATCGACTGGGTTCTCTCAGATTTCGGTGGTCTCCATCCCTCAGTCCTCGAGGCTATACGGTCAGTTTTATCCCTCCATGGTGAGGCAGAGCCTCCTTTTTTTTTTTTTACCCCAACCTGCCCCTCCCCAACCACCCTACCATACGTTAAGGAGCGTCGATGACGTCACTGGCCTCCAAAATGCGTTGGTTTCTGCCCCCCACCTGTATTCTCCCAGGCCACACACTCTCTGACTGTGATTGGCTGGGATTTTTTTTTTGCTCCATAGTTCGTACGTAGTTGTTCATCCCCTGTCTGAACTCTTAGCCAATCGTCGCACAGGGGGCGTGGTCTGCAAGAATACGGGTCGATTGCAGCCGTAAACTCACTTGGGGTTTTCACACAGAGAAAGAAAAAAAAAGTTGTTGAGACCAAACCAAAGGTGAATGTTAATATGTGCTAATGACTCATACCGGGCAAATGAGGTTCTAACAAAACCTGGTAGACGTACATGAGGACCGGGGCCCAATGGACTGAAGAGGATGAGCTTGAAAATGCTTTAAATGACCACCGCAAGGGACAGTGTGATCCATGGGTCCCGGGAGCATTTCTAATGTCGAGGGGTAAGACTTCTGCATCTCGGCTGTGGTCCGAGAGGGGAAAAGAGGAGGGGACGAAACTAATAGTTTTGAAAAGTAGGGGAGGGGGCACGCCCCACGTTTCCGGTGCCCATGTTGTGATCCGTGCCTAAAAAATGCCCGTAGTAGAGTGGACCCTTATTGTCTCAGTGGTGTCATCAACATTCCTGGGATTCAAACCCACGACCTTCTGACTGCAGGAGCAACTGCCTAACCACCAGGCCATCTGCTGACCGCATGTAAAGCTAAATTCTGTATTGGTCATTTTCTCAGTTTAGGACGATCTTTAAACCAGTCTCAAAATTAAAGTAGACTGTACGCCCCTCAATCAGTTTCCTAGTAAGGTTGTAAGTTCAAATGCATTTAAATATATACTGGGAAGCATAAACTGAGGCTAGAATAAATGAACCTAAAATATTTTTTTAATGTTATTTTATATAGGTTCTGTATGAGGTGGTGCATGAACAGAGCATGAGACTCCATGTAATCAAAATAAAAAAGGAATTTGATTTTCAGTGGTAGTGTTCAAACACACGCACACACACACACATGCATTTATTTATGTGTTTTTGTGTGACTTGGAACTATTTTGAGAAACTCCTAATACAAGACGGCTGTCATCACCTTGCCAATAACAGC
>JBBPDB010000011.1:14502057-14514352 GCA_037974465.1 Brachypetersius altus
TCAGCACACTGCAGGGCCTCATCAAACACTACACTGGTGAATGACTTCTCTCTCGCCTGTACAGACCCACACACAAACGAAAAACTACTACTAGCAAAGAATTATTACTATTATTATTACTATTTATGTTTATATTTAAATATATTAAGGCTGGAAATGTTAATGCGTTATTATTGAGTTGATGCTTTATTTGCTGAACGCGACAATTATTTTATCGCATGTTAATGCAGTTTTTTAAAAATCCTTTTATCTGGAAAGTAATGCAAGCGTTGAGCTGTTTAATATGGACAAAAGTAATGGGATGCCTGATTCCAGTGAAAACCAGCTGACGCTAGGGCTCCCATTGCTTTTGTCCATATAAAACACCTGGCAATGACACCAAATGTGACTTTAATAACACTGCATTCAGATACATAGACTTTCATAGTAATGGCTCCGCCCCCATGCTCTGGACTTGTTTTTCAAAAACAAGCTAGATAATGCCCTAGTGAATGCCCTGCATTGGCAAATAGCTTGTTTTTTATATTTGATTTTCTTACATTAATGTTTAAGTTGAGATTTACAGAAATGTTTAAACTGCAGCTATATGATTGTTTTAAAGGGAACGCTGCTGTTAAAAACCAAATGCTATTTGTTCTTACAGCAGTACTTTAAAAGGAAAGGTGTACAATACACTAGTTTTGAATTGATGATTAAATTTGCATATAACAATGCGATTAATCAGAGAAAAACATGTGATTAATCGGGATTGAAATTGTAATCGTTGCCCAGGATTAATGTATGTATGTATATATTTGCGTGTGTGTACGTAGGTATATATATGTGTAATGTTTTTGAAAAAATGTTGACAGTATTGACTGTTATTAATAAACAAACATATTTGTCTACTCCTATGTTAATAAGAGTATTAAAAACAGTATGTTTAGGACAGACTTAAAGGTGCGATTAATCATGAGTTAACTATGGCAAACATGAGATTAATCATGATTAAATATTTTAATCTACTGACAGTCTTAAAATATATACATGTAAGAGTGTATGTGTATGTGTCACCAAATGACACAGTGCATTATAATAACACAGCAGGCTGCTGGGCGAGAGCAGAGATGGAGGAAAGGTTACAGGAAAAGTAGGAGCGAGCAGAAGTACAGCCTGTGTCTGCCTCTGTCTGATGCCTAGTATTAGTTGCAGAAAGCTAAGTATTAAGGGAAACATCTGCATCTGTCTATGAAGGAACCAAGGACACTGGTCAGTTTTCCAGTGTTGCTTGCTGACACAATGTTGAAGTGTCTGAGAGTGTGATGCCTGCCAGTACAGTGATGTTAAATCTGCCTGAAAGCCATATCCCTCTAATGTCTTTCTCTTGCTCCGCTAGCTCATGCAGATGGCCTGTGTCACAGGTTGACAGGAGTGTGTCCAACAGTGCGGCCACACACTCAGGGCTTGGCTAAAGATGCGTGGGAGATTTCTAGAGACTCGCTCTCTCTAGAGGTTAAACTGGGCCAGGGCTGCTTTGGGGAAGTTTGGATGGGTGAGAAGATGCACACACATGCATGCATTATTTATATGTATTATTTTAAAATGTTCTCTAAACAGGCTTTTGTTTGGAGTTTTGAATCCAGTATAGTGTATAAAACAATAATGACATGTACATTTTACACAGAGACACTCCCACAAATCAATAACCAGAAAAAAAAAGACGCGGTCTCAATGGCTATATGTGGACATTGGAAAGACTGCATATAGTACCTGCATATCTGAGAGTATATAGTTAGATAAAGTTGGTACATACTCAGGTATATACTTTCCAGAGAACTGAAATACAATTGAAATGAATTTCTGAATAAATATATAAATGAATTTAAATGTTGATGACTTGTTGACTTGTGGGCCAGGCACATGGAAGGGTAGTACTAAAGTAGCAGTGAAGACGCTGAAGCCGGGCACCATGTCTCCAGAAGCTTTCCTTCAGGAGGCTCAAATCATGAAGAAACTCCGACATGACAAACTGGTGCAGCTGTACGCTGTCGTGTCCCAGGAACCAATTTACATAGTGACGGAGTACATGAGCAAAGGTGGGTATCTGTCACACACACACACACACACACACACACACACACACAACACATGAGCCTTAGGGCCACAGCACAATTGTTGTTTATGAAGATGTGCAAACTGTTACTTAACAGTGTATAATTATTAAGCACCAGTTTGCACATCTTCATAACCAACAGAATTAACAGTGACTTCAGTTTCTGTTTATTCCGCAGGGCATCTCTCCGCATTTTGCTTTGACTGCATCAAATTAAACCCAGAACTTGTGAGGCCACAAATATCCACGGCTTGAAATTTACACCAAGAAATTCACTGGAAAACATATTGGGCTGCATTTCACAGAAAAGACCGTTTGAAAGATGTTTGTGAAGTAACTTTGATCAGCTTGTTTCATGCATCCAGAGAAACTCTTTGCAATCTTTTGAGCTGAGCGTAAGCCTGAGCTGTAGATTCTGTTTTAAATGAGGAGAAAACTACAGCATCTTAGGTTCAGGTTTAGTCCGGCACTCCTGATATTATCCCTTGGTGAAGCCTGCTGGAGTGAAAGCAAGTCGAGAGCTGATTGATTATGCATGCACTAATGCTAATAAAGAAGTGCTTAAACGCCAAAATGTTCCCAAGAGAACATGAACAGCAGGAGAGCTGTGACAGCCTTTTAAAGTCACACTTTCTCAAAGGTCTCCAAAACTGCTTCAGTGGTCCTTTTTTATATTTTTCACCTTTTCTTCTTTTAAGCACTCTTGCGTGATTTTATTTATTTATTTCTGAAGAGAATAGGTGATAATGAATAAAAGTTCTAAAAAAAAAGTTAAGGACATGTGAAACTTTTCACACCATTACTCCGAAATTCAAACAGTAAACATTTCAATACCTCACTTGCTGATTCGTTTATCTGATTGTTTAATTATTTGTGTTTCATTTTGTCAATCAATGTTTTTACTTTCTCAGGCAGTCTCCTGGACTTCCTCAAAGAAGGAGAAGGGAAACTCTTAAAGCTTCCACAGCTAGTGGACATGGCAGCACAGGTAAAACTCACCCATATCATGTGTGGTGTGCAAGCAAGGAGCATTCTTTTTATTCCTATACATGAAATACCCCACATACCAGCTGTTATTGTTATTAATGTGAAATTAATCATATGAAATCAATAATATTAACAAAAATAAAACGACCAAAACAATCATTTAAAAGTATCTAACTAAACCAAAAAATGCTAACACATCGTAATACTGTGATACAATATGTCATATACCACCGAAGTGACAGCATTTTTACCCTGAAAGGTTCGATTCAATTTCTTTTCAGTGAATGTTATTAGAACTTCATTCTCTATATTACTGCTGTCTCCATTATCAGGCACTAGTCATCACTCTGGACAACAGTTCTAAAAATATGACAGCTTCATGAAACATACTTTCCTAGGGTTCTATAGAGTAGTCCTACTTTAATAGGATTGTTTTATGCATGTACTTTTAATTAGTATGGTTTTATACGAAGTGAAAATACAAACATTTACGTTGTGATTCCAAACTTCTGAATGCTGAAGTACTGCTGAGAAGCTTTAAAGAATATACACATGTAAGCATATTATATATACATTTGAGGAACAAGAGGAACATTTTCACATTTGACTCTCAATTTGACTCTTAATATAGAACAGTTACATTCATATATAGTCAAAATTTCAAAGCAGTTGTCTGAACTCTCCAGTTAATTAGACCACTTGAACTGAACTAGTTCATTAAAATAAGCCGAGAACCTGACTTGGATGACCACAGCCTCATGGATGCATGTGTGCGTTTTGTCTTAAGCAGATCTCTGATGGGATGGCGTTTATCGAGAGGATGAACTACATCCACAGAGACCTGCGTGCGGCCAACATCCTGGTCACCGACAACATGGTGTGCAAGATCGCTGACTTCGGCTTGGCCAGACTCATCGAGGATAACGAGTATACAGCCAGACAGGGTCAGCTGCAGCACCTATTGCTTTCTACTTTTGCTTTCCACTTTCGCTTTATGCTTTTGCAATCCATCCATTTTTCCATTCAGCTCATCTGTTGGGTTAACAGTTTTTATCTCGTCTTTATACTTACTAATGAATTTAACGCAGTCATCTCTTGGCCCAAGCTGCTCCGATTGCAACTGTGATCATGATCCAAAGCCATATGAAGTTCACAGTCTGCGCAGATCTGCCATGTTCAGTGTCTCTTTTAGCTAAAGGAAATCAGATTTGGGGAACATGTGAGCGTTTGATTATGGTTTTCTGTGTCAAATAGGGATCATCATTTGCCAGACAAAGAGGCTGCAAACAGGCTGAATAATAGCAGGAGGGCAGCTAAAAATGGAGGCAAAAAATGTAACATCATGAGACTTTTTTCTGCATCTTGATATTTAAAGGTTGAAATGTTTAAACAGACAAAAAGAAAACATTTGCACCAAAAATACTATCAATAATGAATGCAGTGATTTTTATTCTGCATTTCACACACCGTGGTGCACTAAATCATGTGAAACAGTACATTAATGATGCTTTTATTTAAATGAAAACATACAGTTGGTCAGTGCTGTTTATTACTGACGCTATCCGGCATATAGAAATATTTATGTTAATTATGATCATGATCTATTTTTTTTAATTAACCTGCCATAAAAATAGACTTATTTTACCGTCCTTGGGTGTATCAAACACAAAACATTGTGTTATATCATTTATTTCAGTGTATGCTGTAGCCATTGTTTAGATTAAAAATAGTCTGGCCATTCAAACCTCAGCGGCGTTTGCGCTATTAATAAAAAGTTTTTTTGCTGTGCTGTGAGGTGTCAGCTAATAAAGCAAGGTGTTCACACACACACACACACACATACATACATACATACAGACTCAGCACTATCCATAAAAACTAATGCTGGGCAATTAGTTTAAAAGTAGTGTATTGCGCACTTTTATTTTAATTTTATTTTATATTACATATTATATGGAAAAAAGTAATGGGATGCCTGACCTCTACAAAAACCAGCCGACACGTGTAGCTCTGCGTGCACAAACGAGCTCAAGCGCAAGGAAAGGGTTTTTTTACAAAACTGCGCTAATGTGAGATAAAATAACTGCAAGAGTAAATAGTGCGTTAGTCCTAATAAAAATGAATCAAAATGTATCCCATAATTATCTGTGTGTATGTTTATTCATTTTAAATTTTGGAATGTATATTTATGCACTTAATACAGATAAGGAGACATATGAGAGCTAGATAGCAGCGATAATGCAGAAGAAAGCTTATCAGTTTATCAGTTTTCATAGTTTAGCTGCTTCACTGAATATGATTGATTTTGCTTTACTTGATTAGTGGTCCAACTGCAACACCATACCATCGTGAGTGGCACACAGTTTAAAATGACAGGTTTATCCATATCTTCCAGGAATCAGCTAAACTGATCAGCCACTTCTCTCTGATTGTCTCTCCATCTGTCTCTCAGCTCCACACGTCTAAACAAGTGACTGAGGTCGCCCTCAGATCTTTTACCTGAAGGAACATTTTGCTTAGTTATTTCTCATTTAAATGTACTTTACTGACTGACTTCTATCTTTACAATAAAAGAAATGAGTGACTTTTTTCAATCATTTTCATAAGAATTTAATTTAATAGCCAAGTTTGCTGTTTTTTTTTTGACGTTTTGTTTAACAGCAAACCTCTGAGATTAGAAGACTATGCTTCCGAATACTATCCAGTAACAGTTTTCAGGAGACTCTGTCCAGTAACTTTACAAAAAAAAGGCATAAATATTTTGAGGGCCATACAGTGAGGGTGAACGGGGGCTGCGGAAGGGTTGTGGGCCAATAAAGGGTTTAATCCAGCTGTTTTTGAAGTATTAGTCTAGAGCTGGCACACACAGAACAGCTGCTTGAACACAGAAGTACACAGCAGGATTGCTCTTTCTCATACTTACAGTTACTGGGTTATTAAAGAAACACATTGTTGCTTAAAAAAAAAGTGTCAAGAAAATAAAACATGACCAAACACAGTTATTAAATGTATTATTAATATCCATGACAATGAACAATTAGTACCCTAAACAAAGTAGTAACATCCAGCTATGGTTGTCACACAACAATAATAACAGTATTTTTTAATAATGTCTTTCCCTCTCTGTCTCTGTTGTTTCACGCTGTTTAGGTGCCAAGTTCCCTATTAAATGGACGGCTCCGGAGGCTGCGCTCTACGGGAGATTCAGTATTAAATCTGACGTGTGGTCCTTTGGCATTCTGCTCACAGAACTTGTGACTAAGGGAAGAGTCCCTTACCCAGGTTGGTCAAGCGGCTGCATATGAAGTAGCTAACATCTCACTGTCGTGGCCAACTGTGTGCTTTTGGAGCGTGTCTGCTGGTCCGTTAATCATGTAATGCTTACATAATGCAAAAGGCAGCTGGCTTTTCCAAATGGTGTGAAAACAGTTAGCATTGCGCCAGTGGCCTCCTGCTGAACACTGGGAATCTAGTAAGTATTGCTCATTGTTTGTTGTAGATCTGAGAGTCCTCATGAGTGAGTGTGTGCTAGAGGTAACAGGCAACTGTCTTGTACAATGTTCTCTCTCTGTCTCTCTCTCACACACACACACACACACCCACACACACACAAAACGCTCAACATGTCGGCCTCTTTATTTTTTTTCTTTAGTAGCAGATTAGTTGAGCCCATCTGTCTGCTGTTGTCAGATGGAGTGTGACTCTTAGTTTTGATCCATCTGTCTCTCTCGCGTGTGCGCTCTCTCTCTTTGTGTGTATCTCTCTCTCTCTCTCTCTCTCTCTCTCTCTCTCTCTCTCTCTGTCTCTCTCAGGTATGGTGAACAGAGAGGTGTTAGAACAAGTGGATCGGGGCTATCGTATGCCGTGTCCTCCGGCTTGTCCAGCTTCTTTGCATGAGCTGATGCTGCAGTGTTGGAGGAGAGAGCCAGACGAGAGGCCCACGTTTGACTACATAAAGGGCTTTTTAGAGGACTACTTTACTGCCACGGAGCCGCAATACCAGCCTGAAGAGGAGCTCTAAAACACAAACATAATACCTTAGTGTTCTTCAGCCTAATTTTCTACATGCTGCATCTGTAATGTACAGTCAGTTGCCACAAACAGTCATTTCAGTGTGTTTTAGCAACAGAAAACACAGAAGGGCAGTGGAAGCCATTACTGAATCCTGTCAGTAAATGTTTATGCACAGTGTATTATGGGGCACCTTGTTCAGGGTACCACATTACAATCATAGGATTTATTTATCTTTTTTTAATAATTTAAGAATTGTTATTAATTCAGACCTAAAAAGTCATAAGTTATTACATGTAAATAAAAAGGCAGCGATGAAGCTAACAGATATGATTGTATGGAAGAATGTGGAGAGAAGTACGCAGAACAGGGGCAGTAATGAGGTGATGAGACGGCTATAACAGTCCTGGCTGCGGGTTGCAGTTACTACAAGGCCAACTATAAGTTATGAGTGCATTTCAAGTTCTACAATATTTCAAAGTACTAAAAATGGTCTGAAATTATTGTTTGTGGTAACTGACCATACAGTGGAGATGGGACAGAAAGGTTAGATTGAAAAATGCTGGATAATTCCTTTAATGTGGAACCAACAAACCAGGCTGAAGACAGTGTGTTGGATATAAAAGGAAACTACAGCACATCAGCAACTCCAACCAACATCTACTGGAATCATTTAGAACTGCATTATGAAGCCATTCAGCATGAACACTCTTTCCCCCTGAGAAAAAACTGGGACAGCCTGTACATGCCCATGATCGCAGTGACACACATATATGCACATACACAGAAAACAAATCTAATCCTTATGGGTTGTTGCTAAACAGAATTGCTGGACTGCCTTAATACAACTCTGTTGAAATAGCAATGATTGTTTTTACATGGGAATACAGATGACCGCTTTGGCACATTTCTCAGTATCAATCGTTTTCCCCCGCAGGGAAGTGCTGGTCACTCCATCTGCCGAAGAGTTTTTGTATATCCAGTACTAATCTTTGCTACACGGTTCATGCTTTTCAGCTCTTATTCAGTGTTACTAATGAAACTGAAATACTGAAATATTTTCTCTGTCTTTAGCCCTTTACCTTAGCACTGCATCTTGCAAATTTCCCGTAGACTTTGATTTGACCACCTAAGACCCTAAATACCTGTTCTCCTGCCTTTTCCTGGTTGTTCTCTCATGTCATTATGAGTGATATTTTTAAACCCAATCAGAGTGTGCAGCCTGCAAATAATGAATAAATAAATAGGTGGTAAAGACTAAGAATAGGTATAAACTCTTATTATTGCCTGTTATTGCTGGTCACTGACAATTCCAGAATGGACAAGTCAGGTTAAGTAACTTTGGCACATGGGTTGATTCCATACATTATGTGTACTATAACTTCATTTGTAAAATTATTATTTGCTTTTATAGACTACAGACTATAACTGAATGGATACTTTGTAACCTGTGCAAAAAAAACCCTGAATGTACCTTTTAAATGAGATATAATTTGAAATAAAAGCCCTGTCAAGTGCAAGTGTAGATGTTTAATGGAAGTCCAGATGTAGCATTTCATTCTGTTGAGGCCAGGCTGTGAAATGCTAATTTGCGTATTGAACTGTCACATAAGGATTTTAGTTGATCGTTCATAGATATATTGATGACAAATGTTATAGATGCTAACAATCATTTCAGAATATGTATGACTGAAATATCCATTAATATAATGGATATCTGTAGGAGCTGTAATCTCTTGCTTGGGTTTTTGTGATATAGTCATGTTTAAGTTGTACTAAACAAGTGTTTGCTGATCAGCTGCATTCAGTGTAAAAGAAAACACACTATATGGACAAAAGTATTGGGACTGCTGCCGACTACCTCCCCCCACATTTAAAATGTTGTTCCCTAAACTGGGTCCACAAAGTTGGAAGCATGGCGTTGTCCAAAATGTCTTGATCTTCTGAAGTAATAAAATTGCTCTTTGCTGTCAGGGGCCTAGCACAAACCTTGAAAAACAGATGTGTCCCAATACTTTTGTCCATATCTATTGTTGATGTATTCATAGGTGGCAAGGTTGGATCACGAGAGTAGAACTCCGCCTCAGGATTTCGCTCCAACTGCGGGCCTTCTCCATTTTAACTGGGTGTAACAGCCGAGGTATCCAGTGGGTCGGAACCAAATCCCGGTGTGGAGATTTTGCGAGTGAGCACTAAGTCCAGCCCCCCGTGTTGTGTGGGCGGGGTTTAAGTGAGAAACAGGTAGCTACTTTGTTCCTCTATTGATTTTGAACATACGACAAAATGCTGAAAGGTAAAATTGCTAAGCTGTCAGTGAGAGACGTGAGATTTCCGACGTCTTTGGAGCAGCATGGATCGGACGCAATGGTGAGTGTGTGTAGCTGTAGAAATGAAGTCTGTATATTCAGCAGTCGAGGTAATGTATGTGTTAAAACAGATACTGGGACGGTCAGCAGCTAGTCTCTGTGTAGAGTGGAGGTAGTAGGTCCTGTGGTGTGTGTGTGACTGTGATCATGTGACTGACTCTCCTCAGCACTCGGACCCGGACTACTCCGTGGCTTATGTCGTTATTGAAACCGACCATGGACTGAACGGTTATGGGATCACCTTCACTGTGGGAAGAGGGACTGAAATAGGTGAGATTCCCTTTATTTGGTGAACTTATACACCCAGAGACTGACTGTGTTGTGGTTTGCGCTGTCTGGGGGCGGGACACAGCTCTCGGCTCTGTTAGAATTGATGCTGCGCCACCCAGTGGTCAAACGAAGCGAACACGTTAAGAGACACGTGGACAAAAGTATTGGGCCACCTCTTAATTGTTGAATCCAATTGGCCCCATATTTCCAGTGAGGGGCAACCTTCAAGCTTCAGCAAACCAAGACACCATACATCCAACTTTGTGGACACAGTTTGGAAAAAGCCCTTTCTATTCCAGCATGACTGTGCTCCAGTGCACAAAGCAAAGTCCATACATAATTGGATGAGTTCAGTGTGGAAGAACTTGATTGGCCTCACAGAGCCCTGACCTCAACCCCTTCCAACACCTTTGGGATGATCTGGAACGGAAATTGTGAGCCAGGACATCAGTCCCTGACCTCATAAATGCTCTACAGAAAGAAGAAACAATTTAATGACAGCAAATGATCATAAAATGTATTAATAATGCTAATATGTTTAATTAAAGGTGCTCTTTTTCTGGTCACTATTGATAATATTTACACATTTTAGCTAAAATGTCCAGTATAATGGTTTGGTAATTTTAATGAAATAATACTCTTTCTCTCTCTATCTCTCTGTAGTTGTCTGTGCTGTAGAGGCCTTGTCCACATTAGTGATTGGAAAGTCACTGGAGGAGATAGTGAATGATTTTAGTGGCTTTTACAGGCTCCTGACTAGTGATGGTCAGATGAGATGGGTAAGTGAACAAACGCTACAGTTCAGTGAAGGTAAACCAGTCAGGCCTACATTTACTGCCTTTTTACGCTGATCACTCAAAATTGACAGATTGGACCAGAGAAAGGAGTCATCCAGCTGGCAACTGCAGCCATTCTTAATGCTGTCTGGGACCTGTGGGCACGTGCAGAGGGCAAGGTAAAACACACACCTCGGTTTTACAGTGCATTGTGCTAGAGCATTGGATTGTTTGTTTTTCTCTTATATCTACCTGTAAAGCATGAAACTAGTCTGACTTGAAGTCCTGAATAAGACACATACAGTTGCATTAGTGAATGTATGTGCAGTTTTTCGTAGATCCACAGTCATTGTGCTCATTTTAACATGTAGGGTAAAAAATGTGGGATTTTTTTTTTTCATCAGTAGGCGAACAGATGAACAGAAATTGTGCAGTAAACCTGCAGTGAAGACGCTATATTTAAGTTTGTAGAGGATGTAATTCCAAACTAAAATGTGCAAATTTGACCAGAGGTAGCATACAAGTGTGTGAGACATATTGTGGCCGCAAGAGACTGCAGGGCTTTGACATTATATTTCAACATATACAGACATTTCATGCACCTAATATTTATCACTTTCTCCACAGCCGCTTTGGAAGCTCCTAGTTGACATGGTAAGATCATAAAACTGCATAACGTAACGTCATCACAGTGTTTAGACCGTTTCGTTATGTGATAGCCTTGCTTCTATCACTTTGTACAACACTGAAAAAAAGGCCTGAAACAAGAGTGTGTGTGTGTGTGTGTGTGTGTGTGTGTGTGTGTGTGTGTGTGTGTGTGTGTGTGTGTGTGTGTGTGTGTGTGTGTTTATAGGTGACAGACTGGAACAGAATCACTGTCTGTTTAATGACTACAGAGATCCCTGCAGGGCTGGACCTGGAAAAGAGAAGCCCTGGGTTATTGGTAAAAAATCTTTTTTTAAAGCTCTGCAGTGTGGTGATATTTAATTACACCCCAGTATGCCTTAGTATGCTTAATATGAGTGTATCCTGACCTTAAAGAACACTTACCAGCCTTGTGTTTCATTACAAAGAGAGCAAAATAGAATCCTGTTTTACTTTAAATGATGTTTTTTGCTTTGGATTTCCTCTGGACGTGTGATTTTTCCTCCTCTGTTTTCCAGGGACCCTCCTACAGCAGCCGACGCTGTATGACGACAATGTGAAAACCCCGGATAGTCTGCAGAGGTAACCCTGAGTAACACGTTTCACCACATCCCTGTCTTTACACCAGGAATGTAGTGCAGTGTGTGTGTTGGGGACGGGTCCAGCACCCATGTCACTGAGTACATCGGGTCTAAAATATCACCTTAACGCAAAGCCTTTAGGAGGGAACCTGGCGGTCTGAGCCAGAACGGCCCGATCCCGGCGCCAGTGGCCAGCTACACTTGACCAGGCGCTCAGACCCAAACTGAGCACGTCTACCTGTGATCCACTAACCAGCTCCCTGACAGAACGGTCTCTGTTTCTGTATGTTTTGTAATTGCAAGGGTGCTTTCACACCTACAGAAGAATGTTACAGTGTCGTAAACATACGTGGGTCCGGTTTGCTTTCACATATGCAGAGTTCTAAACCAACCAGAATAGACAGCGAAGACCGTCGGCACCAAAAACAGACTGTTTTCAGAAAATCGCGCCACTTTCAGTAATCCTGGAGGAACAGCTCTGCATTGCGCTGATGGCGCTGATCCTCGCGCGTTACATCGTACGTGCAGGTCATTTTTTCCAGACAATTCATTTCGAACATGATTCGC
>JBBPDB010000011.1:14517233-14527908 GCA_037974465.1 Brachypetersius altus
ACGTGACATCATCAACACAGCGGATGTAGTACGTCCGAATTCCATTCATACTACCCTCATTCATACTGTATAGAACGTACTGTTATAACGGCAGAGCAGTACGTTCTAATTCAAATGTAGTACCTAGTATGTAGTATGTGATTTCGGACGCAGCCAATCACTTTAACTAAACACAAGACACCTGAAACTGGGACACAAGACACAAACATCCACAAATGTCAAAATAAAAGTCCCCAAAACAAAACCAAAAAACAGTGACCCCTACCGCCCACTGGCCGAGACCTGACACCTAGGCCTAATGACGAGTTAAACAAAGCACAACAGAAAAGGTAGGCTAAATTTCAACCTTGATCAAAACTTGTTAGGTGATCAAAAAAATAGTTCTTAGAATAATGACAGTCATTGAAATAACCTTTTATCAGCATCTCAGAGTGTGATATAAAGACCTCAGGCTGAATGAGATAACTAGCAGAGAAGCCTGTATAGGCATTTGTGTTTGCTAGCCATCACAGAAAAAAACATTATGTGTAAAATTAAATCAGTTCAACGGGACTTAATTGACATAACGTAATTGACAATTGAGACGTTTACATCTTTTCGGTGCCAAAACAGAAAACTAAGCATATAAGTGTATAATAGTTCAGGTAAAACAGTGCTCAACAAAGTTGGTAGGCTACATAATTACCAAAAGACCTTTTAGTAAAGACATCAAACCCTTAAACTTGGAAGGTAAATAATATTTTGTCAACTGACAACCTTGTGGGAACGCTTAACTGAGTGGCTTCTAGAGCAGTTAATAAGCATCATTAGAGTGGGGAGGGCGAATTCGAAAAGAAAACTGTGGAAAAGATTCTACTCCGTTTTACAAAAAAGTCTGTTCCTCAGACCACGAACGCTCGCAGAGCAGTGGTCAGCACCAATGTTCATGAGAACCTTCTGGAAAGGTGTATCGTAGCTGCGTTGGATAGTCAATGTTCAACACATTGATGTCATGCAGGATGATTTGATCCTCAAGCACCACGACATGCCAAGGAGGTCCTCTCCATCTTTTATCAAGATGATACCGACATTCCTATCTTTTGCCCTGCTCTCTTCGGTGTCCGTGGCCTGTCCAAACAAAGGGAAAATAAGTACTGGTGTGGAGTTTGGAACACATGAGTTGTAGGACTAATAGGTTAAAGATTTTGCACAATGTCAGAATAATCAAGCGGTTTTCACATTGACACTCCTGTCATTCCCCACCATATGGAATTTTTAAGCTCCGCCCATTGCCTCAAATGTCAACTTCAAAACATGTTTCCACACTAAATTCATGTTACATTTTCTGTCCATTCCCTTGGGCCTGTTTGGGTTGTTTTAAGTAATAGGTAGATATTTGCTTGTAAGTTACTGTTTTGTGTGAATATTAATGTCAATTAATGAACTGTGAAACACGAAGCTAATTTTGTAGTGAGCACTCACCAGGACAACAGTCAGATGTTGAATGATAAGTGTCATGCCTGTCAATGAGTGTTTGCGGGCCAAATTTGAGTGGTACACGCAGCTTCGCCGATATAGGCAGATCTTTGCTGGTACATTTGCCACATCAACAAAGCCATGGGCAATCAGCATCATAGTCAGTTTGCTAAAATTGGTCTGGTGTGTGCACATAGGTCATAGTGTGAAAGGCCATAAAATCAGAACGCTTTAGCAGTCCCGAGAAAGTCTTCACTGAGGAAATATGGTAATCCTCTTAAAGTGACAGCCCTTTTCATTCTGTTGGAATTCTTCAAAGACAGCACATCATTTAGGACACTTAAAAAGCAAACTTACATCAATAACCGAGAGTCAATAACCGAGGCAAATGTTCTTCCACAATTTGTTTACTCCACAAGGAGAAGGTGCTGACCATCATTTCTTCAATTTTCTTCATATCTGATCTCTTCTTCTTCATCTCTCCAATAATCTGCAATCTCTCTTCTTCCAGGACATCTTCAGTTCTTCCTGTAGGGAAGTCTGGAAGAAAGTGGCTTTTGTAGCTTTCTTGAGTTTCTGTTTAGGTCCTGAGGAGCGGCTGTTAACTTTAGATCATCCATCCATACGTTCAGAGCATCCAGGATACGAAGCTTAGTTTCAAGCTGAATTTCCAGCAGTACCAACCCTTGGAAGACTCAGGTTCCCAAAGGCAATGAAGGGATGTTTTTTTGATGTGCAACGATGCCGTATATCTCTCGTGATGGGTAGGCAGTGTATGAGTAAATTGTTTCCACCAGCTTGTCAAGAATTTCACTTTTAGTGTCTTTCCGTATATTCAGCAAAGTTCCATCTTTCTGGTAGGCTTTGCTGCCCCTTTTAAGCTGCAACTCTACATCATATAGAAATCTTGTTATCTCAGGCCAAGGCTGTCGTCTGGTGGAAAGGTCTTCATGAGAAGATGTGGAGGCACTAGCAGTGTCCAATGTTGAATCTGTGTGGTATGACGTCAAGTTGCACAGCTCATTATCAAAGTCTCTATTTTCACACTGGACTATCAGGTCATCTTCCACGTCAAGCTTACATTTCAGTAATGCGAAGTATTCAGTAATCTTCCTGTATCTTCCAGATGTCATGCTTGTTGAAAAGGACTCTGAGCAGCTTACTGGGCACTGGAATAACAAAATTGTTTTACAATATTATAGTAACAGCAACAGTACTCTATTTTGATGAAAACAGAGGTGCATCTCACCTTATACACACACAAGAGGAAATCTTCAGTAAGAGCACAACAAAAGCAGTCTTCTCTCTGCTATGAAGCTGGGAATGAGGAAAACAACATGTAAATGGCAATGCAAGATACAAACTGATTTTAATGTAATCATCATACTATAGTTGTCTTAAAACCTAATAAAACTACAAGCACCCTTAATTCTACATACTACTTTTTTAAATGAGCGACAATAGTGGCATGTTAACATTGTGCAAGAGACATTTATGTAATCCTGCAATTAACCCACTTCAATCCAGCAGAAAGGCTTTGGGAGAGACCAGAAGTTTCCCTTGAACCATAAACGCCATCAGGGGGAGGTAGTCATTGAGTTCTTCAATGTACTAAGATGTATATAGTTCTACACAGGGCAGGCGCCAGAGCGGATCTACCAGACTGCCATCTAACTGACTATGGGGTGGCACTATCGATCGTGAACTATATTCATATGAGTGACACTAGAGGGTGTAATGGTGATTCGCTAGCGGGGGCAATGCCTTCGAATGACCCCCCTTGATGCCGGCACTGGTTGCACAATGAAAAAAGGGTTGTTTTCCACATTTAACACACGAACAATCTTCCCAAAATCAGGAAGTCCTTAAGTGTACTGAGTTCCATGTCGAAAGACAATTGTTGGGAGCTCAACAGCAGTCAAATTTTTTCTCCAGATAGTGTCTTTGACAGAGGGGTCTAAAATATCGGGGAAAACGGTTTATACTTTTCCAGCTTCCAGTGCTGGTTTGAACAAGTCTGGCATGCCCATGTAGTCTGCCAGCTGAAGCTGATGCCTAGAGAAGTTCTTAATACTATGAACAGTCAACTTAAAAAAAACTGTGCTTGGCCTAAAAAAGAGTCCAACAGTTCAACAAAGGCACAAAACAGTGGGTGAGATGGGGGTAGTGCTCCAGGTAATGATGTTTTGGTTTAAAAAACCTCTTGTAGGAGTTGCCGGTGGACACAAATGTTCTCTTGTGCAGATTATCTAATACATATTCAACTAGCTCTATAACTTCAAAGCTACTCTTGTATGTATTTAGTTCCTAGAGGGACACGATCTGAAAAAACTGCTGAGAGGATTGGTTTTCTTTAGTGCTTCAGTAGCAGCATCTTCAACATTTATGTTCTTCATTAACTTCTTCTACTGTAGTTTTTGAAAGTAAGCAGCTAAAATACCAATTTCATGAAATCCATCAACAATTTCCTGTGTTGCTGACTTTTACACATGCAAAGTTTTCTCTTAATTTTTTCCTTTATATCACTGCTCCGTTCAATGACTGTATCTTTGTCAGCATCTCACTGGTTGTGGCCATATTTGTCACTCCCTGACTGTGTGTTAGTATGAACTGTTTCTACTGTAGGATTTATAACCTCCTCGTCTAAATGTGGGCCAAGAAGCAGCTCGTTTTTAAATCTTGAAGTGAATTGGAGTTATGGTATCGACTTTTGTGAAACTAGAACTTATACTTGTTTTAAAATCACAGCTGCTAAATGTGCAAAGAACTGTTTTGTTTTTCAAATATATTTTAGTGTCTGCAGGTTCTTCAAATTCACATAAATGGCACTTCTTTTTCTGTTTCTAGATGGTTATCAAAGTTACATTAAGGTCCACTCCTTCATTTTGCAGAGCGTCTCTGGTGATAATGGCCATTAATATTCAGCCAATGCACATTTTAAACAAGCCATATCTTAGCACTGTAATTTCGAATCGTATTAACATTTCGCTGTAACTAGCCTGGTTTAAACCAGAGCCATATTGGGATAAAGGGCGCTAGTATAATTTTATATCTACGTATGTTGTGCAGTTTAGCTGCTAACGGCATTTCAGCTAATTGTTGTAATAGATTAAACTAATCTATTAAGCTGTTAATGTTACTTACTTTATTAGTCTTGAAGTTTCTCCAGCGCAGTAAAGAAGATTCTCTATGAGAGAAAATGGCAGACATGGCCTACTTTGCTGTTGCTGTTCAAAGTGCTTATGCATGAAGAACCAGCCAATCACAAGACCGTTCATCTGGATATTGTTTTGACTGTCGTTCTTAATTTCAGTCAAATACTGTATTGAGATCTAATCTTTTCACAGAGTTCAGACCTCACAACAATTTCCATGTTTTGTAATTATTATGATAGTTAATTGTAAGTTATCATAAATAAAAAAAGTTTTATTTTTTACAGTGATGTATTACAGGATCGAATCTTGTACATGTAAATAATCGCAATAGCATTGCCCAAATATCGTACAAGTATCTATTTGTTGGCCTTAGAGCAGTTCCTGCCCCTTATGTTGATACTCTATACACTGAACAAAAATATAAACACTTTTGTTTTTGCTCCCATTTTTCATGAGCTGAACTCAAAGATCTGAAACATTTTCTACATACACAAAAAACCCATTACTCTCAAATATTGTTCACGAAATCTGTCTAAATCTGTCTTATTGAGCGCTTCCCCTTTGCTGAGATAATCCATCTCACCTCACAGCTGTGGCATATCAACAGCATGAATATTGCACAGGTCTGCCTTTGGGGGGGGGGCTTGGGATTCAGAAAACCAGTCAGTATCTGGTGTGGCCACAATTTGCTTCACGCAGTTCAACACATCTCTGTCGCATAGAGTTGATCAGGTTGTTGATTGTGGGCTGTGGAATGTTGGTCCCCTCCTCCTCAATAACTGTGCGAAGTTGCTGAATATTGGCAGGAACTGGGACATGCTGTCGTATACACCAATCTAGAGCATCCCAAACTTGCTCAATGGGTGACATGTCCAGTGAGTATGCAGACCATGCAAGAACTGGGATGTTTTCAGCTTCCAGGAATTGTGTACAGATCCATGCAAAATGGGCCTCACGGTATTCAAAATGCCATCAGTAAAATGCACCTGTGTTCATTGTTCATAGCATACACCTGCCCATACCATAACCCCACTGCCACCATGGGTCACTCAATCCACAACGTTGACGTCAGCAAACCTCTCACCCACACAACGCCACACACGCTGTCTGCCATCTGCCCTGAACAGTGAAAACCAGGACTCATCCGTGAACAAAACGCCTCTCCAATGTGCCAGACACCATCGAATGTGAGCATTTGCCCGAACTGCAGTCAGGTCCAGATCACAATGAGGACGACGAGGATGCAGATTAGCTTCCCTGAGATGATTTCTGACAGTTTGTGCAGAGATTCTTTGATATGCAAACCAACTGTTGCTGCAGCGTCCGTGTATGTAGAAAATATTTCAGATCTTTGAGTTCAGCTCATGAAAAATGGGAGCAAAAACAAAACTGTTGCGTTTATATTTTTGTTCTGTATTCTGTATTTACTGAGCTGTGATGTCAATAGTACTTAAAGAACACTGTCCAACTTCATGTTTAATTATAATTATAAGAAATAACTTGAAATTAGAAATTACAGCTCTGGAAAGAAAATAAGAGATGTTCAATTTCTTGTGCTTTGCTGACAATATTTCTCCTAATTTTCAAATAAAAATATTGTTCTTGAAAGCATACTTAAAGGAAATGACAGTACATCAAAATAAGAGAAATGATTTTAGAGAACTTGAATAATTCATAGAAAACAAATCTCGTGTTCACTCTTAAACAAAATGGCAATAATTACCTTTGACGAACTTCTAGTAGTGTTTTGCCATCCAACTGGTCACATTGTGAGAGGAGAGTGTTGATTACAGCTGTGTTTCTATACTTTTCCTTCATGAAATAAGATCAGTACCTCATAAAGCAGAATGAGGTGTTTGTGTAGGAATTTAATAGACACTGGCATGGAATGGTTGTCATACTCATAGAGACGCGGATTTAAAAATAAAGTGGTCTGTTATTTTTTCTGAAGTGTCACATTTTGCACCAGTGAACTCGCAAATGTTCTTTCGTTTTAAGGGGTTTATGCAGTACTTTGATTAGTTGGAGTTGTGGTGTTCTGGATGGTGTGGTCTTGCAGATGTTTTCTGGTAATGTCCTCAGTTACCCGAGGAGCGTTCACTCTTACGTTACCTGTACTAATACACTACCAGTCAAAAGTCTGGACACACCATCTCCTTCCACGATTTCCTTTGTTTTTATTATGGGCTACATTGTATTTTAATATTGAAAAAATCACCTATTCCTCTGATGACAGCTTTGCACACACTTTGCACAGCATTTTTTCAATCAGATTCATGAAGTATCGACCTGGAATGGTATTTAATTAACAGGTGTTCTTCGTCAAGAGTCCATTTGTTCCTTAATCATTTTGTTTGTTTTCAATATTAATCTACAATGTATAAAAAACACTGAATGAGAAGGTGTGTCCAAACTTTTGACTGGTAGTGTACACAAGCATCATGTTCACTGAATATGCACAGCATGTACTTTCAACACAATTTCTAACCACATTTACTGATGACTGATGCAATATATTTAAATGCAGGAATAACTTAAATCACTTCTCATTTAAATGAGAGACCATTCTGTAGCTTTAGTAAGCTTTTTATTAGGGCATTACCAGAAAAGTCGACGCCCCCTGAGAGAAGTCAACAAGTCCCGTGTTTTTTCCTCTCTCTGTGTGCAGTTGTGTACGCAGTGCAATCTCTGCCTCTGATTGGCTTATGCTGGCACGAGTTCATTGACTTAACCAATTATTATAGTCCCTTCATAAAAAGGGGGGTAACATTGGCGGGACGGGATTTTAACAAGACGATAGACATGGCAACAGAGGCAGTAGGAGACAGGCGCACATCACATGTGTGGAAATACTTCTCTAGATCACACAAACTGCATAGTGAGTTGCACAAACTGCAAGTCAAAGCACAATAAAAGTACAAGCGTGCTGCATGGCCATCTGAAACAGCACCCACTAGCTAACATGGCTAACGCTAGCACTGCAGAGAGTCGTCCATTCCTACTATATATAAAACACAATGTCTAATTTTTATGTGCAATTTATGTTAGCCAATTTGGCTGGCAATCCTAGAATAAAACATGATATACTTTAATTAAAATGACAAAGCACATGATCTGAATCATAAATAACACAGAATTCTGACAGTGGTGACTCTCTTTATTACCAAATCATTTAGTGACAATGCACTGATGCATTCTGTACATGAAAGAGCATAAAAAATGTCAGATTTAACCCATTTATAGCAATGTCTACATTTTAAGCCTTATTATTCCATGGCTACATGGAAAATAATGTAAAATAAGCTTGTAATAAGGCATATGACTGAGAACTAGAGGTAGGCACCAGCAAGTGGTTTGCATATGTTAAAAGTAACTCTTGCTGTTAACTAAACTGACAGAGCAATTTGTTGTATTGTTCTATAAATAACGTGAGCTATAGTTTTTAAAACTGCGCTTTGATCTGTGGTGGCAGGTCATGTCAGTTCATCCATATAGCAGATGTTACCACTGATTTGAATCCTCACTTCTTCTGCTCTCTAGTTTAAATATATACAATGCACTGTACATTTCTACCCTTTTTAGCAAAGGTTTCAGCCCTTCCTGATCCTCTGTTTTAGAATGTAATGGGAGAAATAGCTTAAATACTCCTCAGTCATTTTCCCCCTGCCTTTTTCATTTGTGTGATTTTAGATATTTATACTGCTCTGACTGTAACTAGTCTTTTGGGCTTTGAAGTGATTATTTGTTTAAAGACACCAAGCCACAATGAGTTTTTTTTTTTTATTATAGTGTTTGCTAAGTATTGTGAATATGTAGACTGGCAGGCATTTGTAGGCCAGAGCCGCTGTCTGAGAAAGTGCTTCACAGCAGCTTCTAAAATTAGCCCCCTCCCTGCACCCAGTAGAAATCAGAGTAAAGCAAAGACACCACCAAATATAGTGCAGCCCACCTAATCCTGATCCTGTTACACACACACTCTACTGTAAACACACAAACACACTCATACTGTACATACAAACACAAATGCACACACAAACAAACACACACATACACACGCACTAGAATGTATTACTATGTTAGTAGGGTCTTACCTTGAAACCAGTGATGCTGTATTAAAAAATGACATGAAAGCTCTAATGTCAGTTTTTCCTCAACTGCACCCATGAACAAGTGTAATCCATCATTCTAAAGGGCCATTCTAAAAGTATTTTAGCATACCATGATTTTACCACAAGATGGAGGTATACTATAAGAAAAACATCTCTCCGCTCTGAAGAATTTCACCAATAGTGGAGAAACCAAGAAAGCTGCTTCTGTTTACATCTAGTACAGCATATTCATGAAGTGTAGGAACATCTGCTGTAACATGGACGTGAGGGCGCATCAGACCACAAAAGTGTTTTGTATCAGGTCTTGGTGGGCCCTGTGGATGCGAACCATGACCTTTCATTCATGATAGGTATTCCATTGTCACTGGACTGTAATTAGTGATAAATGTATATGTTTATTGAGAAATGCCTGTGTGTTTTTGCTCTGTCTGTGTTTGAATGTGAAGTGGCTCAGATTGGCAGCTAGCGTGTGTGTGTTTGTCGAGGCCTGACCCGATGAGCCAACACAATAGTGAGTGCCGAGTAAGCAGAGCGGCCTTACTGGCCACAGTCTGCTCTACTAGTGCGCGTGGAACATGCTAGCGTTCCGGCACAATAGCCCCCCTTTGCGGGGTCTGCCGGCCAGCAGCGCCCTCTCCTTTTTCTCCCTCTCCTTTTCTTTATCATTCTTTTTGCGCCTCTCCTCCACGCCATGGGGTCGGGGAGCAGGCTGAAGTTTGCAGTTTGTGAGGTGCTGCAGTTCGCCGCCTTCTGTGTCCCGCTCTTCATCGTGATGCAGCGCTTCGCCCTAATCTTGGCACGGGTGAAGAGCCAGGCGCGGCCCTCTGGTGGAGATTCCAGCACAGCCTACTGGCTGATTGTGGCTTCGTCCGTGGCCTATGTGACTACAGTGGCAATGCTGGTGTGGCTGCCAATGAAGTACATGGTGTTCATGAAGAAAAAAGCCCTGGTGGGAAGGAAGAAGTGGTGAGAGAGAAGGGAGGGGGTCACACTGCCCTTTCTTGGTTTCTTGCACAGTGTATGTGTTCATACATGTCTGAGTAATTGCGACGTGACTTTTGTGTCTCCCCAGTTTTGTAGCTGTCTTCTTAGTCATTTTCTGATAACTGTTGTGCCGTCATATTTCCTGATCAGTGTTGGTTCTCCTGGCCTTCTGATGAATACAGATGTTTCAACATCATTTAGAACTGTAGTGAACAAGTAGTGAGGTTGTTTGCCAGTTCGTAGCTTGTGCAATTCGGTTGTTTAAGACATAGTTGTATTAGAATTTCAGTTTTTCTGTTGTTTTAAATGTTTCATTGACTTTAAATAATGGTCAGAACTGGATTTTTTTTGGACTTTTTTAAACAAACCAGAGAATAAATGAATTTTGTGTCATTAAAAGTTGACCTATTTGTTTCTGACTCATTTTTCTTTCTTTTCAGGAGACCTGTTGCTCTGGCCTATGTGCTCCTCTCGACACTGCCCTCTTTTGCGTTCCTAATAGCGAGCTCTGAGGTAACCTTCACAAATTTGGACAACTTGTTGTGGTGCTGTTTTCATTTGTTCAGTCTGATTCAGTCTATTTCCAGTCCATTTCTGTTAGCGGAGCGGAGATTTAATGTGTTCTTACTGGTCATGCGGTGCAGCAGCAGCTATGGGGGGCCGTTTAGGAAATATTTCAGACTTTTGTTACGCAAACACATTTGAAACACACACACATTCACATAAAAAACTGTCATGCATGCATCCATACTACTGAAAACTCACACACACATATATATGAAACACTCATACACATACAGATGAAAATGACTCACACACACATATTACAGGCGAAATGGACTTACACACACACACACACACGCGCGCGAAACACTTATACACATACAGATGAAAATTCACTTAATGAAACAAGTAAAGTTAAGCAGTGAACAGTTATGGACACTCATAGTATTGTTCTGTTGAACTGAGTAC
>JBBPDB010000011.1:14528065-14542445 GCA_037974465.1 Brachypetersius altus
AGTAATATTTCTCTGGTAGCGCCGTTTGTACTCAGTTGAACAGAACAATACTATGAGTGTCCATAACTGTTCACTGCCTAACTTTACTTGTTTCCTTAAGTGAAAGGAAAGGTTTAGTGAAAAGTTTTCAGCCCTCTATACACGCTAATTCCTTATTACAACCCTGGGGGCTAAGCCCCCCTTGTCTTTCAAGCCTAGTGATGTAGATTTGAGACGCCTTCCAGATATACTGAAATGTTTTCACGTACACCAACATGTGAAAAGCGTCACTATGCTAAATGAATTTTATGATAATTTAATGCATCATGCACATGCATCACATAAGCACATACGTCCATTTCATCTGTATCTGTATGAGTGTTTCATACATGTGTGTGTGAGTTTTCAGTAGTGTGAATGCATGTGTGAATGTGTGTGTGTTTCAAATGTGTTTGTGTAACAAAAGTCTGAAATATTTCCTCAACGGCCCCCCCATAAGCAGCAGCCATTCAGCGCTCACCCCTGAGTCAACCTAGTCATCAAGAGGTCATTTAGTGTGGCACTGTCCCACCCCCCAGGGATCATGACCCACTAAACTCACAATTTTATCACATGCTTATACCGCGCTAGACAACAGAAAACAATGTGACAAAAGTGCACACTTCAGCTATTCTTGTCGTACACACCCAGTTAAACAAGACTGTTGCACGCTTGCATGCGTGATTTGCTTTGCAGCTTCTTCCATCTGTTACAGTTGTTTGCTCTATTAAAAAAGTCCTGGCTCGTCCTGAGTAGCATACGCTTTATTATAAAAGGGGCCGGAAAACTTGGTCCATCATTTTTTCCAAAGAACTCTCTGTGCAGAACTGAACAAATTTGTCATTTGTTATCTGTAATATAACCACCAAAAGCTAATTAAATGACTGTGAAAATGTAATTTGGTATCAGACACTTTGAGGTTTTTGGTGACATTTTAATTTTAGAAGTGAATTGAGTAAAATCGGTCTGGGTGTGGTGATTCCCAACTGAAAGGCCCTCAAACAAGATCCAGCAGAAACCAGTGGTAGCTTGAACCATGACCTACACTTTTCCAGCATGATTTGTTTCTTGAATGTAACAGATATAATGGAAACTCCGCTCAGTCATCCTGCACTGAAATATGAGAAAGAAACTCTAATTGTAAAAGTAAATTTAGTACTGATGTCCATAGAGATATAACGCATATTCTTATTTATATTTTTGTTTACATTCTGTGTTCTGGAACTCTTAAACCGTCATTCATGGCTTTCTGTTTCACTGAGGATATTTATTTACCTATTTATTTATCTGCATGGACAAGATTAGGAGATACACAGTGTGTATTGATCATTGTCAAGTAATTGATGAAAATAGCTCAATGCCTGTAAATGCCCATAATCGCTGTTAGGAGGTTTGAAACGATTGGTGCTCTTGGGAATCTGCCTGAATGTTTATTTTGCCCCCAAGCACAGATGGTTAGGGAGATAATTTCATGGTCGGAGATTTGCAGAAGTTGCCAAGTCTCCAAAATTACTTGAACTTACCTCCATGCCAACAAATTATTTGGGAGGGATTCTTAATTGAAAGCCTCTTAAGCTCAATAGATGCTATTGTACATTTTAGTGGATCAATGTCAGATAAGACAGAAATACAGCTTGTTGGTTATAAAGACTTAGGCTGTTTTGCACAAGAAAAACTTTAATTTTACAGGAAAATTCTCCAGATATATTTTACCCTCCAAAGACCCTAGAACCTTTTATCCAGTATCAGGAGATTTTACATGAAAATCTGTCAAAAAGCTAAAACTGGATAATGTTGGCACTAAGGTTCCAAAACATAAAACCAAGAAATGAATCAACGACCACAAAATCAGACTGTGATGTGGCTATCCTAACCCCTGGAAAGATTCTCTGCTTGAGTGTTGATGAGTGGTCACAGCTTTAAGAATTAAGAATTATAGGAGAACACTCACTACTGTAATGGTGGCAAATGGAGGAAGCACAAAGTGATCAATGTAGAGCTGCCAACAACTGTAACACAAGCGGATTTATTAAAAAATTCAAAGGTTGTAAGAATTGGCAGCTGGGATTTAGCTAGGGCGTTCGCTCTGAGATCAGAAGGTTGTGGGTTTGAATCCCTGGACTGCTAGTGACATCACTGAGGTCCCCTCGAGCAAGGTACCTTCTCCATATTGGTGGCAGCCCACTGCTTCATTTTGTGAATTCACATTGTTCACACGTGGCCACTTTAATCCAGGCAATATACAGTATTGTCTTCTATAATCTTCTATAAACCTCTAGTGATAAGAGTTAGATAGGAATATGGGCCAGAGCAGAAGCAGCCACATGGAATTTGTAATGCAAACAGAATTGAACAAAAAATACAAAAAAAGGATAGAATAAAAACATTGTGAGGTTCAAATCATCCTGTATATTAATTGTGACCCTTGAATAATAACGTAGAACTATAGTGAAGAAGTGAATTTGAGAGGAAGTGTGTGGGTCTGGCATAATCACCCAGGAGTTCCTCTTTCTGCTCTGCTTACTGTGAAAAGTTGGTCTAACTCTTTCATCTAGTTTTTCATCCTAAGAGTGCCTTGTTTCCATGTACATTCTCACCTTTCCTCTCTCTTTAAAAGTTAAATTGCTAAAGTAGATGAACTTCTGGCTTGACTGATGAACTTCTGTAGCACCAAGACACTGCATGAGGGGTATGTGTGCTAGGGAAGGAGGATGCTGACAGTTCAGTTAGGAAGAATCTCCATCTGTGTTGAAAGATTCATCTCACTTCCTCATTATTTCAGGGAATGCATCTACGCCCTGCCATTCATACACTCAGAAATTAAATAATTTCTAGAATTGTCTGTTGTTCCTGCATGAATTCAAAGGTAATTTGAAAGAAATAAGTCATATTTATAAAGAAGATTCAGCATCTAATAAGCAATGTTCCTACCACTTCTGAGCACAGCAACAGAGTATTTCAATCAATTTTATATGAAACAAAATACAGGAGAAAGGTGCTAATCTTAAAACAGATTAGAATAGATTAGAATTAGAATATATTGTCACTGTTGGACCGATGCTTCGTATCTCCAAAATAGAACAAGAAAAGAGATTTATGAAAAATGATGAAAGTCAATAAAAAAATATATTACTTAGGAAGTAATTTGAGAATTTCTAGTGGTCCATTTTATTTACGCAATGTAAAGGTGATGATTTCAAGTTAGGTCAAAAAGAAGAAGGGTTTGTTCCCACTGAGACTATATATAAATAAAAAGAAGTGTAAAAGATGACAGAAAAGCCCTGTCATAAATTTTACATTCCAGATCCTTACAGATCCCTACACAGTCATAATGGGATCTCGTTTATTAACATAACATCTCCATAAAAATTACAAAAATATATTAGCAGTATTATTGTAAGTATTAATATATCATCAATGATTAGCACTTTCTAAAGAAACGTGTTGTTTAAATGTCTAGTTCGTTTATGTCGTTTATTTCTCTGGGCCGAAATCTAGTGTTTATTTGTAATTTAAAGTCATTTGAAGTATTTCCAATGGTAGAATGCAGAGACAGAAAATGAAGTGTCTAGAATCTATTAGGCATGTTCTCTGGACAAAATCTGACCAAAAAGCATTCATGAGGTGCAGTTATGAGGTGACAGCAGTGGTTCACAGTGCGCTGCTCAACTCTGATGTGGTTTAAAACATGACAGAGTAGGTTTTCAGCCAGTTTACCTTCAGTATTGTCCATATTTACATCATTTTGACTGAATAACTCGGCCCGCTAATGAATGGCCATTCACAAGAGGTAAGATGACCTATAAGTCCAAATGTGTACTCGTGGCTTTAGGCATATTTTGAAGGGGAACTTTGCCATCCAAGCGAATTCATCCACAGTTGTCCACCATTTCAGTAAAATGCTAAACTGACATATGTGACAGTGAGAATAATTAACCTCAGGAAACAGTAGTGGATCTGTTTTCCTGTTCTCTGAGAATGATGACACTCCTGCCATTCCGGGAGATGAAGTCCCAATCCACAATGGTATTTCAAGGGCAGGTTTCTGTGCCAGTTTTCCGTGTTTGTCAGCATAACTTTGGGCTGCATTTGATCAGAATCCCTGTGTCTGTCGCTCTTCTAGGTGCAAATTAGAAATGACATGCGATTGGATACATTCAATGAGTTGCCAGTATCTCTGGTGCTCTTCTCACTTATCTGCATTGATATTGTGGAAAGGATCCGCCACTGCAGGCTCACTGGCCAAGGTAAAAACACTCTTTACAGTCATGCCACTTGAACACATAAAAATACAAGTTCCCTATTGCGTCAACACTTTGTTTCCTGCCATTTTTGCTAGAGACATACCAGTGAACTGTGATTAGAAGAACCATTAGTATGTGAAGTTCATAAATGTGATGTCAGTAAAAAAAAAAGCAAGAAAACTGCAGTACCCATCACTTTATCATGGCCATTTTTTACAAACTGATCAAATCTGACATTACTCTGTTTTTTCAAGAGAATAACAGGCACTGTAGAGAAATAAGGTAAAGCAAAGGGTATTCCAGACATCTTGTTAACTTTTTTATTTCATTTACATATTAACTGGATAGTGTTTCTCTAGGCTTTTCAAGATTTTAGATTTACAACTTAACAATGAAACAAGATCATTATTACAATTCAAATAATAAATACAAGAAGACTGATTTTGAAGAAATGTATTTTTCATTTCCTCAAATTGAAGGCCCTGGGAGTTCCCCCGAAGTACTGCGAAGATACTGCAAAATCTAAGATTAATGCAAGAACTACCTTTTAATTTCGTAGGAACTGGTGTATTGTTTATTAACTAAACAACCTTGCACAAGATTTGGAGCCTTTCCAAAATTACCAGTTAAAAGGTTTGTTTAATAAACTGTGGAACCTCCGTAGAAATATAATGAATAATATTAAATGACAACTTACATTTTTAGAACTGACATGGGTACAATTCATGCAATAATGACCTAAATAATATTTAATATTTAAGTAATTAAATGAAAACTTTGGAGCATAATTGAACCGCTGGTGTTAGTATGTTTCTAGCTCAGTTTGGGTCCTGATACAGTTTACTCATGTTGCTCGTTTCCCATAAAAACTTTATGAAATTAGCTGAGTAGAGGTGTTCAAACTGAGTCAGTGCCAGTAATGTAGAATCATCACAATCATCAAACCTGTTTTGTAATAAGAGTAGCAACCAGTGAAGTCAAGAACTTTCAGGGGAATCAGGAAATGCTTACATAGCATAAATGATGGATGAGCCTTACAGTACATGCAGGTGTCACTGGAAACAAGTTGATCCTAAGGAATCCCGAATATCCCTTTAAAGAACAGCATTCCAGACTAAAGAGCGGTGAACTGTTTTACATGTTACATTAATTACCAACAAAAAGAGCATAAAGAAGGTCTCTGAGACTCAGACCGTAGGTTTATTTTGTGACAGATAAAACTGTACGTGGTTCAACAATTGAGAAAAAATTATTTATTTACTGTTTATGGTTAAAACCTCCTATCGTTTTTGTGTGTGTGTTTAGCTAATGAACTGGCTCGGGACGCAGACATCCCTACCCTTCCCCATGTGGAGACAGTGACCCCAATAGTCACCACAGCCACTGGGCCATCTCCTGCAGCAACCAATGCCAGTGTGGGCACGCAGAATGGAGCAGGGGCGGCTAATGGAGCCATTCCAAGGTTACCTGGCACTACAACAGTTGCGGGGGTATCAGGGAACGGGGTTGTTCCAGGCTTGCCTGCCGGTGGGGCTATTCCAGGGCTGCCTGGCAACACTACAGTCCCAGGGATGCCCAGCAATGGACCATTACCCGTTCTGCCAGGCAGCGGCCAGGGACAACCGTACGCTATCTCTGGTATTTGTCCACGCACCGGCCTGCCCATAAGAAATTTCCCGTATGCCCCTCCATACACCGGACCACTCCGCTTTCTGCTAGCCAGTGATGCGCGGGCTGATGTGTTTGCCGACAGCTTCCTATTCTGGTTGGACACAGCAGAAATGGTGCGAGTCGCAAGTCACACCCCAGTCTACTTTTCAGGCTGGGCTTTACCAGTCTACCTCTTCAGCTTTCTTTCAATGCTGCGATTGGTTCCCATGCCTCACAGCCCCCTCCTCTCTTCTCTGGGCGTGGCCTTGCAGGACCTCCCGTTCCTGTTTCTAAGGGTGGCACTCATAGCCATTTTTGGGTTCGTCACACCAGTCCTCTTCGTGATGAAGAATTTATTGGTGTGCTTGGCTTACATTTACTTTAACTTCATGACCAAGCTGAAAATCTTCAACACCGAGAGGATGTTCTGACAGAGCCCACATGTAAAGTCACAGTGAGATGAACTTTTGAGGAAAACAGGATAATGAATAATATAGCCAGTCTGAACATTCAACAAGGACATTAAGGACAAGACCAATGAGGAATGGAACAGGTTTCCAAACCATCAAGTTTGAAGATGATATACAATATGGACAAGTGTTTAATGAAAAAAAAAAATCAACCAGGAAAGGAGAAGGTTCCTGAGATTCTTTCCACAAATGCTATGTGTGGTCTGATCAGGGAAATTATGCCCAAAGGAAGCTGCTTAATATAGTAATGCCTAAAGATCTATTTCAACGAGTGATTAGATTTGGAACCTGAACTGCTGCACTTTGACCAAAGTTTGATGTTTCAAAGGATGTTAAAGTGATTCCTTGTTGTGTAATAAGTTATCTTACCTCTTATCTAGCTTTCATGTTTTTTTACATGCTCTCTCTCACACACAGACACGCACACACACTTTAACCTTACATCCCTTCTGTCCCCTTATCTTTAAACTGTGCCTAATTACTTATTATTACTTATTGTTCAAAACACAATAGTGTGATTTATTTTTTTACTTTTTCCCAGCACACTGGTTTCATTTGGTTGTGGTTCAACCTACAAACACAAAAAAGGGTACTTTTCTCTCTGTGAAAGAAGAAATAAAAAATGGGAAATTGGACATGTTTGGTATTCTTGGAAAAAGAGTTTGAAGAACTGAGTCGGTGTGTGTAAATGTGGTCTTCTATCCCACGATTTCTAACCTGCTGTGTCCGTCTTTCTGGTAGCTTCCTCTTTCATCTATTGAACGCACTTTTTCTTTCTGAGAATCACTGCATCATAGAGCAATTCTCAGGTTTGTGAGTCAATAACTCAGCTCAGCGAAGATGATCCATTTGAAATATGTTCTAAAGTGACTGATCATCGTTTAAATGGGTTTAAAAGTTGCATAACTAATCGATTGAAAACCGATTTGTAATGATATTCAGTTTTATGATGTGTGCAATCCACATTTGTCCCTTTCTTCTTCTGGGCAGGAAACAGGATTTCCCTGCTTTGTGCTTCAGTGCTAGAACACATTTCCTTCTTGCTGAGCTGCAGGTCCTCCAGGGTTCCTATTGCTTTTCTCTTTCACTCTATCAGCAGTTTCTCTCTCTTTCCCTCACTCTCTCTTCTCTTGCTTTCAAAGAGAGATTACTCTTGCTATATATTTTGTCTCGAGCGTCGGAAACCTGCGATTACCTTGGAGAGAATGCACGCTACGGCTCATAAAATCACATTTGCCATAAAATAACGTTTTCCCATCTAATGTAGTATGTAAAATTATATTTTTGGAAATTGCACATTTGTGGTAAACTGCAAAAAAATAAAGTAATAGCATATCTAGAATGATGAACATTGCTAAAGATTATGTCAAAATATTTGCAAAAGCTGAGTAATATGGAGAATATCCATGAATTAATATCCAGAATCCTTCTAAATTGTAAGGCTGTGTTCAATTCTGTGAACTTTTTGACAAGATAGTACTGTGAATATTCTAATAGTCATATCTATATTAACAGTCAATAGTCAGCATATGAAGTAGAATTCAACAGGCTCTTGTTCCTAAAATAATAAAACTTAGAAACAGAGAAATTACTGAGAATTACTGAGAAATTTTCTTTTTGCATAGTCAATAAAACGTATTTAAAACAATTAAGGTACGGTTATAAAGGACTCATTTTACTGTCTTGAAGGATTGAAAGTATTTTGGGAGCAGCAAGAAATTATAAAAGCATCTACAATATAATTAATCAGGTTTTTGCCATAAGATTTGATCACCACTATGAGATATAGCATAAGACATATAAGGTACTCTTCAGAACTTCTTGATGTTAAACAGCTTTATTACATTATATATAACAGCTTTATATTTATTACAAATTACTGCAAAGCTGCACAGCACTAGCCTATTAAAGACATTATTTCATCTATATGTTAAAACAGTGATTCCAACTTTCTGAGCAGGGATTCCAAACGTTTGACTGATAATATAAACAGGTGGTGTGATGAAATGTTAGACAAAATTAATCTTTAAAGAAATAACAGTAACTAAGTAACAGTAATAAAAATAACTTGTAGCTCTTCCAAAAATCATTTTGACTTGACAGTAAGGTTTTAAAAATCCTGTTTGAACTGGGTGCATTTACCTGATGACTCACAAAATATCACATTAATATGAATGAGCTGAACATTTAGGGGTAACAGAGCATCTGCTTCAGGATGTTTCAGAGTTATGTAAAATGTTTAATGTGTCATGTTAAAAAAGTGCCTACTCCCACAGCACCTTTTCTGCCAAATTAAACCATGCAGCTCACTACATTCCACCATTTGACACTCATTTACCAAAAAGAAAAGCAGCTCATATAGCTCCTTCCAACTGACCCTCATCTGTTGCCCGAGACTGAATGAGGATAGTCATACAGCTCCAGAAAAAAAAGACCACTGCAATTTATTTTAAATCAGCGTCGCTATGAGTATGACAAGCATTCCATGCTGGTGTCTGTTAAATCTGTCAAACCTTATTTAATGAGAAAAAGTATAAAAACACTCCTCTTGTAACGTGACCAGCTGAATGGCAAAACGCTACTAGAAGTTTGTCAAAGGTAATTATTACCATTTTGTTTAAGTGTGAACAAGAGATTTGTTTTCTCTGAATTATTTAGAAGTTCTGTAAAATTTCTCTTATTTCGATGTTTTGTCATTTCCTTTAAAATGATGCTTTAAAGAGCAATATTTTTATTTGAAAACCAAAAGAAATCTTGTCAGCAGTTCTTAAAAACTAAAGCTGTTCAGTTCAATACAAAACCTGAGAAACTAAACATTTGTGCATTGGTCTCTTCTTTTTTTCCAGAGCTGTAGTTATTTCATAGATACATCTTGATTGATCTCAATTAAATATAGAAATTCAGGTGCTCTAACAGCAGTCTTAGCGATCAGATGATATGTTTGCATGTTACAAACCACGTCCAGCTATAATATCAGTCATCACAGCTTCCTTCTGAATGGAAATATTTAAACTTCTCCATAAAATCTCCATTCAGTAATTCATGAATCTGTCCATATTCATTCACTTATTCATTCATTCATTTGTTCGTTAATTTTTTTAAATAGCTTACAGTTACTAAGGTCGGCAAAAACTACGTTTTGTGATGAGATAATGACTAAATGATGTAGAGACCCTTTGCCCAATGAGGAAATGTATGGTGTCCAACATTGTTCCTGTATTTAACTCCCACCCACAAAAGAATTTGGAGTATAACTTGAAACCCAGTGAGAGGTGTGTGTTCGTTCCACGCTGTTTGGCCCACACATACAGACACATTCTCTCTCTGGATTAATCTTCTTGGATTATGAAATAAAGCACAAATATGAAGAAGCTCAGCTTTACTCCATTAGTGCTGCTGTGCCTCTGCACCGCTGTGCGCTACACCATGCAATTAGGTATGTAAATCTTTTTTTTTACAGAAGTCCTGTTAAAAAGTTTCTATAAAGTTTTACTTTTTTAAGTCATCAAGAGAACAGGTTGATAAGCCTGACAATGACTGTCATTTGACTCTGCTGATACAATAATGTATTTGAAGGCAGCCTTGCATCTTCAAAATGATAACATTTTCTCAATTTTTAGCGTAAATTAATTGATGGGATTTAATTCCAAGCCATTTCGGACCATGATTTTGGGTCCATTAGTCCACTGAACAATACAAAGGGCTGCTGACATTTTCAAACAAGGTTTAAAAAAATTAAGAAATGGAGTTAGGAGGTTTTGATCCGACAGCAATAATGCATTCTTTGATTGATTTGGTCTCTATTCAGTAGTCTTGCATTTCTTTGTACAGACAGCAGTGCTTTCCTGATCTACAATGAAGCTCACAACAAGTGTGTGAAGGTGGTGGACCCCAACGCCGCTCAGGCCGCTGACTGTGACCCGTCCTCAGACGCCCAGCGCTTCCGCTGGGTCTCCTCTTCTCGCATCCTGAGCATCTCTCACAAACTCTGCCTGTCATCTCAGGACCAAAAAGACTGGGTGCGGGTTGTGCTGGTCCCGTGCAAAGAGAATAGTCCCATGCAGACGTGGGAGTGCAAGAACGAGACTTTGTTTGGTGTGAAGAATCGATCCATGCATTTGAACTATGGAAATCGCCATGAGCCCAATATTTTGTTGTACCAGGGAACTGGTTCCTGGAGCCGCTGGCAGGTATATGGGACCAAGGACACTTTGTGCTCGCATGGATATCAAGGTAGGATCGCCACTGTACTGACAACTGGGTTGATTAACTGGTTGATTTTTTCTAGGTAGTTCAGGCCTATAAGGTTTCATCATATGGCTTTATGCACTACTGAATGTTACACGTTCTCCATGTCAATATGTTAAACTTGCTGGTGGTGTGTTTTGTAGTCTTGTGACTTAGTCCATCGTGAATGATCTGTCATGACTGGGCTGAACTCCGTGGATGCAGATATTTTAATGAACTATATACAGGAAATATCCTTACTGCAACAGGAACATACTCAGGAACTCTGTCTGGATATTATTATAGGAGAGGGAACAAAACCAGACTGGATAATAGAAGTGTAATGAGTAGGTGAGACTGAATGCTGTATGTACACTGCAGTCGAATGACAGGAACTGGTGTCAGGCTGGTAATGTTGAGTGATGCAGAGTGATCAGTTTCAGTCCCACTAAATATTATTTGGTCCTTCTTTAAAAAATATTGCATCTACTCACAGCATGTGTTCCACTGAAGTAACAGGTAAAGCAGTCGTTATAAAAAGTTCATTGTTTTGTTTCCATACTTTGTGAATATAATGTAAAACACTCTGTTACTCTGGTTTCTAATTCCAATATAGAAAACCTATTTTACAGACAGTGTTTTTCCTCCCACTTTTTATTCTCTGCAGAGGTATTCAGCATCGGTGGCAATGCTTTCGGCAGTCCCTGTCAGTTCCCCTTCAAGTTTGGAGACAAGTGGTATGCTGAGTGTACCCTGGATGGACGATCTGATGGGCAGCTATGGTGTTCCACAGAGACGGACTACTCCAAAGACAAGAAATGGGGCTTCTGTCCCACCACATGTAAGACAATACTGGCTTGTTTTGTGGACAAAACATTTAAAAAAAACCTGTGATATTACCTTTAGTGTAGAGTTACACCACAGAAAATATGTCCTCACAGAGAGTTACTTCTCTCTAATAAGTGCATTAACTCAAATGGATCCTGCTTAGAAATGTTTGTATTTCATTCATCTAAATTCATTCATTGATTGAGGATGAAAGTCTGGTCTTTCTGACTGGAATGACAGGAATCTTAGTGGAGCAGTGCACAGGACAGGGACCACACACTAAGTGACAGCTACGCAAAGCCAATACTGCTGCGGTTATTGAAAAAAAAAGATTTTCCTGTTTTGCTCTGTCCTGTATTAGGGTCATAAATCGGGGGTCAGTCCGAAACTCAGGTCTGGGGCCTGACCTGTTGATACACACACTTCCTGTGAAGTTGTTTCCTGTAGTCTCTGTTTTCCTGTTGTAATGCAGATGTGTGCAAAGCGAGTTTTGCTGGCTTTGAGTAATTTAGATCACTTTTGTGTTCCACTTGTTTCAGCATTAACCCCTTTCTGTAGGCCTGCTAGTGGTCATTCTGCAAGAGAAATGGCAAAACTCAGTATAAACAAACTTTTCTGTCTGTCTTTCTTTCTTTCCGTATGTCTACTCACCTATCTGTCTATTTATCAATCCGTCTAATGTCTATCCCTGTGTGTGTGTGTGTGTGTGTGTGTGTGTGTGTGTGTGTGTGTGTGTGATGCCTTACAGCAACACTCGGCTGGGACAGTGATCCAGTAACTGGTGTGTTGTATCAGAGGAACACTCAGTCGGTACTGACCTGGCATCAGGCTCGGAAGAGCTGCCAACAGCAAGGCGCTGATCTGCTCAGCATTGTAGAGCTGCATGAGCAAACATATATATCAGGTACACACATACACACACACACAAACACACACACAAATATGAACTTAGTCAAACTGAGACCAGCTTTGTATGCATTGTACACCATATTCTGTTGAGCACAGGTTCCCACCCATTGCCTGTTTATAAATTGAAATAGCTCTTCAAGTTTTACACATAAAACTTGCAGGGCTTGGTGTGTGATATTATAGAATCTAGGAGGAGGCCTCATGTGGTACACTGTGCTTTTGGGGTGAGGGTCATCCCCTCCTCCCGTGGGAAAATATATATTTGATGTGGTTTTGATTGTATTTTTGAGAAACGTATTATTTCTTCCCTTTCTCTCTGGCTAGCTCATTGTCTGCATCACACATTTAATCAGCCTACTCGTGCAAGACGTTTTTTATTACTAATTAAATTGCCTCCCTCTGTGGGCCACTAGATGGCGCTTCATTGCCTTGTTTTATGTGGAACGTAGACTGCTGTCAAACCCATTATACTCCAAGAGCCTGCTCCAAAACTTTACTTCATAGTAGTTACAGAATGATGTTAAAATATCGCCTGCGACATAAGGAGTTGAAACTTCAGGTCATTTCTGTTTGCAGGTTTGATGAATACACTTGGCTCTTCTCTGTGGATTGGACTGAACAGTTTGGACTTTGAAAGTGGATGGCAATGGAGCAATGGAAACCCATTCAGATATCTGAACTGGGCTCCAGGTAAGAGCTAGGCACCCTAACAACTAGTCACTGTTATAATTCTACACTTTCTCATTTAGCTGTTTCTATGCTGCTAACTGTGCAATAAGATGTGCTTATGTGCTTATAGTGCAATATTTAAATGTACATGTATACAGCTGCTGATGATGATAAAGTAGCCTTGAACATCTAAAATTCTCAGTTACAAAGTACCTCTCCCCTCATCTCAGGCCACCCCTTACTGGAGCCTGGTCTGAACTGTGCTACACTGAATGCTGGGAAGGCAGCTAAATGGGAGAGTTTGAGCTGCAGTAAAAAATTGGGCTACATCTGCCGCAAGGGAATCTCACCTACCATTACACCTTCTGTGGGTAAGATATACAGGCAGTAATGCACAAACTCGCATGCACATTTCATTTACGTCTTGCATGTTTCTTGAGCTCCCTCTCTCTTGCCCTGTGTGTGTGTGTATTTCTTAGGTAAGGATCAGCCCACGTTCTGCCTACCTGGATGGGTGCCGTATGCAGGCCACTGCTACTCTCTCCAGCGCACTAAAGTGATGTGGAGAGACGCTCTTTCAGCCTGCCATAAAGAAGGGGCCGACCTGGTCAGCATTCACAACATAGAGGAGCACAGTTTTATCATCTCACAGAGCGGATACTGTAAGAGTATACACCTGCACATGAGCATTTATAGACACAGAAATCCTGGAAACATTTTTAGAACGTATTTATCCCAGTTCTGATTAATCTACAACTAACAGATTTTACTGTGATTGTCTGGATCTGGTCATTAAGAAGGAGGATTAACATGCCCCATTCACAATCACTGTGATGATTTGATTTACACAGTGATCATGAACATCAGTTGAATTCAATAATAATGCAACAGTTATCAAACAACAGAGAATAAGACCCACAACTGATGCAACTTTATAAGCATTTACCCTATTCAGGAGATTGCAATGCTACAGTCACATGGGGCTGGGAGCCCAAGGTGGGATTTGTCTTGTTCTCTTTGTTTGGGTAGGATGGCCCTCCCTCCCTCCATCAGTCATTGTGATATTAGCCAACATTGCTTCTAGTAATTAGCATAATAGAATTGACTTTACATGACTTAAACTAGTGACTCCCAGGCTAATAGCGTTTGGGCCAGATGGTTTTGAATCATAACTTCAGCATAACACCACTGGATTCCTGAGCAAGACCCTTAACCCTAAGTTGCTTCAGGGAGACTGCCCCCTGTTGATAGAGAAAGGAAGGTGCTTTGGATAAAAGCATCAGCTAAATGCCATAATTGTAAATGTTTTGTACAGCAAAGGAAATTAAATTGTTCTGGGGGCATTTTTAGGTTTTTACATTTACG
>JBBPDB010000011.1:14579774-14592110 GCA_037974465.1 Brachypetersius altus
TGTGTGTGTGTGTGTGTGTGTGTGTGTGTGTGTGTGTGTGTGTGTGTGTGTGTGTGTGTGTGCGTGTGTGTGTGTGTTTAACCATATGCGAATGTGTTGGTCACTGTGAGTGGAAAAAGCGAGCATCCTTCCACCCACTGAACTAATGAATGATGACAGCATATTGGCACTTAGCCCCTTAAACCAAGGGTTGTGTGTGTAAGAGAGAGAATAGAGATAGAAAGAGCAAAAGGAGCAAAGGTTTTTATGTACACTGATGAATGTTTACTTTCCTTTTTCCTGTTTTTTTGTGATAAATGGCTGAATGCTTTAGTAGCACTTTCATAAGTATGTGTGTTTGTTTATGTCCGTGTCTCCTTGAATGATGTCTTTGTGGGGACCCGCTGTCCCTATAATGATGGTAAAACCAGAAAAAGCGAGAACATTTTGCAGGATCTCACAAGGTAACGTGTTTTTTTCTTGGGTGGGTTACTGGCGTTAAGGTTAGAGTTAGGGTTATGTTTAGTGTTACCCAGCTACAGTAAATGAAATGTCCTCGCAAATGTCCTCGCAAATATATTAATACTGAATGTGTGTGTGTGTGTGTGTGTGTGTGTGTGTGTGCATGCCTCAGCTGGAGTGTGTAGCGAGTTATTACAGTCACTCAGGGTGATCAGTTAGCTCACGCATGCTGTTCCAGGAAAGTATCCAGAATGTGTTATTCATGCATGTATGTATTGTTAGATGAGTGTAGAGTGTAGCAGTGATGCAAGAGTGCCGATCAAACAGCTCTGCATTAATTCTGCGCTTAAACAGGACCCATCTGTGTTATTATAGGTTCATGTAAACGTTACAACAATAGCGATACAGTGTCAGATTTACATTGAGGCAGGATTTGGTCACTTCAGGTGCGCCGGGTATGCTGGACATGTCTCCGAGACCTAAAGCTGTCTTGACTAGGGTAAGGCTTTGTGTGTGGATGAGTGTGTGTTACGTTTTTTAATACACTTTTGCCTGATAAATGCGCTAAATTGTTTCTTCAAAAGTGACCCTTTAAACTGTTTAATCTTAATACTTGTTTTACTATGTAGCGAACGTGTAGGTTATGAGACCCACATGGGGCCTGTTTTTAAAAAAAATAAGGACATTTTTATTCCTTATCATGATAATGTTCAGCTGACATTTTGCATTCACTTAATGCTAAAGACAGTTGTTACATTTAAATGAATCTTGACTGCAGTTTGCATGTGTTTTTAAAGGTCTAGATTCAGAACAGTTTTGCCGTACAATCAGATACACTTTAAACTGACAGACACGAGTATATGAATGTAATACTGACATTTTTAAAAAGGTTTTTTTCTTTCAAGCTATTCGGCTCCTTTCCTTACGAAAACCACATACCGAGTCACAAACAGAGCGTTTGGAAAACAGTTGTCCCTGGTGGAAGTTTTTGAAACCTGTTTTTCTTGTGTTTTTGCAATCTGGTCTTTTTGATACAACTAGCATTCTGGTATCAGCTCCCACAGGGTCAATGCTGACTCACTTTATTGAGCTTGCTTCAGACATGGGTTTCAGTCATGTCTGATCAAACACATATGGTCTGTAATAACAGACTTATGTGATTTGACTTTTCTGTATCATTACATTATCAGTCCAAACGTAGTGGTATGTTAGTCTGTGTATGTGAAGGCTTGTATGTGTTGTGTTTAAACACCTCAGTGCCACCGCTGGGCTGAGGATGGTCCACCCACCAAAATATCCAGCCAACAGTGACCTGTGTCCAGAAACTGACCAGTGATGATTAACAAAATTAACAGAAAAATGTTCAAAATCAGGAGAACTGTCATTAACCCTTAGAACCCTCAAGCGTATTAGTAAAATCTGAGTTCAACAAATAAAAATAGTCTAAAACTGGTGTAAAAACACGCTTGCTCTTTGCTGCTTGGCCTCTCTATGGAGCCCCCACTTGTAGGCAGAGACTATCCTGAAAGTCCTGCTGGCTTCCCAGATCTTGTGGGTTTTGTTTGTTTCTAAAACCTAAAATCAAAACGATTTGGCCATTTTTGATCGTTACGGGCATTTGTGTGTGGTACCATTTTTAAAACCCTGTTATTATTACAACATGTTTTTTAAAATTACAATAACTTTGGTTCTACATGACGTAGAAACACCATTGGGGAACGTTAATATAAGGAGTTGTTTTACCTTTTTGTTGCCTTTTGGCACAAATCTGTGTCTCTTGTATTCTAAGCGTTAATAACTTTACATCTGCAAGGTTAACCAACAAGATATATGCCTAATACAATGCAAAGAATGTATTTTACCCTGATCATAGGATGATGTGGGCTACCATTTGTTTCCTCTATATGCAATCATTGCATCTTTTCCCGCTCCCACTTTCAAACCATGCATGTAGGCGATCTGCTCAGTTTTGTACATATGTACCAATCGATGCCCTTGACTGGCTAGCATTAGCAATACGGTAACTACCTAGGGATATTTACGATCCGAATCATATTGGTATCAGCATTTCATTGCTCTAAAATGCCGCAGGATCAGACAGATGTTTAGATTTGACTTATATGTCAAATTGGTGTTTGATCCTGTATTGATTTTATCCAGAAGAGCAGAGCATTTAGCCAATGCTGGGCTAAAATATCTTATTTCTTTCATTTACTGCAACCCCACAGAAATACAAGCCAATGCATATAGATTTACTTCTTGATTCTACATTTTACAAAGGTTTATGTATCAGAACTGGCAGATATGTCGATGAGTACATGGCCCCCAACTGCAATATCAGTGTAACTGTAACTAGCGCATCCTAAACTGATTTTCTTCACAAATAGTGGTAGGCTTTTCTGAGTCTTGTTCTAAGGAGTGATCTGGTCCCTCCATGTTAACAAAGGAAACATTTGGTATTACAAACAATTGTAACATAAGTCCATTTACTATAATAAAACACATTTTCTTTCTCTTGTAAGGCTTATTAGTTATATATCGGCTCCTTTCCTGCTCCTTTCCTGCATCTCCAAAAGGAGGGACATTTATAGGATCGTTTGTAATCACTGCTCATTTGAAATTGAGAATGAATACAATAACCATGGATTATAGGTTTGAAAGCGACAGCAAAACAACAGAAGCAAAACAACAGAAGCAAAAATGAACATCCTTGCTATCCAGAATGTTGTGGTTTAGATCCAGGAAGTAAAAGTCCTTCCCAGGATTTTGTTCCAACCACCTGGATACCTCAGCTGTTGTTTTATCCTCCTGAGAACCAAAGAAAAAAAATGTCTTACACTTTCCTATCTATTTGGGCCTAAAAACCACCTTATAATATATATTTCTTTCAATATTTGAATTTCCCAGCCTGTCCACTGTAGAGGACAACAGGACAATTTCCGTGTGAAAATAGAACTGAATTTAGAAAATAAAAATGTGATATTAATCCAAGAACACATTCAATTTGATCAAAACAATACAATTCTGCATCACTCTTCTGTTGCTTGTTGCTTGCAAGGACAACAAAACGTGTGTTTTAGTTCAACAGTGAAGTCATAGAACATGACTTTAAGCGGTTTTAATCCTGGAAGCATGTTTTCTTTTTGGTTATGCAAAGAAATATCTTGCGTTTGGTGCACCTCATGTAAGTCTTGCCATTGCAGTCCTTGTTCCCAGCATGCAAACCCATCACATAACACATCACTGGAAAGCCCAGGATGTCCTCTATAGAACACTATAGGGCTTGATGGGGTATCTCCAAATACTTAAGGAAGATACAGATGAACAAATTGTCCACTATGAAGGATGTAAATGAATGGGCCGGGTCTCAGGAGGTTAAGGCACGCAGTTGGAACAGAATCCTGGGGAAGGCTTTTTAGCCTCTAGATGCAAGTTACCCCTCTCTCTCGCTGGCATGCTGATGGCATTTGTAGCCACAAATTTTAAATCAATGAATAAAATGAAGAATAACTGAAAACTAAAGAAATTCTGTACCATGAAGGACTGACTGTGCTTTTGATGATGATTCTGTATTTTATGGCACGTAAAGTATTTGACTTTTAGTTTTAGTTTTTGGTCCAGTGTCCTCTTAATTTTCATTTCAGTGCATCATTTTGTGGAGCCTTGTTTATTTTAGGACTAAACCCTTCAAATGCGCACTCTACCGACTCATTTAACATTTAGGCTGCACAAAATAACAGAACATTTCGAGATCTCTGTTGCTATGGGCTGCACGTTTCTGTGGTCTTTATTGAAAAAGATTCTGCAAGACAAAAGTAAAAGTGCTTTGCTGTCTGATATACTAAGTAGTGCATGTCCTCTTCCTTTGTTTAGCATTTTTTTAGTTGGTTGTTGGTTATTTGGCAGATGCTTGAAACAGAAGTCTGACTTTTTTTTAGGTCTAACAGATCTAAGGGCATCATAGAACAGATGTGACCTCTCTCTCTCTCTCATACACACACGCACACACTTACACACTCACTCTCTGTAATTACTGTGTGTCCTGGAGCATCATTACTTGGGTGACCATGACAACTGCTCAGATGGTGTGAGTGAGTGTGTGTGTGTCCAATGTGTGTAAAATTAAGTCATCAGAGCTGTAAATGTGTGAACTTGCTGTCTTTCTCACTCACCTTCTCAATTTTCTTTCAGTGACTTAGACACTGTCTATATGCTAAAAACAACCAAACATCTGTGGCCAAAATGACCGACCCCTCCCACTGAAAACAAGATGACCTTAAAGTCTCGTAGAGCATAAAAGCCACAGCAAATTATACTTAATATTTATTTAAAATATAAAAGCTGCTAGCGCTCAAGTAGCTTTGAATTATAAGCATGGAGGAACTTGGCTCGTACCTGGAGCCACCTCATCTCCAAAAGTGGAGAAAAAAACATTTCAGTGCAAGTTAGTGTTTTCATTTCGAGTTAGTAAGTCATGTCATGTTTGGCCATGTCTATTCAGCTGTTACTAATAAAATTGATTTTTCTCAGTCTGAGGTTTTATTCCGACAGCAACAATAAACAACAATAGTGGAAGCAAGTTCTGATGAGGAACCTTCTTTCATCAGTTAGACTGTGGAAGACCACAGGCCAAAATGCAGTAGTTGGACTATGGAAGAGTGGAACTGCATCAATGGTGTGTGAATAGGACGATAAATTGGCAGTTAGTGTTTTTTCACATGAATCTTTCTAAATATACTAAATAAAACTAAAAAGAATAAATAGAAATAACATTTACAGTACATAGTAATTTTATGTATGTCAGTGTATTTGTTGTAGAAGCCCAATACTGCTTACATTTTGAATCAGAAACCAAAATTTCATTCAGGTGAGCTACTAATCTTACTTTTGCACACTCTTGAGTTAGTTAACAATGTGAACATACATTTTTAAAACAGAGTGTGGGCTTTATGTGGCATAGAGAAGAACTTGTGCTACATTTACTCACTTTAAGCTGTATGTCAGATATACAGTTTTGATTTATTGGGAAGTTTCCTGTCTGAGCACAGATATTTTTACGCTCTGGGGTACATTATGCATGGATTAATTTACAACATAAAATCTGAAGTTCAACACAATGAGTACAATTTAACCAGATGCGATAGCTATTGATGTGATGAAGATGAGCAGCATGAACTTGTTTGTCCTGTCCCTTATATGAAATAAATGATATTATAAAAATAATGATAATCGCAAAAGATTATGATGCAATTTTAGCCAATAGGGCTCATCTACTAAAGCTGTGTGTGTGTGTGTGTGTGTGTGTGTGTGTGTGTGTTAGGAGACACAATTCATGAAATATGATACCCAAAAAGATTGATTGTATGTACTGTAAGTATTTTAGGATACTTTTTGCATTTTAAGAATGTATAATATTTTTTAGGTTTCTGAGCACGCGTCCTCCTTTTAAAACGTTAAACAGCAGTTTTGCTAGTTAATTTCAGTTGTTTACAGGCAGTAAATTAAAGGCTACGCACCATGCTTCTACACTAAAACTTATGGTCGGACAAAACAATTCTGATCTCTGAATTGTGAGCAGGAGCTGGTGAGGGCATGTTAAAAAACGATACTGAAACAGAGCCCAGGTCTTGTGGGCTTGACTGAGCCAAGTGCAAATGGCAGCGCTACTCTATTCTGCTAATGAATCCACTGAAGCCATGCCATATCTGTCCCAAGTCATAATCATCTGAACCAGCTCCAGGCACGGTCGCCACCTCGCCATTCTGATTTATGTGTTTTGAGATAAATCAGATGTAGTTCTGCTGGTACAGTTAGTGGTTGTAGGGAGTAGAGGTGAACCACTTATGATTTTTAAGGTCAGTTTGAATTATTTTACAAAGAAATTGCCTGATGTCTCGACTTTTTCTCAGCGGACATTATTAGCCTTTTATAACACCTGACGACTGCACTGTGCCACACCGTATGGAATTAACATTAATGGCCAAACTGACATTTTCAAATCTTTAATGAAATAATAATCTTAAATGAAATAATAGAGATGCATTTCGCTCGATAGCTTGTATGGAGCACAGTAATAACAAACAAATAGCCAAAACAAGTTGATAACCAAAACTTCTGCCCAGGACTAGGGACACCAGTGTGACACCACTGGCAATATCCAGAGCTAGTAAATTACATTTACATTACATTTACATTTACATTTACATTTACATTTACATTTACATTTACGGCTAAATTACTGATCTTATGGTCTAAAGAGGACAGGTTATAATCCAAAAGCTCTAACGGTGCAAGCTGTACAACTGCAAGGAAAGAGAGCATCTTCTGGGTTGAGCTGGATATCACTGGCTGCGTTTGTCCTCATGTCACTGCAAGACCTGATAAAAGACCTTGGTAGAAGATCCACTATAGGAGATCAGGAGGAATGAAGCAGAAACCTGTCCAATTGCTATGTAGTGAAGTGTGATTCACCACTCCAGAAAACATGTTTGCACTGATCTGAGTCCAGGCATTTACACCACCCCAGCTGATGTATGGCACTGTGCTTTTTGGGAGGCACAGTTCTTGTTTCCAGAGGCAGTGCAGAACTCTGCATTAAGTCATACCACAGAAAAGATGTGATTTTTATGCGCTACATACTTCAGGACTCAGTGGCCCCGCTCTGTGAATTGGTGTGGTCTAACACTGAGGAACTGAGCAGCTGTAGCTCCTAGGCTTTTCCATTTCACAGTAGGATTTGCATTTGACTAGAGCAGATATATAACTGCAGAAATTTAACAAACTTGTGGCAAAAAGTAGCATCATAAACCAGGACAGTGTTTATGACAGGACTATCCTCAGCCAGGACAGTGTTTATGACAGGACTATCCTCAGCCAGGACAGTGTTTATAGTCACTGAACTGTTCAGCACAACGCATAGTCCTGCCAGAACATTTCATGTCAGTGTGCTTAGTCTTATTCACGTATTTGGAGCCGTGTCCACACTTTTTAATCATGTAATGCACTTAATCTGACTTTTACTGTGTAAAAAAGATCATCAAAGATTATAAAAAAATAAATATTTTGGAATAAACATTTTGGTATATTTTAAATCAGTTGTATCGTTTTTTTTTGTTGTTTTTTTTTTTTAATTATTCAGCCAGTCATTACTGATTACATATTCAAACACAATCTTTTAGTAAAACGTTCAGTAATTCTCATTTTTACAGGTTTCTGAGAATACCCTGACTTCTTCTTTAAGAGGAAATTTCTGCATCTGATTTTAGTTTTTAGTTTAGTTCGGTTTTGTGTCTCTTGTTTTGCGATCTGTTATCTGCTCGTTGCTTGACTGCACATCATCAAAAGCTTTCAGCATCATTTATGTGGCCACTTCTCCTTCTGTGACTTCTGTTTTGTCATCCTATTAAATCTTTTAAAAGTTTCATTTGAAACAGATCTTGCACACAGCAGACTGTGACTAAGGGACACATGTTATCCATGTGCTCTGTGCTGTGTGTGTGTGTGTGTGTGTGTGTGTTGTGTTGCTCACATGCATTGGTTTTTGAACCATATTAGGATTAGTAGACGGCACAGTTTATGTTTTTCAGAAGCTCAAGCCATATCAGAGAGTTTCTACACACACCCACACACACGGCTGCAGCTACTTTTAGTTTTTTCTGGAGGTTTCTGTGCTGACATCTTACTCTTGAACTATGTGTGTGTGTGTGTGTGTGTGTGTGTGTGTGTGTGTGTGTGTGTGTGTGTGTACATGCATGTGTGTGCGCGCATGGGGATGTTTTGCCATGTAGTTTTAGCGTGGGAAACTAGTGGAGTAGCTAAATGGCAGAGAGACAGAGAGAGAGAACTAATAAGAGAGAGAGAAAGAGAGAGGGAGAACAAGAAAGTGGGGGAGAGGAAGAAAGTGAAACAGACATAGTCACAAAGAGAAAGAGAGAGAGAGACAGAGGGTCTGTAACAAGAACAATAAAGAGCAACAGTAAAGTAAATGAATTACATTCAAAAGAAAAGTCATTGCAGAGCAAAATAGGCGTGTTCTAACACACAGCTGAGGGACGTCTGAGGAAAAAAGTAGTCGAAGTCCCAGCCCCTTAAAAGAAGGAGTGAGGCTCATCCCCCTTTCTCTCCTCCTCTTTCTGGGCCTGTCTGAAAAGTGGCTGGGTGGAGTAGCTCTCACACACACACACATACAAACCCACACGCTCACACACATGCACACACACACACACACACACACACACACAAACACACACACACACACAAACACACTCTCGCAGTACGCAGAAATGTACCTCTCAACCAGCGAGGAGTCCGACGTGGTGAGTCCCCATTTAACGACGTCTTTACACACACACACACACACTCACGCACACTCACTTACACTTAAAAAGTCCAGACCCACACAGTGTTAAATGCACTCTTTGCTAAACATTATAGACCTTTCTTTATCATTTACCCAAACAAAGGAGTAAAAATCCGGCTCTTTTCTGGAGCTTTCCTGGCCGGGATCTCATGGCGGGAATCAAGCGTTTCCTGAACTTTCCGGAACTTTTGTTTTTCTGCACCGAGTGTCTCATTCTGTGTGTGTATGCGTGTGTGTGACAGCGGAGACATCCCTGCAAGCCTGTGATTGTCATGACAGAAAAGCGGAGGCCTGTTCACATCTGGTCGGAACTAAATAGAATGAGATACTGACACTAACACACACACACACACACACACACACACACACACACACACACCGCAGCCTGAGAGCATTCGTTTTCAAAGTAGCACTTCAGTTTATCACATATGTGGATAACTTTGATGCTTAACATACTAAAGTACTTTTGTAATCTTTGTTATCTTTGTTTTCTTAAAGTCGGATTAATACAAATTATTACAAGAACTAGATGTATACTGCTCACACTTCTACTGCTCTGTATGTTTATAACAGATGATGCAGGGCTCATGAGTGGGACATATTGGTGGGTTGTGTCGCTAGCCAGACTTCTGCCTATTGTCAAAGAATCTGGTGTGTTTCATGACTTTACATTCCTTTAAACTATTACATTAGAGTTTCTCTGCACGACTACATCCATCCACATAAGTACCATCATTCTGTTTTCAGTCAATTAGGATAAGATCATCTCACGCAACAAAAATGTATCGGCAAATGCGCAACAATATGCTAAATATGATGCAAAAATAATATTAGCTATAAGCTATATTAGCTATAATTATGTAACTACTAGGGGTGTAACGGTACACAGATGTCATGGTTTGGTACGTACCTCGGTTTTGGGGTCACGGTTCGGTACGGTTCACGATACAGAAAGTTAAGCAACAAAAAGTTCTAAAGAATGAGGCTTGGTTTGTTTTCATTTATTTTAAATAAACAGCTGTGTATTAACCAGTAAACACACACTCTTGCTTATATTTTCATGTATGTGTAAGGCAGCAGGAGTGTTACGCCAGTAGGTGGCACTATTGCACCACACTATGACCCAGGTTTATGATTTACTTGCGCTTTTGGTCCCTCTGTGATTCCGTATTACTGCAATCACGTCTTCTCCGTCGTACCGCGTATTCTCCGAAAGTACCGAACCGTGACCCATGTACCGTGACGGTTCGGTACAAATACATGTACCCTTACAGCCCTATATATATTTACTGTATATGTATATGCATGTGAGTACATGTGTGTAAAAGTGTGTGTGTATGTATAGGAGTGTGTGTCTGTGTGTGTGTGTGTGTGTGTGTGTGTGTGTGTGTGTGTGTGTACCGTATCTTGCGGCTCTGTACTCCCTCCCCACAGGCCGTCAGCTGGTCCACAGTGTTTACAGAGCAGAATGACCACGGCTCCATCACCCACTCATACACACCACACACACTGCGGCACGGAACGGCCTCATACACCTGCAGAGAGAGAGAAAGAGAAGGGGGGGGGAGAAAGAGCAGGGTAGAGAGAGAGAGAGAGAGAATATATATAGAGAGAATGATCAGTATTCCTCTGTCTGGTTCTGGGTGTAGAATAGTTACCAAGGATGCTGCCCAGACACTCAGAAACATGAACTCAGAAAAAGAGAGTTAAACAGTTCAGAGAAACACACACGCACACACGCACACGCACACACACACACACACACACACACACACACACATACACACACACACACACACACTGCAGAGCGGGTGTGTATAATGATGAGGTTCAGTGGGCCTTAGCGACAGCAGCAGTGCAGTGTTTGGGTAAAGAATGCCCAGGGGTGGAAAGTTTAGTCCTGTTAAGAGTGTGCCAGTCGGGCCATGGGCACTGGAATGTTCCGCCTGAGGGGGAGGACTCTGGCCTGATACGCTCCAGCTCTGTCCCCGACTTACAACACAACACAAAAACGGAAACTTCAGGAATGCAGCAAAATACGCTCTCAGACAGAGTGAGAGCACACTGGAGAAACACTGTACAGATATCAAATATGACCTTATATTCAAATATTCAGTTTGGAATGATTGCAAATGACTGAATGCAGTCGCTACAACATCCGTCTTATTACTGAAGTAATAAACATGCAGTCTTATAGGTATGCTAGCCAAGCTAATACGCTAAAGGCTACACAATCATCCTGTAATTATTAACTGCTGCAGGAGTGACGATCAAATCTCAGAGCAGATATAATAGACAATAACAGTAGTATTTTTACACCATCATTATTATATTATTATATATTATTACTACGGTATTATATTATTACTATATCATTATTAATAGTAGTATTTGTTTCATTGTTCCTTATTATTATTATTACAATGACTTGAAAAATACTGCATAACAACCCCACCCCATAATTCCCATCCTGTTCGATCATTTATAATTCCTGAGGTGGGGGTAAAGAGAGGCGAGATCATCTGTCCACTTTAAACATTTAGACATTCTTTCAGATGAGCTACAGCACCAGGAAGTGTGTGTGTATGTTATAAATCCAAATTTGTTCCAACCAGTGGCACATTAAAGCCTGTTTTACAAACTTAGCACTTCCACTCAGTGGCCACTTTATCAGAAACACCTACATTGTGCTTCTCCATCACTGGCCACTTCATCAGAAACACCAACCTTGTGGTTCTACATCATTGGCCACTTTATTAGAAACACCTACCTTGTCTTTGCAGGCTTCTCTATTAGAAACTCCTGTGTGCTTCAACATTATTGGCCACTTCATTAGTAACCTCTCTCCTGTGCATCCACCAACCAGCCACTTTATCAGAAAACCCTAACTTGCACTCACTGGGAGACTGCTGTTCCCTGATAGGTCCACTTCATTGTGTGTACTTGTATTATCCATGCTTTGTGTTCTTCTGCAGCCACTGTTAAGAATCTAAATGTTGAGTGTTATGAATATCAAATCATTTTCTGAATGTGTGTGTAAGGTTACGCTGTTAGTATTGATGAGTAACTGAGCTGACGTTTCCATGGTGGCAGATTCATTGTTTCCAGTCTGTCTAGTTTCAAACAGCTACAACGGAGTCCAGCTTCGCTCGGAATTTTAAACTGGAAACGTTATGAAGCGACTCCAAGTGGTTTGACGTAAATAATAGAGGTATTCTGACAAATAACTGTACACCAGCGAGGTAGAGCTTCAGTGGAGTGGGTGTGTGTGTGTGTACCATGAGAATGCGCCGGTAGCTGTCCCGGTCAATTCCCCACAGCTTCAGGTCAGTTTTGGCTTTAACAGTGGCGGCTCTTGGAGTCCCGTAGATCAGGGCCAACTCCCCGAAACTGCCCCCCTCCCCGATTCCCGTCACCCACTCTCCATTCACATACACCTAGAGAGAGAGAGAGAGAGAGAGAGAGAGAGACGGAGAGAGAGAAAGAGAGAGAGAGGGAGAGAGAGAGAGAGAGAGAGAGAGAGAGAGAGAGAGGTT
>JBBPDB010000011.1:14594389-14609098 GCA_037974465.1 Brachypetersius altus
CGGGGTCACGTGACTCCACACGCGGTAGTGTTTTTAAAGAGAAAGTAATCGAAATAATCGACCTGGAAAAATTTGATCGATTATAGGTTCCGAATGTCGATTTCGAATACTTTTCGATTAATCGGCCAGCCCTAGACAGACGTACATGTTTTGACCACACAGCAAAGTTTAGAATATTGTCTTTTTTTCCAGTAAAGTATTTTATTTTTTATTGTTTAAAAATGACCAAAAATCGGTCAATCACTCCGTAGTCCATACAGCATATAAAACTGCTAAATCAGCCTGTTTGGAGTGTGCTGTGTAAGTAATGTAACAAAAAACAACCTATTTACAGACCGAACCTACAGTAGTGGAGTTTCAGTTCAGTTCAGATTGCTTTTTGAATAAGGCTCAGTATAAGGCAAGCCAGTCAGAACAGTGATTGTTAACATATGTCTTAACCCCTTCAGCATGTAGCATCACAGGAGTGTGCTGCTGACTAGTTTGAATATTGTCTCACCATTCTGTTCAATGATTCTCTCTCAGTATGTTAGTAGAGGTGACAAGCGTGTGGATCCTCTTCATTACCAAAATCAATGAAGCCAGGGCAAATATATCAAATGCTAAATAACAAATGCAACAAAGCAATGCATACTTGCTGTTTGTCGTGCAATGTTTTAGAACAAATTGTGTCATTTTGTGCAGCTATTGGACAAAACAATACCAGCAAAGGTATTTAATCTGTATTAAATGTTTATACTCTCCAAATTCATTCATAATTGCTATGGCATTGCAGTTTCTGCTGTAAAACAAAAACTATCATCCTGTCTAATGAGTCACAAGTCAAAGTCAGTATCACATGACAATAGCATCAATTTTGACATTGTCTTACAGATATTGAGCTATTTAATGAACATCTTTTTACTTAAAAATGGATAAACTTACAACATCAAAGGGACTGTATCACATAGCTGTATCCTATGACTTAAAAGCATAAAAGGCAATGAACTAACTTCTCCATTGAAGGTTTCAAGACACAGAAACAAAAATAGGGGATTAGTTTGAAAGTGAATATGTAAAAATGAACTGCAACTATTTTTGGACATGAACCCACACTAACATTATAAGTGGAGCTCAGGGGGAAAATAAGAAAAATGTAGAGTATGCAGTATCTCTGATTGCACAACGACTCGTCAATGTAACTTGATTACTAGTATAATAGATGGTGACAGCTGTGCTATTATTTAATTCTTTTGTTTTGCTCTTATTTAATAACGGTATTATTTAGTGTTTTGCAAGAGCTTTCTGTTGTCTATGGTCTATGTGCTGTGTGTGTGTGTGTGTGTGTGTGTGTGTGTGTGTGTGTGAGTGACACACTGTGTGATTGGGTCAATATCTCTAGTTATCCGTCCTGCCTTATGGTCTATAGATCAAACCACAATATAACCACTGGGTGGAACCAGCACATCAGGAAGGATCAGTGCGTGTGTGTTTGTGGCACGTGCACATGTGTGTGTGTGTGTGTGTGTGTGTGTGGATGCTCTTGGCACCAGCTTTTTCTGAGCACCCAGTTAAACATCTGGGCCAAGCTGCCCATAGGCACAGCTGTTCTATGTCAATAGTATGTGTGTGATGTGTTTATGTGTGTTTGACTGTGTGTGTGTTTGGGGAGGGGGCGGGGTCCTTGTGTTTAAATTTAAAGTTGATTTCTATTGGAACTGCTCCATGAAAGTACACTAAGGCCTAATGCATTCATCATATTGCACTGATCAGCAGGTATCCCATTGATACAGGTTATTACAGCAAAAAGCAGAGTCTGATTTTACTGCAGCAACTGACCTCGGAATGGTTTATTGATTTTAAAAATAGTAGCACAATGCTGCCTTGAAGGTAATGCACCTTAAAATATACCAATGTTCAGAAAATCATTTCCCTTATTATTAAAAATAAGATTATCAATGAAACCAAAATTGAATGCAGCCTGTCTGGGTGTGCCAGCCCTGACATCAAGGTGTAAAAATCGGGACTGTAGAGAAAATGTGCTATGAAATTGTATTAGACATTGTAATGCCTCTCTGTTGCACAATACATCTGTTCTTCATACTATGTATAACACTGTAGCACACAACACTTTACACTTACACGGCACTGTCACTTTACGGTACTTTATACAACTTAAGACTACTGCTGCTGCACTGTGCTGTCTTTCATGTCTTTCATGTCCTTTATGTGTTTATGTTCTATCTGTGAAGAGGGTGTTCAAGTAAGAATTTCATTGTGCTCTGTACACTGTACTCTGTACATATGACAATAAACTTCAACTTCAACTTCAACTAATGTTCAAAATTAAATGGCATTGAAAATTCCTAGCAATAATGAACAGCGTCATGAAACAAACGATGATAACTCACACTTGGACTAAAATCTCTCTCTAGGCAGATACGGTTTCCTTATTTCTTGAGAGAACCACCATTTTCGCAAAAGGGGAACAACAAAGTTCATCCATTCAAACATTTTCTGTAACCCCTTAATCCTTACTACGGCCGCAGGTAACCGGAGGCTATCCTGGGGTGTACAGGTGCGAGGCAGGGACTCACTCTGGGTGGGGAGCACACATACACACACACACACACACACACACACAGTCAATTTAGAATATCCAATTCACTTGACACGTATGTCTTTGAGCTTGTGGGAGAAACCAGAGATCCTGGAAAAACCCTCACAGAGAACATGCAAACTCCACAACCTTGGAGGTGTGAGGCAACAGTGCTACGCAGTGAAGCTTTCACTGTTAAAAGATACTCTGCATAAAGTACCCTAGATGTCCTCAGTCACCAGTTTAGTCAGTGCAGCTGAGGGGCGGCGTATAAAGTGGAAAATACAGAGATAACAGGCACTGCTAACCGCTATCGCATATGTTATATAGGCTGTGAACCATTCCTATAAATGTATATAAATCAAACACTTTTGCGAAAAGTAATCGATACTGAATGAGATCACCTACCGCGGTTGTTTCCCCTCGGTGTGCAGTACCTCAGCTTAAAGAAACCTTTACTTAAGAAACAGACTTTTGGCGAGAAAACATATTCAAGTGTGCAGTTTTACGACATGACGTGTCACGTGTGATCACGTATTGCATGTGTTGTCCTGCAAATGGTTTTTGCACACTTCACATGTGAAATAGATTTGACTACCACTATTGGTGGTCCACATGTGTGTTGCTCTCCATGTTCTTTCCTTTTTATTCTGTATATCATCATTCAATAATAGTGCATTATTCAAGGCAATTGAGAAAGTGTTCTCACCTGTTTCAAAGACCACAGCCATAGAACAGGCAAACTCAAGTATCGTGTACTCTGCCTAAGACAGAAACTGTGCCTTCTAGTCTCCAGGCATTTGACACTGAGAAGAACTTTGTTCCACAAAGGCACCTCATTATGTGATTAATGTGAGATGTACCCAATTAAAGTATGTCTCTTTAGAATGTATGTAATTATGAGCTTCTGACTGGGGAACCAGTTACGGTTGTACAGTCCCATAATAGCAAATGGCATATCCTGAAATGCGTTCTCGTGACAGATTTGGTCCATTACCAGTAACTGTCATAACAGTTTATGTCACATTTATATCACAAGTCATATTTGAAACATTATAACATCTGTCATGACACTTTTAGGTAATGGTAACAGAGTACTGTTATATTAATTGACATAATCTGTCATATGACATATGCCATGACATGTTTATGTCATTGTTAAGTCAGTGTTATGTAGCAGGGTTCCTGTAAAGTGCTCCAAAATGATCCATCAGCCCTACTGGAGACCCTGCCTCCACACACCTGATCCATTAACAGCTAATTATCAGTCCCTTCGTGAGCTGGATCAGGAGTGTCAGGGCAAGTAACAGCTGAAATGGTGCTTGGCTGTGAGTCTCCAGGACTTAGGTTGAAAACCACTGTTCTAGAAATGAACATTTAAATGAGCGTGATTAACCGAATGGAGCCAAACCAAAGGTAGTCTGCTAATTGGTATTGTGTTATTGGGTGGATAAGGTTCAACATCTGTTGTCAATACTCAAACCAGACCACAATTATGTTCGTAAAAATTTAATTTATTTATTATCTCACCTAAAATAATGGGTACGTATAGGAATGTGTCAGTGTCATCAGTTACCGTGTGTGTCTCTGAGGTTCAGTGGTGTGTGTTCATTTTCAAGGATTTAAAGTCTCACTGATTTATTGTGAGCTATTTCTGTCTCTCGCCCTCTCTCTCTCTCTCACTCACTCACTCACTCGGTGTGTGATGTGTGTGTAAAACAGGCTCAGACTGAGCATGCTCACAAAGTCCCCAGTGAGATATGTACTGTACACACTGCTGAACTTTAGACTGATGAAGACAAAGCCATGGAACGGTGTGTGCAGCTGCATTTTGTGTGTGTTTGTTTGTGTGTGTGTGTGTGTGTGTGTGTGTGTGTGTGTGGTTGTACACATTTGTATATGACACAGGCATTCATATAACAGTGAGGTTTCAAAGAAGGCAACCTTTGGACTAATAAACACAAATGCAAACACACACACACACACACACACACACTGAGATTCACATGCAAACACACACACAGCCAAGCAAACATGCAGAGACATTAATCACAGCAGAGAAAGAGCAGATGGAGGTGCTGTGAAGAGGAGCAGAGAGAGAGAGTGAGAAGGAGTGATTGCATGAGAGACAGAGAGAGAGAGAGAGAGAGAGAGAGAGAAGATGGGAGGGGAGGGGAGTGCAAGAGGGAGAAGGAAAGAGGGAGGGTGGGAGGAACATAAGAGCGAAGGTGCAGAGAGAAAGCGAAAGAGAGGGACAAGTGATCGAGACTGAGAGAGAGAGAAAGGAGAGAAGGTCTGGATCGTCAGCCGTACAGCCTCAGACTCTCTGAATGGAGGAGCAATAAGAAAGCAGGAAAGACAAGAGAAATGCATAGTATGGATAGAGGAGAAGCGGACGAGAATGAGTGAGAGCGACTCACTGCAGCACCTGTGAGCCACGGCCAGAAAACAGCAGTAGCAGCAGCAGCAGCTCCATCATCCTCATCCCCACCATCATCCGCAGCAGGGTTCCTGCCTCACTGACTTTGCTTTACCAGCGGCCAGAAGAGATGGCAGCCTTAACCAATAGGGCTGGAGGTCCGAATCGTTAATTGAAGGATACAATGACCACCAGAGCCTCCGCACCAGCCCCTAAAGCCCTCATTCGTTCAGCATGCGCTGGGATAGCTCGCTCACTTACTCACGTGGAAACATTGGAACTCTCCGTCCCCACGGCAACAGCCACAGTGCAGCTAGCCCTGTTAGCATTAGCTCCAGCAACAGTAGGGACATCAGGTAGCACACTAAGAAGCTTAGAGGGCAGGTACAGTGCCGACATCAATACAAGTAACTGGCAGCAGTGGTAGCTCAACGGATGTTCAAGCATGACAGCAATTTTAGATAGCCTTTAGATTTAGGGTGTTTTAATTACTTTATCTTGCAATTAACTTTTTTTTACACTAGTTGTAGCATTAATATCAGTATGAAATGGTAAATATGATCTCAGGTTTGCTTTAAGTTGTCCTCCACTTTAGTTGTAGCTTTAGTGTTCGCCTGCACTGGTAGTATTTAGTAGCCCTTGTTGTATGATTGCAGCTAGCGGTCAGCTGTGTTTGTGGTTGGTATGGTGAAGAGAGCGGACGCTCTTACCCTACTGGCTGATGAAGGCCTCTTGGATACGGCTGCTGAAAAGAGCCAAGGGGGGTCGAGTCAAGAACGATATCGGAGTAAGAGGTTTCATGCCCTACTTTTGCGAGAGTGTGTTGTGGAGAGTGTGCTTTAACCCCTTAAAATGCAGACTTGTTGATCATTTCTTTTTTGTGTTTGTACTACTATAATGTTTGTAACTGCTGATGTTGTTAAGTGTGGAATGGAAAAGCCTGAGGTCCCACAAATGTCCTTACAGTTTAAGGGGTTAAATGAAACTCATAGTATGTGCGTGCGTGTTTGTATATTACTCGTGGATATGTGTGGGTGTTTGTGTATGTCATGCAGTATGAATGAACGGAGTAAATTATAGAACGTGTAGGTTCTGACTGCCCGCTGTCCTTGGCTGAACCTGCACAGTCGAAATGCAATTTAAGCCACTGGATGCTTCTATATAAAGATTACACACATCCTTGGTCCCTAATGGAAATAACACTTCAAATATAATATCTCATTTTTGTACACAATTTCTATTCATTTGCTGAGTTGAAACATATTGGAAAAAAAGAACTTTTGTCAGGTTTTATGTGTTTTTTAATATGTTAAATTCAGCAAATAAACAGTAATTAAAATGTGCAGAAGTGTGTTTTCTGTAGAGGATATAATCAATAATCAAGCTGTTGTCTGACCCAGGATAAAGTCAACTGAACAGCAATATTTCAGCATATTTCATTGAATATTTTATAAAATATTAATTTAATATTTTACTAATTACAGTCTAAATTTGTATAAAAAGACCTTTTTTTTATCACCGCAGCATCAGGAGCAAGCAAAAACTAAGCCGATTACCGGTAGAGAGAAAATATTGGAGATATATTTGCTGTGTCAGATATGTGAACTGCATGAGAGTTGAATTATAGTTACTTAATTTGTTCAGATGTTTACTATGAGCAAAAAGAAATGAGCCAAAACTGCATAGAAATTAATAATGATGTGTAAGATGGCACTAAGATGTTAGCAGCAGATCATTAAGTCCTGCAGGTTGGGAGGCGGGACTTCTATGGGTTGGACGAGTTTGAGATCAGGTGATCAAATTGAGATCTGAACACTTCAACCTGTGTGGTATTGTGCATTATCCTAAAAGAGGGCATTGCCATCTGGGGAAACCTGTACTTGGTCTGCAACAATGTTTAGGTAGGTCTTATATGACAAAGTAACATCCATATGAATTTCAGGAGCTGAGGATTCCCAGCAGAACATTGCCTAAAGTATCAGACTACATGCATGTTCACTTCCAATGCTGTATCCTGGTGTCATCTCCACAACGCACCCAGCCATCCACATAATGTAGAAGAAAACTTGATTCATCAGATTAGACCGTTCTTCCAGTGCTCTATTGTCCAGCTCTGATGCTGTGGGGTGATAGTAACCTACTGGGTAAAACACTTGCTTATGAACCCAGTGACCACAAAGTTGCAGGTTAAATCCCCCACTTTCTACCGTTGGGTCCTTCAACTTCAGTTGCTGTAACTAATGATTGTAAGTTGCTCAGGATAAGGGCGTTTGCCAAATGCTGTAAATTGGGCCCTTTGGGTAAGGTCAGCATGGGCACTCTGACTGGTCTGTAGCTACACAGCCCCAGAAAGCTGTGATACGCTTTGTGTTCTGACACCAATAAATCATGCCCAGCATTCGTTTTTTCAACAATTTGTGCTTCAGTTGCTCTTCTTTGGTATTAAACCAGAATGTCTGTCCTTCACTCCCCATGTGCATCACTGAGCACTGGGCACCTATGACCCTATCACCAGTTCACCGGTTGTCCACTGCTGTAACCCCTCACTTTTACGTGGATCAGCAGTTGCAGATTCAGTCTAACGCAGTTTATTATGTGAACCGAATTGTATTACACTGGACTGGTGGCGGTAATACACTGAAAAGTTGTGAACCGCCATAAAAAGAATGTTCCGTGTCTTGTCTTCGTATTTGTGTCCTTTCTAAACATGTGTGTAGAGAGAGTTATTTCCACGTTTCTTTTGTGTACAAGTCTTTGTTTTGGCTTGCCGCATGCCGTTAATGCTAACTGCTAATGCTAATAGTTTTTAAGCATTTCCCTCCAGTATTAATAAAGTTTTCTGATTCTTGAGTAATTATTTCTCTTTGCTGCTGCCATTTGCAGCATCTGTGGCAGCTGCAGACCAGAATCTTCCCTGTGGATCGTTCTTTAGTTTTTCGTAAATTAAGTTAAAAGAGGCAAATAAGGTTTTACCTTTACATTTTCTTTAAGGGTAATACGTGAGTTTTAAATGAAATTAAAGTGTTCTGGGAGCATATTTGGGGGCATATTTAGGGTTTACACTATAAAAATAGGCATATTTTTTTCTGTAAACACCCCACGAGGTCTGCTGTTCTGGAGAGGACCTGTATTGTTTTGGTCAGTTGCTAGTCTGTGGAGCACTTTCCCATTTTTTCTGTCAGTGGTTGGAACAACAGTTCTGACTGGTGTAATAGTGATCCAGTTGAAGGCTGTCACTTGTTTTATAACTTACAGTGTGTATCTTAAATTTGCCACGTAACCCGAGAACAGATTGGAAAAATATCCGAGTCCCAAAGATGTATTTTATTGATATTTGGTCTGTGTGCTCTGGGTACTGTGCTGAGATGATCTCTACTTTGATCTCGATTTAGAATGGCACTGTTTATTTATATACAGGGAGCTTGATATGAGCTTGGTGATGCATGTGTGGGTGTGAGATGCTGGAGGGGTCTAAACTTTTGGCCGAACAATATGACACTATACTGAAACATAAATAAATATTTGCCACATTTACCGAAGCCTGATCAATTTGGTGTTTACTAAAAGGGCAAATTTTCACTCGAATGATACAAACGGAACCCAGGAAAGGTACTATTTCATTAGTGCAAGTTGTAATTACTACATGGCATTGCTTTGCTTTCAATAGGAGTCTGTGTAGTAAAATCATCCATCAGTATCTACTTAGCTTCTGAGCATTTGCATTTACAGTCTTCTTCAAAACATCCCATGACAAATGACACATTTTCATTAATACCGTAAATAACATTTCTCTATTTTACATATAATACCAACAAAGTTTGATATTTTATAGAAGTGTATGGCTATATTTGCATTTACATATTCACTATTTATAGTATAATATCACCTGACGAGGGCACAGTTGTGTAGTGAATCCAGCGAACCTAGATGTCACAGTAAACGCTTCAGTCTAATAAGTGAAATATAATGTAAACGCTGAAAGCCCAGGATATGAGCTAGAGCTGCCACTGTTGATTGTATTTGTACTGGAGTTGTTTGAGTTTGGAGGTTTGCTCTCTTTAACTCTTTAGACTACAACACACCTGATGCTTTCTCAGAAACGTTACTGACCAAATCGTTTTATCAATAGCCACGGAAAAGTGACGGCCACAGGGTTGCTTTAAATTGAAGGTGAAGTGCCAGTCTGTGGAGCAGCCTGGGTCAAATATCTTATGAGGTGGATCAGAGCTTGTCACTTCTGCCAGCATGACAGACCACAAGGGCACAGTAGATCAGTCCATTCTGCACACCTGGTGCCTTGCTTTAGGGCACAGAGGCCTTGGTGAAACATGGACAAACTGGAGCACACTTCATTCACACATGCCACATTCCATTCAGACACTACAGTCGCGCTTGCTGCCATCACTAATGCTCGTCTCTAGTTCATGATCGTGTTTGAACCTCTGTCCCTTCAGGTTGTAACCACTTTGATGTTATTGCCTCACAAACTACTCGGGATGTGCTGGATTATTATGGTTTATTATAGTTTATTAGATAATTGACTGATAACCAAAAAGACCCAATTATTCTGCTGAACATCCCACAGTAGTCTAGGATGTAGGTCTAAGGATATAAACATCTACATCTACAATTCTATACAAGTCAGCTGGTTGATGGATTGGGTTTTTTTTCTAATTTGAACCCACTTTGTGGGCTAAATACGTACTAGCACACTTTCAGCACTTTCTGTTAACCCGAGAACAACATGAATAACAAAACTGCCTCTTAATTGGACCAACTCCATTGGTCATAGATGACCAATCTGTCAAACAATGTTTAAACTGTACACTATCTATTGTTAGTTTTCCCAACAGAGACCCTTTTACTCTCTCTCTGGGTTGATCAGAGGAGGGTGGGTTCCTCTTTTTGGGTCTTGGTTCCTCTTCCAGCTTTAGGGAGTTTTTCCTCACCTCTATCACCTTTGGTTTGCTCATTAGGGACTCAAACCTGGACTCTGTAAAGCTGCTTTGCAACTATAAAACAAGTGAATTAGCTACAGTGAACTAAATTGAATTGAAACTGCCAAACCACCTTTTAAAGGCCACCAGTTTTAATTTACTGTCACTAATCTGGAAAGCATCTCACTCCTATCAATACGCTCTTGTAGCAATATTATTTAGAATATGGAAAATCCTACCATGTTTGTGATGAATGTGATGTGTTGATAAAACTTGTCTTTCTGCTCTTTCTCTCCATAGGGTTCGGCAGACTCATACACCAGTCGACCGTCTGACTCGGATGTGTCTCTGGAGGAGGATAAAGAGGCTCTGCGCAGAGAAGCTGAGAGACAGGCTCAGGCACAGCTAGAGAAAGCCAAGGTTCCTTTTCTATTCATCCTTCTCACTAACTCCTGCCTGCTGCGCATCTGTGTGTGTATACATCTGCTGTGTCTCCTTCTGTCTCCATATCTAGACACCTCTGTGTGTTTGTCACTGTCCGTCTACCTGCCTGTCTTGACTTGTTATCAGTGGGTCTGTGTATTCAGGAGAGACTTTAAAGGACTGTGGGTTTGTTCATTTGGACTGAAAAGAAATGTGCCAGGTGTAACGGGCCCCAGTTACACTCTCAAAGCAAATGTGCTACAGCGCAAAGCAGAGTTACGATCAAACCAGTTTGTTACTTTAAGGGCTGCAACAAATAATCAATAAATTTGACTCAATCAATACTTTTTAAAAACTCCAAATCAGGTTTTAAAGGGGACATATACTTAAAAAAATAAAATCTATAATAGGTTATATGCTATTATATAGCTATGGGCTATACAAAACGTGTTCATGGAGTTCTTTGCACAAAATCACTCTCAAATAAAGAAATATAACCAGTTTTAATCTTCACAGTTTTGGACGATTTCAAAACGAGCGGTTTCAGGGCTCTGTCCCTTAAAATACATGCATAATACGTTGCTGGCCACGCCCCACCCATCCCATGCTCCACCCACCCCTTAGCTGCTCGGTTGACGCATGCGAAGCGAAACAAACAAGTTAGTTCAAACTTAACTGAGATAGAAACACAAAAGTCATTATTTGAAAGTATTTATATCGCCCTCATCTGCTCACAGTAGATACAGATCCTCCACGATGCTGAAGATAGCTCCTTATTCACAGCTCCTTATTCAAATTTTCCGTTCCACCTTTAAAGGTGGAACTTTTAAAGGTGGAACGAAACCGATTGTTGCTGGAACATGGCAATCAAAAATTAAATGAAGGCCATGCAGTTCTTCAGTTTTCTTTGTCTGGGAGAAAGTGTAGGGATGTGTGCTGTTCTTTGCAGTCAAAAACACAACACTTCATGTGTGACTTGCCTCTGCATATAGCCACAGTGCTCGGCTTATCCGTGCTCGTAAAACTAGCAGACAAAATAACGGATCTTTAACTAATCTGGTGTTGGGGTGTGGCGGAGCGCGCTGTACCTTAGACATTCACAGGAACAAAACGCACATTTTATGACGTGATCAGTGTATTTTCACGCCAATTTAGTTGCCTTAACTAATAGTGAAGGTTGTCTTATTGTGTTTTTAGCGAGTATTGGCCGGCTGGGCAGAGCGAGTTTTTGCCACTGCAGTGCTCAGGCATGTCTGAATTCAGCACATAAAACACAAGCATATATACTATCCAGTATTTCATCCTGTGTTGCTGTTTGAACATAAGTTTATAGATTTTTTTTTAACTTAGCTTTTTTCTTAGAGTCTTAGCTTTGAAATGAGCCCAACAACAAACACAAATGATTATTTTTGAGCTTTTCAATTTGGGAGCTGCAAAGACCAAAGATGGCCGCTGTAAGGGGTGACAAGCAACAGGCTAGTGGGTGGGGTCTCGACAGAGGAGAGGTGGTTCTATGCAAATTCGATACAAATTGGCCTAGTGGGACGTCACTCTAGGCCATTTGACCAAATTGGGCGTTTTGAAGAGGAACTGTGAAGAATAGAGCTGGTGGTATCTTTTAACGTGAGAGTGATTTTGTGAAAATAACTTGATTAACATGTTTTGTACATCCCATATATCTATTATAACTAAAGCGAGTTTTGCATAAGAGTTCTCCTTTAACTTTGGGTGCTTCTAAATGTGTTTGTTGCACCTCCGGTTTGCTAACTAGCTAATTCACTCTCAGTCGTGTTTTTTCCTAAGAATACATTTTGCTTGTTCACTGACATGAGTTAACAATTTTAATAAGACAGTCAAGAAGATGCAGTTTTCTATGGTCTCCTCCACCACTAAAGAAGGAAAAATATTCTTTAATTGAATCTGAAAGAAACGTAAAAAATGATCAAAATGTGCTTATGACCTCAAGCAACTGTTTGAAAAGTTGCAGCGTTTCTTATATGTTAAGTTTCAGGTGCTTCCATCAGGACAAAGGTTTAGCGTCCACATACGTAGCCCTAATACAGACCAGTACAGGCTGCCTTTTGTCCCATATTGTTTTTTTAATCATAGATACAGACATTCATTTGGTACTGTGTTCTGTGTAATGCATCATATGTATATGTGTTAAACTGTAAAGCAAATTGCCCTATTTTTTACTTCTCCTGCTCATCACACACACACAAACAGCACAGTTCTATCCAGAATCCTCCTTTACTTACTTTACTTTCTGTTTCACTTGCTTTGAAAAGCATACCAAAATTATATTATTATTCCATATGTTCTATTCAAATGATAGAATGTATGGAATAAATCAAAAAGCAAATTGACAAACAGTAATTATTTCAATATTCAATATAATACTGAACATAATTAACATTTCCAGTCATTGCAGCCTGGTTAACTTTGAACACAAAGTTATTTTACTGATTTTAAACTCAAAATGTATTCTAATAACACAGCCTGTGTGAGAGAAGCGTGCTAATTAGTGTCTCAAAATAGCGAGTTGTTCTGTTAAATAACACATCATATCTGTGAAGACAGGAGTGTAAAAATAGAATAGAGGAGGGATTTTGCAGCTGTTTCTTCATGTGATGTTCAGACTTACTGCTTCTTGTAATTTCCTCTATGAATTTTTCACATTTCTGTCCCCTCTCGCTTATTTTCCTCACTCTATGTCTACCACACACAAACATATGCTGCTGACATTTTCCCCTGTTATTTTAGCAGGGGTTTTACGCAGCTATCCCTTCTTGTCTGTTCTGTAAAGCCAGGATTGTCGGTTTATACAGCAGCACTTTATTTGAAGGTATTCTGCATTGACATGCAGATCTTTCACAGAAATGATGTGTAGTGTTCTGAACTGGGCCTCAGCCTTAAATGTTCGTCTTGTGAATTCCTATGAAACATGTTTATAAAAACTGAAGTGTTGTAAATATGCTATTCAAAGCTTATGCATGTGTGCGAAAGTCCCTATGCAGTCTTTAGTGGCTTTGTTGCTGCATTCATTTAGTAATACACACCTGTGTGTGTGTGTGTGTGTGTGTGGGGGGGGGGTTCTGTAGTTTGGCAGCTATGTCTTTCTAATGAAGTGGATGTCTTTGCTAACTTCTGCTCATATGTCTATGAACTTTTGAACTAACGTTTTTGATCTTATGTGTGTTTTGACTGTAGCTCTGACCCACTTGTGTTTCTTCAGCAGCAGTTAAGTTCTTCTCTCCATCTATCACAGTGCATTTGTATTTCGAAAGAGGCCAAAAGTGCCAATCCAAGGACAAAATAGGGCGGGAATGGTCTGAATTTGGAGTCCCAAATTTCACTTTCTTTGTCTGTCCCAAATGTGTCAGCCCTGTTTTCTTAACTAGTCTCTGAGAGCGAGCGGAGAGTGTGACCTGAGAAACAGAGTGCGCTGCAGTGACTTTAGGGTAGTTTGTTCCTTTTTTCTGGAACACTATTCACCGCCACTCTCTAAACTTTAGTGAGCGACTAAACAGCAGCTAAATACCCATTTATTGCTGAACGTGGGTCTCTTTCTGGCTTTTTCGTTAAGTATCCGGTTTCTCTTTGCCATTGTTTGATCTGTAAAGAACATGACCCAGCAAAGACATAAATGCCCACAAACTACCATTTGAAACAAAAAAACGTGAATACAAAGGTTGTGCTTGTATTATACACTGACAGAAACTGTGTTAGCACACAGTTCCACATGCTGATTCTAGGCCCACTACAGACATCCATGCATCCTAAGCTCTGTGGGGATAGGGTTTACTGAAGTTAAGCGGATAAAGTTAAAATGTATGAATGTATCAGTGACAAGATGCTTTATAGCTTTTTCTGAAGACACTTAACAGTTTTTATTGTCTTCTGAAAGTCTCTGTTCTGAAGTGCAGCTCAGAAGTTCAGTGACCTTTGTTTGAAAAGCTACTGACAAAGCAGTTAGACGTAGAAGTTGGCATAGAATACATGAAGACGTAGAAAATATTTACATGACAAAGAAAAAATGAGAAAAATGCTTTTCAGTGTTGTGGCTGTGTTGTGTATATATATATATATATTAGAGGTGGGCATAGATTATTTTTTCTAATCTAGATTAATCTCATTGTAATCTTGAGATGAGATTAATCTAGATTAAAATGCCCCCCCCCCTCCCCCCCAAAATGATCCCAATGCCTGTTTTTATCATGTAAACCATAAATATGCCTCCAAATGTTCTCCCAAATCACTTTAATTTCATTTGGAACTCAGTTTAATACATTACCCTTAAAGAAAATGTAAATATTAACCAGAGGTTTAAATACGGAAAAGTCAGGAACGAG
>JBBPDB010000011.1:14627151-14658492 GCA_037974465.1 Brachypetersius altus
ATAAATAAAATAATCGTTCATTAATCGTAATCGAGTTAAAATGTTCAATTAATCGAGATTTTGATTTTAGGCCAAATTGCCCAGCACTTTTTGAGCAAAAACGCTCAAAAAGAGTTCAAAAGGTTAAATCTGGAAAAACTAAAACTACGGCACATTATATCTTTTGTGGGATATTTTCCCAGTATGTTAAATTCATACTGCACTTTGAATTTGTAGGGCAGAATTGTGCTCTAAAATTTTAGGGCCAACAAAGAGTTGTGTACTTATTTATCCTGAGAAAATAAAGAAAAAGTCTAATTTCCCCAAGAGTGGTTGAACTTTCACATACAACTGTAAACACATACTCACTTGATTGCCCATCAGAGCAGCTATGTGTGTGGTTTTCCCTCCAGGAGCTGCACACATGTCCAAAATCCTCTCGCCAGGACGAGGCCCCAAAACATGCCCCACCACTACTGAAGGAAGGTTCTGCACACACACACACACACACACACACACAAGGCTCACATTAGCTCAAATTATTATTCTTGTATGCAAGTACAGTCCTATGAAACAACCAAAACTCAAGAAATACCTGCAAAAATAGTTCATTTGCCAGTACACCATCAAAAGAGGGGCTTTGGTAGATAGCCTCCACCATTTTAATGGCCACGCCCCTGAAAAACAAAGTAGGGGAGAAGATGATAGGAAGAAAGAGAGAGAGAGAGAGACAGTGGTGGAGTATAAAGATAAAACAAGCGATCGGAGGATAATAATTCATTAATTAATTCATTAATAATCAGAACCTGCCAGCAGGTTCAAACTTTTATACTTTTATTACAAAGTTCTGTAACTAAACAGAGTTTCTATTGTAGATCCTGTAGTCACAAACAAAATCTCAGGATGTTATTTTCAGTTTTGTATCTCATCAGTACAGTGAATACCTGCGAAGTCGTGGTTCAGAGTTCACAGCTTCAGTCGTTCGCTGATTTTTTCTTTGAACCGCACTAATAATTGTTTGTGGTAACCCCCGCAAATTCACAGGAACGCAGATATCCTCCGCATTTTTTGTGTCAGTATATATTTTTTCATTCATTTTAGTGCTAAATTATTAAGTTAATAAGTTACTAAGTTTGTGCAATAAAAATTTACAAAAATTCAGATAAATTTCCATATAAAATATAAATGTATAAATGTTTTTGTACTGTCCAGAGAACACAAAGAAAGCGCGTCTTGGGATGGTGAAATACCACCGTACTCAGAGGCGGGAGTTTTGTTATTGATTTCTCCTTGAGAAATCAGAGAACGTTATTCATTTCTCCTTGCTGCCCTGTGATGTATCTCTGACAGTGGCAGTCCAGCATTCTCGTATCAGAACAGTTACCCGCGTGGAGCGTCTCGAGTGTTTCACTGAGTGTTCTTGTGTTTTGTTCTTCTTAAAGCCCTGTATTTTTATCACTGGAAATTAAATACATTTTTATTGTATTTTCTCTGTTTATACCAAAGAAAACACATGTGCATGAATTACAGTACAATCTAAACAGCGGTAACATTGGTATTTACATTCTAGCACTGCGGGAGTTCAGTGTAAACTGTACAGTACGAACACGAGTTACATTTACATTTTCTTACAGGGTAATGTCGGGGCTTTACTGTATATCAAACAGAATCAAATAGAGAGCAAAATAAAACGAACAGCATTTCAACAAATGAACACGAGCATTACATTGGAAAATAAAGCTTTGTGTTTTCTTTCTTTAATTGCAGTTTACCTTATCGTTCCCTCTGCACAAAATATCTCAGTGCGGCCCATCGTGCAGACTCCATTACCCAGAAACACCTTCTTCCCCTGGAACTCTTTAGCTCCACGCGTGCACTTCCCCTCCACATCAGAATACACTGAGACAACATCTCCTGCCTTCATAACTGTCACACAAGAAAACATGCACATATTCCCAGAGCTTTGTTATCTTAAGTGGTCTGAATAGACACTCTTCTAGTTTGGTGTGTATTCTAGTATGTTGTTCTGGATAAGAGTCTCTGCACAAATGTGGTAAATGTCAATGTGAGAGTGTGTCTCCCCTTACACTTTGGTGCACTGAGGACGCCAGGAGCGAAGACATGAGCGCCTCTCAACACAGCACTGCCACACTGAGCACCGACGATCACCTCGGCTTTCAACACTTTCACGTCCCTGGAGCAAAATATAGTTTGAGATGTTGTAGTTCATATATGAGCCAAAACATATATCAATATTGAAGTATTTTGAGAACAACAAAAAATGAAAAGCAATATGCTGCTATATAATATACTCGTAATAGACCAATGAGCCAAAAGCATTTTGACCACTCACAGATTAAGTAAATGATGATAATCATACAGTATGTATGTGCATGTCTAGATATATTAGATGTTAAGTAAACAGTCAGTTCTTGCAACTGATGTGTTGGATAAAAGACAAATGAACAGGAGTGAAAACCTGAGGGACTAAATTGTCAAAGTCAGGTCACTGTGTCTCCGACATGGTAAGGCAAGTGAGGGGCTCTTGATCAGTAGTGGTGATCAGTGATTAATAGGTCCAAGGAGGGTTTTAAGCACCCAAGACACATCAATTTGTGATGACAAGAAATGCCATCTAGTCCAGCTCAACAGAAGGGCTACTGCAGCAGAGGTCACCAAAATCCTCATATTGGTTATGTTAGAATACACAGTGCACATACAACAGTGCACCCTGACAGACTGGTCAGAGCACCCATGCTGACACCTGCAGAGACACAGCTGTCAAAACTGGACCTTTGAGTCACGAAGTCACATTTTCTTTCACATCACGTGGATGGTCAGGTACATTTGCACCATTCCTGGGGCAGCAGTATGTACTATAGACAACAATCAGCTGGGAAACCCTGGGTTGAGGTGTTTACATGAACATCAGGTTGACATGTACAACCAACAGAAACACTGTTTTGCACCAGACACCCCTTTCTGGCATCAGTATTCAGCAATTCAGTGGCATGTTCTGCACTCTGCACATTGTTGAAGAAGGTGTTGCCCTGGCCTCAAGGGGGGAATTCTGTGGGATGTGCCGAAACAACATGTCCAATCTGCGGTAGCTCAACCTTCCCACTTAATGTCTTGGAGTTGTTGTGGAGACAAGAAAAAGACCATCCATATATCAGGAGATTTGATCACTACATTGTGGGTGTTCTTTTTTATCTTCATGATCAATGTTACACAGCACTCTGTGTCATTTTAATCTACAACAGTTTTTTTTAAACACGTCCAAAATTCCTATTTCTTATCGCTTCCTATAAGACTATAGAAACCTTTAAAATTACATGGACTAGTAAACTTGAAAATGTATTCCATGTATCTGCAACCAAACTGCTTTTATATGATTGAAAATACTGATTTGGAATTTTTGAATGGTAGTACATATGGTAGGAAGCCTCTTGTGAGTAGGCTTGCAGCTGTGAGCTGAGCCGCCTTTGTTCTTCTCTTCTCATGGTCTTAAATAACCAAGTGGGAAGCCAACTGTAGATGTGTGTGTGTGTGTGTGTGTGTGTGTGTGTGTGTGTGTGTGTGTTTCTTTGTGACTATATCTAAAAGCGGGAGTCAAAAGACAGAGATGATAAAAGAGGAGAAATGTAAACAGTAGGAGAGAGAATGATGGCAGGGTGGAGAGAACGAGGGAGACAGATGGACAGAGTTAGAGGACAAATAAAAAATCGTGGGAGGGATCTGACATTTCTCCAGCCACCACAAGGACAGAATTCCAATCGTACCTAGGACCAATGATCGGAAGCAGCAGAACATCTGGAAGCGATGGGTGACAGAGAATGGGAGCTGGAGAGCTGTCGTCATAAAAGCTTGCTTTCCTCACTTGTTGCTGGGAGACAGAAGGATACCATCAGAGGTCACAAGAGTTCACTCTACTGCTTACATATACAATATGCTGATGAGATGAATAATAAACAACCAGCCATGACCTTGTCTCAAAACAACTCGGTGACGCTTACAGATCATCCATAACAAGCCACATAGTCCATTTGCAGCAGGGAGAACTGAAGAGTGCATCAGTATTGGCTTACGATCTTATCCAAGTTAAGGCCTGTTGTCTCTAAGGCTGAGAAGCAAAGTGCATTGATTTCTGTAACTCTATTTTTACTTGTCTAAGCAAATTTGGTTTAATTCACATCGAGATTATCCAAAACACTACTGCCAGGCTTTCAACTGGCTCCCATAAGTGGACTAAAAATGCAATGGAATTTAGGGCATAGTATAAAATCCTCATTCTCAATTATAGAGCCTGATATGGTCAGGCTCCTCAATACATTGTGAACCTCCTGCAGTTTTACTCCACCAGGCGTGCCCTGAGATCCACCCAACAGGGCCTTCTTTCTGTGCCTCTCTCCAGGCTGAAGATTCGTGAGGATGGTGTATTTCAGTCTGCTGCTCCCAGCACTGACACTGGTGCAATCGGCTGAAAAGTTTAAAGCCCAGCTTAAAAATTTTTGGGTAGCTTTTATTAGTGTATCTTTATGCTTTATTTTATATTCTGTATTTTACAACTTGCATGCTGTTTTATTGTTCCATGCTTTGTGACCTCTGTCTATGAAAAGTGCTTTATAAATATATTTGACTTGTTTAATTACAGGTTCACAAGTACAGTAACCCCACACTTTATTGCAGTTATGGTTTCAGTCCAACGCCGATTTTTTCAGAGATCCGAACTAATAATTGTTCACTGAAGTCCCGCACTAAAACGGAAACTGAAGGTTTTTTACTTTTGTGACATCCGGGCCTCGTACACACGCTGGGTTGCTAAACCCTGCGGCCAAACATAAACCTTGCACGGGGATGAGGGGGCATGACGGACGAGGGCCAGAGGTAATCAGAGGTGGGAGGTTTGAAAGTAGCCAATCCAAGAGCATTTTTATTTCTCCTTGCTGCTGATTGGCTGCTGCCCTTTGACGCAGTCCAAAATTTTCCTTTGAGTGTTCTCGTGTTTTTTGTTTTGTTCTTCTTAAAGCCCTGTTTTTTTAAGATATGTGCCAATCTGATATTCTGTATCTGTATTGGTCTGATCCTGACCTAAATTACTGGATCGGAAGTCTTAACAGAAAATCTTTAGGTGTTGATTTCTACTATATCTAACAATACTGGCCTCACAACTACACTTCTCAAGCACTTGGGCTCCAAGCTTGTCTCAGCTGATAGACTACATCTGGGCTTAGTGTCAAAAGTTGAATTTTTCACTAAACCATTGCTTTAAGCCAAATTTTAATGTGCATGTTCTTTCTAGAGACATTAAGGGTCGGTTTCCCGGACAGGGATTAAGCCTAGTCCTGGATTATGTAGTGCGGAGATAGAGATTTTCCATTGAAAAGGAAAGGGTAGTCCAAGACTAGGCTTAATCCCTGTCTGGGAAACCGACCCTAAATGCCTGGGTACAAATACTGGGTTCATTTTTCTTTAGACTTGTTTGAAAGCAGATTTCTTAAACTATACATTGTGCTATTTTATTTTGACACGTGCCAACTATATATTAATGATTGTGAGGTCAATCAGAACATTATTAACACTCTACTGTAGAGCAGGGGCGCCCAATCTTATCTACAGATTTTATTCAGATCAGGCAGGTCACATGACTTAATCAGGTGGTCTCAGTCTTCAAACAGTTGATCAGATAAGCTCTTGCTTTGTTGGAACGAAAACCTTTGCCCATACATCAGCCCCTTTGAGGATAAGATTGGGAATCACTTATATGGCTGTGGAGGAAGATGTGAAGTCAGCACTGCCTGCAAGTACACTCAGACCTTTTCCATTAATCTCAAACTCTCCCTAGCTGGAATATTAGCATACACTATATGGACAAAAGTATTGGGACGCACTTCTTAATAATTAAATTCAGGACAAGACTGTTTCAACGACTCCAACCTTGGACACAGTTTGAGAAAGTGCACTAAGCAAGCTCCATAAAATCATGGCTGGATGAGTTCGGCACTTGACTGGCAGCTCTGATCTCAACCCCATCTAACAGCTTTGGGATGAACTGGAATGGAGACAGAGTCTAACCTCATAAATGCTCTACATAATCACTGGGCACAAATTCCCACAGGCTTTTATAGCTGCAAATGGGGACCAACTCCATATTAAAGTCTATATTTGAATGCAATGCCATTAAAATCCCTGTTGATGTAATGTCAAGTTCCAATACGTTTGTCCATATAGTGTATTTTTCTACTCTTAACCCTCATGTGTATAGACAAGAATGCACACCCACACCCACACACACACCTGTGTGAGGTGTTGCTCCAGTCTGTGTTGAATGTCCTGTAGGCTGTACATGTGTGTGCTGGCTCTCAGGCAGGTATATGATGGCGGGTGAGACAGACAGGAGAGCAAAGACTCAAACAGTCGCTCAGCCTCCTGCTGCCCAAGTTCAGACACCAGCTCCAAATGAGAGAGAAAACACTGATCACACAACAGAAACGCATGTAATAGGTAACAATTATTAGTTATAAAAGAAAGGCAACCAAAGATATGATGTCACACTGCTTACCTCTTTATTTGTGAATTCATTATGGAGATATTCATGCACCTCAGGTCTTAAAGCTATCTGAGGGAAAATATTTTTCTTCTTGAAGGGCATCATAGACACTGGAGAGTAGATGGAAATAAAAGAAAACTTCAGCCTCGAGTGGGTAAGACATGCCTGAGGGCTGCAGCTCCTACTCATTCATGAACTGATCTGATCTCTGAATCTGAATACAGTCTACACTCTGAAGGCTCGTTGTCCTGTGTAATTTCTTCTTCTTCTACTTCCAGCTGCTCCAAACCAGGGGTTGCCACAGTGGATTAACATCTCCATTTTCTTCTATCATCTTCCTCTCTCACACCAACTGCCTGCATGTTCTCCCTCAGCACATCCATGAACCTCTGACTAGGCCTTCTCCTTCTCTGCAGCTCCATCCTCAGCATCCTTCTCCCAGCATTGTACTCTTTTCCATCCATTCCACCCTGCCTGCACCCTCTTTTCCATCCATTCGAATGCACTATTCACTTCTGTCACTCTTTCCCCTACTTTTCACCACATAATTCACTCCTGCCACTCTCCCCGCCCCCTTTCCACCACATAAACCAACCCTGCAACTCTTCTCCACCCATTCCACTGCACAAATCACTCCTGTCACTCTTCTCCACCTCCCATCCTGTGCCATTTCACTAGTTTCTGAACAGTTTGTATACTGACTGCACCGCGGTGTATTTCCTATATGTACTAAGAGACTTCAGACAAAATCATTAATTGACTCAGTACTGAACAGCACATAATCCAAACATCTTTACTAACCCACTGCTCTTTCTTTTGCATTAATGAACCGATGAGGAAAACACTGTCAAATCTCACTCGTTTCTTCCCAACCGCATCCTCATACGTCATCACTGGGCGTGTTTGGAAGCGAGGGCTCACGGGAAGTGTAGTTTCTGCGAGGATCTAAGATCAGAAGGGATAAGATTAGTGTTTATTTGTCCAATAAGTAGGAAATTTGCATTGTTACCGAAGCAAAGTGGGCAGAACAAAAGAAAAAAAAGTAAAAGCAGCATAACTAATATAATAAAAGCGGTGTTACCCACAGGAAAAAATCCTGCAGCTCCAACACAGTAGGTGACGGTACTGAACCTTTTTGTGGTCTACAAGCCTCAGAGAAGAACGGGGCGGTCTCGGTTGGGTTTATGGTTGGGGGATGGTGCTTGTGTGAGTGCTTGGAGGAGTTTCTGTGCAACAGTCTGTCATCTGTGTTCCTGCACAAAGTTTCCTTCTTTTTTGTAACGATCTTTAAAAAAAAAAAGGTTCCAATCTTGGCTCAAAGGGATCTGGGAGTTCATTAGAGGCGTCCTCTACAGGATTTTGCAGCGTTCAGTCCAGGCTGGAGCCCCGGCTGGATCCCTGGAGCAGTAAGAGAGCCGCAGCAGGGTTAAAGCCTGTGCCTGCTCCTCCGCTCCGGGTGGAGGGATGAAGTGGAGGCGCAGCTGCTCTCCACACCAGACAAAGAACTGAAGAGGCATAGCCTGAACTGACTGGACCGGGAGGTTTATTTACATTTCCATTTACTTCTCAATCTGCCCGTAATGTCGGTGTGAGTCCTCGTTCACCTGGCCGACTAGAAAATGGGACTGTAGCTGCGTTCTCTCCACATGAATATAACGGGCTAGCCTGCAGCTGTACAGACAGAGGCCGACTCCTAACAATTAAACCAAATAAGCACACACACACAGGAGACATGGGTCTAATTGTGGCCAAGCTCTGGAGTTTTTTCTGTAATCAAGGTAAGCTTGTGAATTCTCTCTTTTCACTTACGACTCAAAAACAGGAGCTTCTAGTTAGCTATCCGGCTAATAATGAACCAGCGCTGTTTAGCGGGCTTTTACTTCTTCGAGTAACGTGTCTGTCCTCCACAGACTGTTCACATCAAGCTGGAAGTGATAGAAAGATGGAATTCTGTTAAACAGCAACATTTCATTCAGGTCTATGGGGCATGTCAATGCAGAAAGACTATACAGCCTTAACTACGCTAGCAGACGGTGTTGGTTAAAGGTGCTGCAGCGCTTCCACAGCTGGCTACTAAAAACATCTGGCTTAGCTAACATCCTCTGCGTAGTTGCTCTTTGTGTTAGTGTCTTAGTATTAAAGGGACCATTTCACACCCACTAAAACATCCTGCAGTCGGGGAATAAATAAGTGGTCAACCACCGTTTCATATAGGATGTTGAAATTGGCTACAGCCCACATACTGTACTTCCTTCTGAGAGCCTCTTTACCGACCAGAATGCTCCTCTCCTCACCTGGATCTTCTCACCAAAATAAGGGGATTTAAAGTAGCACTGAACCTGTCAGCCCTCTGGCAAGAGGAGGACTTGGTCAGAATCCTCATCCAAGTCCATTTGCTTTTTTCCCCCCTCTCTCATTCTGAAGCGTGTTGTCCTGTGAAAAGTGCGCCGGTGGCCTTTGAGGTTGTATGTTTAATTTTTCTTATTTTTGATGCAGTAGGGAAGGGCTCAGGGCTGATGTTAAGTTCAGTGTTTAGTGACCTACAACAGAATTGACTCTTAGCATGATTAAATGATGAAAGCTTGGCCACTGCTGCATTAGCTGGTTTCATCTAAGTACAAAATTCATAAATTGAAGGAAATACTCCTCTGTTAAAGCTATTGTCAGGTTTGTAAGACATTCTTTTTTTAGCATAGATGATTGACTTTACTGATGCAAACCTAAATGATTTTTATTATTACCAGACAAATCTATAGCAGACACTGAAATCAGCAGGCAGACCAGTCCATAGTCATCTCTAGGTTTATCCTAATCTCAGTGAATCCAGTGGTGTGGGACAGTGTCAGATTGTTCCTGGTGGAGATGTGGACGAGGCTCTATTGACCCAACCCCCCGCACTTTTGTGCTTTTGAAAAGACGCCCGGGTTTCTGACTCAAAGGATGTGACAGAAGGCTTGATGCCGTGAGTGACCCGCCATACAGAAGGTGTTCAAGAATGGCGTGTTGCTTCCATATTGTCTTCCCATTATGTGATTCACGTTTTGTTATTGTCTTCCTGCCACATTATTCTTAGCCTGAGCAGCAGGAACTTGGGTGAAGCAGCTGTGAAAGCTGCCTAGTTTCCTCAGATGGTTTGTCCAGTTTTTTGTTTTTTTGTTAGCTCTGGTTTTTTGTTAGCTCTGGCCCTTTTTAAACACCTATTTAGAAAGTTTAATATACTTTTATTTGATTTTAGGATCTAAATGGTACAGGTTACTTATTCTACAGCCTGTAATAAAAAGGTTGCCAGATCTTGAGGAGGTGCTTTATCTGTAGGGTTTGCTTTTGGCTGTTTTAAGGCCGTTGTAGAACAGACTAGTTCTGAACAAACATTCCAAACACAATCTACAGATCCCTGGAATGTCTGACAGATGTTCTTGTAAGATCTCTGTGCTGGACTAAGAGAAGATGCCATTTGTGGTATTTTAAAGTAAAAAGTGAGTGAAAGTGACCATTTGTCATACGTGAACACACCACAGCACACAGTGTGAACAGCACGAAATTCTTCCTCTGCATTTAACCCATTCCTTGCTCAGGGTACCTCAGTGGTGCCTAGCGGTCTTGGGAATCGAACCCGGACTTTCTGGTCGCAGGGCTAGGCCACCAGCTGCCCCAATTTTAGAATGTTAGAAGCTGTAGTTGCTGCATAACCACCAAAAGTGGTCTGAAACCGTTGTGACTTTCCTGAGGTTTTAAAGCATAAAAAAGATTACATTAAAATTAAGAACCTAGCAGGCTTAAGAGAAGTGCATGTACTTAAGAGCGAAAGCCATTTCATGCGTCCGATTGAATCTGCCTCACAGTAGACCGATGCACAGATCAATACGCTAAGCAGAGCTTCATCAATACCTTTCACGATGATTGACCATTACTTATCTGTGCCCCTAAGCTGGAGGTTCCCTTTTGACTGAAAGTTCTGATATAGTATAATTCAGCACCTGGATAACCTTGAATCATCTCAGATTTATGTACAGTGTGTATAATCATTGTCCAGTGGACAGTTACCTTTGCTGTCTTATGTCTTATAATTATTGCACAATGCAGAATTGACAAATGCCACATCTGTATTGCATTTATTGACATGAGGAGGATTTTCTTTGTTATTCTATTCTACTACTGTGTTTGATCCACGCTGAATGGTACTGTGATACTCCTCAGGATCAATACAAAGGCATTACATATTGTAATAAAATCTAGGCATGCTAGGTCTCCTGTGTCATTACATTTTGATGGAGTTAGGGGACAGTTGGAAAACCCCCATTTTGATTTCCGGTTTACTGTAAAGACAGCTAGGTGTGCACACACACGCAGTAAGCAGTGTTTAAAGAAGCTAGTTGGCTAATTGATTGCTGCACTGCAACTAATGATATATTTCTGTTAATGATTAATACAGTGTTTCCCATCACCAGTCCTGGAACTGAAATGTTCCTTTTCTGTTTTAAATGGAGCATTTAACATGATTTGACAGACGTTAGCTAGTTAAATAAGCACTTAACCAGGAGATGAAATCTCATACAGTTGAGTTAATTTTCATTTCGTGGTTTGTTGTCATGCGGCTGTGAAATCCCAGTTCTGCTTTTTCATGTCAAGCACACGTTTTATACCCTGTGACTTTTGTGGCTCTCGCTTTCTTGACTTTCGCATCCGCTTGCCACCACCAATGTTAAGTTGCGTCTCTGCCACATATGACTTCATAGGTTGCAGTGGAACGACCGGAGCCGAATAGACATTGAAGTCTGTCTGAATTATTAACGCACGAAACGCGTCACCAATAAGAAGCATGTTGCTAGATTTTTTTGTTCTGCTTATGGAACTGATAAATACGTTCCTTGTTCTCGCTCTATGCAAGTAGAGCTCCGAGAGTAGTAGCCGGATAGTGGTGGCCTAATTCCCCTGAGCTGACTGTAGAAGGAGGTCTCGGGAGAATGGGATTAGTAATCCCATTCTCTCTCCTAATTCCCTGAATTAGTGTCTCAAGCAGTTCTCATTACCCCGCGTTTCACAGCATGACGCTCTCTAAAACATCTCGCATTCATTCATCACACGCAAACAGGAGTTGTTGTGTAGGCTGACACTCGTTTTAGGACGCACTCGCTCATCACTTATACCCTGAGAAGCACAGTCATTAGGATGATGAAGTGTTTTCGATCATAAATAATTTATTAATAAAGATAAATGAGACAAAAATGCAGAATGGCATTTTGTTTCTTAGTATTTTTTCTTCAGGTTAATCCACTTGAAATGATGTAAATGATGTAGCACTTTGTGATTACTCCCCCAGTTTCAGCTGAGTGTAAATACTGGGATATTCTGTAAGTATATTATATGGAGTTCTAAAGCCCTTATGTGTAGTAACTGCCTCCCCAGCCGTACCAGGTTGCTGATGTGTTTCCAGATTGATTTAAATGAGGTGTCCTGAGCAGTTTAAAGCTGCGTGTGTGTGTGCGCTGTTTGTTTCCGGCCAGCTGCAGCGGTCTTAAGAACTTCTTTAGAACTTCTGCCCATTGAATTTAGGGATTTTTCTTATATTAGTCAAAACCAGAGCGCCGGCTCCAGAGGCAGCCGAGCATGCCCAAGCCATAACACTGACTCATCTGCTAGGGTTCATTAGGAGTTCTCCCCTTTCTCCACACCCTTTTCACCCAGGTGTATCTTCATCTCAGCCGCACATAAACCCTTTTTCCTCCCTTTCATCTGTCTGCTTCTCTACAAATTCAAGCCTTGCTCTTTTTTTTCAGCCTGAGATGTTTTTGACTCACGCTGTAGATGGTTTATTTCTCCTCTGGCTCATCTGTTCCTCACCACTGCCGTCTACAGATTGTCTCATTTTTTTCCCTTTACTTTGTAGGATTTTTTCCTACATCTGTAATGATTTTCTGTCATCAGTTGCTGTAGAGTTTGTTTACTCTGAAATTGCTATAGTTGGAATATGACTCTATTTCAATTTCAAAATAGATTATGATTCCATCTTAGCTATTCAATTCATACTTTTTGTACAAAATGATAACCTCCTTTATAACATTTATAAAATACAACAGCTCTTCTGTCGCTCTATTTTCTCAGATGATCAGACCTGGGTCTCAGTCTATTGTGTTTCTTTTAGTTTTTGTAGTTTCTTCACTATCCAGTTTTGCAGATTTGAGCTAAAAGTCTCAGTCTTGCTCACTCATCCTTGAGGAAGTAATAATGATGTAGCATCCTGTGTTGTATTGTTCAGCTGTCAGACCACACACAGAAATTGTCTGACCTTGCTTCCTTCCTTTGGCTTGTATCTAAATCCTTCTAGTCACCCTCAAAGGCTTGGCCTTAGGTTGACTTGCCAGCTTTGATCCTGACCAAAAATACTTAACTACGCTAACGCTGCAGTGTAACTACCTGAGACAGGGTAGGTGTGCATGAGTCTATCAGCCTCAGGAGAACATGTGCCCAGGGTGACCATAGAGCAAAACAACAGAAGTAAGCTCTAAGAGAGGAAGGAAGTAAGTGTGTTCTGAATGACAGGAAAGGTTCTCTGCTACTTTAAAAGCCCTTGGATAGCCGTGGGAATAGCTAATAGCTACTGGAAACACGTCCCTTAATTTAAGCTCCTTTTAGCTGCTTGTTGGATCAGACATAGAGGGGACCCAAATGGATTACCACTTTTATCAACAACACTTTCACTTTTGTCATTTCAGAGTTAATAAATGATGCGGGTAATTTTTAATGTCTGTAAAGGTAGGATTAGTTATTTGATTCATTTTATTATTCATAAACCTGATTTAATTTAAGGTAGTATTTGGCCAGCCAAGTATTTGGTGGTGATTACAAGTAGTACTGTCTTTCTATGGGGTTTGGAAATGGTTGAGAACACACTGATCAACATAAAAGTGACTGTTTACTATTTCATGTTATTTGACTGTTTTATATACATACTAATTGTACACACACTGTATAACAATTACATTTCACTGTGAAATGTGTTTTAAAAAACTTATTAAATAAATAATAATAATAAATTACTGTGTGGTCAGATATTCAATGATAAATGTATGTATTTTATTTTACTGTGTATTATGGCCTGCAGAACACAAGGTGATCATCGTGGGTCTTGACAACGCTGGAAAGACCACCATTCTTTACCAGTTGTAAGTAACGTCTGCTTTTTTTATCGTAGGTTTGTTCTCACTGTGATTCTGAGTAGTGGGACTTATCTATTGAAGCGCTCCTGTTGGTTTTGCAGCTTGATGAAGGAGGTTGTGCACACATCTCCAACGATCGGCAGCAATGTTGAAGAGATAGTGGTGAAAAATACACACTTCTTAATGTGGGACATCGGTGGGCAGGAGAGCCTTCGCTCCTCTTGGAACACCTACTACTCAAACACTGAGGTATCTTTTCAAAAATGGTCAAGCCGCTTTCTTCCCTCAATGCAGCTTCTGTCTAGCAAGCATACAGGGGAGAGCAGTGCGACATGGTTATTGATACGGTCATAAATACGTCCATTACACTGATTAAAGAGAGCCTGGAAACAACAGCCAGTGAACAGGAGCTGCATAAACATAGACAAATTGGATGTCGGCCCTTTGTCATCTTGTTTTACTTACTTATTTATTTACCAACTGTTAGATTGATTTGCTTCTGTTCCCTCCTTCTTAACTAGTTTTTTTTTTTTATATATAAACCCTCTTTTCATCATTTGGATTAGCCCCTTTTTAAAGCATGCCTGTGTTGTTCTCTTGCCTTGTTCTCTTTGCCTGTTCTCAAACCTCAGTAAAGCTAAAAATTGTATGTCATTGGTTATAAAAATGTCCAAGCATAGTTTGCCAGGTATATTATTTGGGTCACTCTGCCACTAGAGTCTACAATACTACAAATAAAGCTATGGGTTCACTTTACTTGACCTAAAAGCTAGCCTGGATGCAGCGGCTGCTGCAGTGTGCCCTGTAAGAGTAACTTAGCTTAGTTTGGGCTCTGTTATGTTCATGAATGGTGTGAACAGCAGTCTGTCCTCCCGAGCCCAGCTGGTGTGTGTGTGTTGGGCTTTGGGGTCAAGGTTCAGGGGCTGACAATGAGGACTGAAAGAGAAGGTCACCGGCATTCAGTCCAAAAGAAACGGCTGTGCGTGGGCGGATTGGTGGGGGGGCCTGTTACTGAATACTGTTCCAAACCACTGCAGTCTGTTCTACACGCACGCACTCCCAAATGCACGTGCTTACATGTAGGGACACGCAGAGCCACTCGGAAAGGAGACTTTCCAAACATAGACCCTGCCTCTCTCCTCACAGTGGTATTGTTAGATGGCTTTTTTAAAAGCGGGAGCTGTAACATGACCTGTTAAACTTTTTTTTTGTTTTGTATGCGTCTGTGTGCATGCCTGTCGTTTCTGTAGTTCATTATCCTGGTGGTGGACAGTACAGACAGAGAAAGGCTGGCTATCTCTAAAGAGGAGCTGTACAGAATGCTGGCTCATGAGGTAAAGCTTTGTTTGCATCACATACACAAACTCTTTTCACTCTTTTCACAAACCCTTTAAAAAAAAGTACAAAAGCTTTATTCATCTCAGAATTTGCTGCCCACCATCTATGTCCGTTCAGTTAAGATTAAAACAGTTGTCATGTTTAACTGTGACTTTCAAGCAGATGGACTAAAAGTTGTACATTCCAAATGTTGAAATTATTGTGAGCACTAGGTCTGTCACTATCTCTAAATATCTTTGGTGTAGGTCTGGGCGATTAATCGAAAAGTAATCGAAATCGACATTCAGAACCTATAATCGATCGAATTTTTCCAGCTCAATTATTTTGATTATTTTTCCTTTAAAAACACTACCGCGTGTGGAGTCACATGACCCTGCTCTGTTATGTTATGTTATTCCGCCGACATGGAGAGCTTAAACACTGAGACAACTGAGCAACTTGTCAGTGAACTATGAGGGCAAAACAAATAAATAAATAAATAAAATAATCGTTCATTAATCGTAATCGAGTTAAAATGTTCAGTTAATCGAGATTTTAATTTTAGGCAAAATCGCCCAGCCCTACTTTGGTGGAAAAAAAATATTACACCATATTAGGCTTGACGCAATACTGAAATTTTAAACTCGATACCGATACTAAGGGTGGTACTCAAGACTATTTTCGATACTACAGGGGAAGAAAAAAACACTTTTTAAGTGAAAACAAAATGAATAGACAAACAAAATGCTGCATTTTCTTTGTCTATTGTACAGTGTCTTTGGGTATTTTGAATAGCGCTAGATCAATTAAATTTATAATTATTAGTAGTAGTAGTAGTAGTTGTAGTAGTAGTCTAGTCAGGTTTCAGTCATCTAAAAGAATTATCCATGACTACTTTCATCTAGTTTTAGTCAATGAAAACATTTTAGTCTAGTTTTTGTCCATTAAAGTTACCAGAGAGTAGACAAAATCTAAATTTTTTTAGTCAAAACTATTTCACAATTCAAACAAGGTTATCTTATTATTATATCATTGTTAACTTGTACATCATTGTGAACACTGTACATCCATTCCATACAAGGATTTGATTTTACGACATTTGTGTTGCCAACCAAACTTCACATCACTAAAAAGTGCAAATAAAATGAGTCTGTGTGTCTATTGCCATAAATCCCCAAGTCTTCCACTCCAGTGTGTTGCCCTGAACTTAACTGAATATATATATATTTTTTTTATTCCTGAACAAATAATAGTCTATACAACCAAATCATAACAATTTAGAATCAGCATTTTTGCACGGATATGGGAAAGTCTGCTTATCAAAATGCTGTGTGGGTCATTTCTCGCTCTCTCTCTGGCACTATACAGTATTTGCAATGCACCCTAATACTTTTGGCCACTCTAGATAGATTTAATTCACAGTGCCTCTCAATGGACAAAAGTATTGGGACGTTGAGCTTTAAGGTCGAGCGTCCCAATACTTTTTTTCTTCCCTATCGTACAGGAAATAACGTCTCGTCACGTTTTAGTCAATGAAAATAGAGACCTTTTAGCACAGTTTTTATTTTGTAAACCACATTTTGTCTCGTTCTTATTCGTCAACAATATTACATGATATATTCCGATAGTTATCGTCACATGACCAGCATTTACGTTGCGTCTCGTTTTTGCCATGTGATAAATGTTCGTTGACAATATTTAGTCAGAATTTTTTTGGAGAAGCAACACTAGCTGAGGGTCCGCGTAGGATTTCACAGTGCTAGGTTGTTTCCCGGCCGAGTTACAGGGCTGTTTTAAGTATCAATGCCAGTGCTAATTGATATCAAACTCGATACTAAAAATTAGTATCGATTAGTATCTATTGATTCTATTGATTATTTTGATGCTTAATTGAGGAATAATTTAAGCAAGGACCAATCCATACAAACAAACACATACTGCATACACAATAGAACAGTCTCTGAAAATATGGACAGACTAGCAAAGGGAGTTTTGAAACCATACATTATCAAGGTAAAATTTAGTCAAATAATCCTGAGAGTCCTAGTGACTGCAGTTACTGCGTCTAGTGTTCACAGCTAAATGTAAGCAGACTTTTATTGCTTCTTATCTTCTCAAGGCCCTCTGCTTTGCAAAACTATAGCGCTCACAAAGTCCAAAAAAGAAAAAGAACTGGCAGTGATTTTGCAGCGGGAAGAATGCTGATTGTAAAAGTGAAGCAGCTGTAAGGCCCACTTTTCAAGAACTTTCAGGGTTTAAATGCAGAAGTGCAGAACTGTTTTTGCTGCTATGCTGAAAAAGTTGTCTTTTTCTAGATCGAATTTTTGTTCTTTATTGTTCTGTGACTTTTTGCTTAAAATAGATGTTCGTCCTGCCTTATTCAGTAGTGTTCCCCAGTCTTCGTCCTGGAGCACTGCTGGTGCTGAGTCAGATGTTCGAGCAGAAGCAGCACTATAATGAACAGTGCAGCTGCACTTCAGGACCAAGATGGGGGAACAATTATAAGGGTTTGAAGGTTATTATTTGACAGCGAGAGAAAGCAAGTATTCAGGCGCATTTATTATTAATGCGTTTCTACACAATGTCTTTACATTACTTACCAATTTAACCAAGGGACAAAAGTGTACTATATTCATGAGTGTAAAGATGCTTCAAAATAAAAAAAAAAAGAGAAAAACATGTAAAGAGTGAAAATAACACTAAATAATCTGTTACATATTATTGCAAAAATGCAAAATGAAATGGTTTCGTAGCTGGTGTCATTATAAAATGTCTTGCCATTGGTCTGGAACACAGAAACCTAGTAGAGATCCTCCACATCCTTGCTAATACAGTTGGGGATTATTGGAAGGTCCATGAGAACATGGTATCTCTCCAGACAGTGTGCACCTGTCTGGGGACGAGTAGCTAACAGTCATCTGAAAACAGTTGCTGGATGGCCTGAAGGCAAAAGAAACTGAGAATATTAAGCTTCAAACTGCATCAGTCATTTCAGCTACTCCACCCCAGGAAAATCTCCTCTGCTGAGCACAGAGATGCATGTTTAAACTTTGCAGACAAGCATTTAGACCTCCTTCAGAACAAAGCTTTCTGATCAGACGAAACAAAAACAGACCCCTGGCAATTATGCAGCTAATCCTTACATGAATTCCAATTTAATGTGAAGTGATTTTAAATCAGTCTAACAGAAGGGGTTCTGTAAGCTGGATGAACTAAAAACGGTTTGCCAGATAATGGGCTGCACTTGAACTACAGCGCTGCAAAAAGCTGATACCTTTTACCCTAAATGTTATTTATGTGTGGAGTTTGAATGTTTTTTTTATGTAATTTTTATTTCAAATTGCTCAGCATGTTTTTTCTTGTCTTTCTGATTTCTTTCTTTCTTCCATCTCTCTCTCAGGACTTGCGCAAAGCGGCAGTGCTGATTTTTGCTAATAAGCAAGACATGAAGGGCTGTATGTCTGCAGCAGAAATCTCCAAGTACTTGACCCTCAGCTCCATCAAAGATCATCCCTGGCACATTCAGTCTTGCTGCGCACTCACAGGAGAAGGGTGAGACACACACACACACACACAGTCTTTCACTCTTACACCTGATCCTATAGAAATGAGATTAATTCAAAATGAATGCATCTGTAGCAGAGGATGATTTAGGTATCCAGTCTGCACCATGTCTCTCCCAAACCACTGCTTTAACCTGTTATAATAAGCTTACATTTTAGACACACTGAACAGTTTGAATTGGTTTCGTTTGGATTTCAGGCTTTGCCAGGGCTTGGAGTGGATGACCTCAAGAGTGGGACTCAGATAGCCTCCAACTGTCTTTCAGGACTGACTTTCTTGACAGCCTTTACCGCCAGCTCTGGTGGCACATCAGCCTGACCCTATTGGCTGCTTTGCTTTTTCTTTCCCCCTTAATTTTTAGCTCATGATCAATGTTCTCTTCTGCGGTTGACCTCTCTGGACACCTACCTCAGCTTGGAACGACCAGCTGATTTGATTGGTCGGATGGACTGCTTTGGTTTGACCAATCCCATTTTAGGATCGGCGTAACTATGCCTGTGAAAGAAGGGAGTCTACAGTGTTTGAAGTATTATGCTCACAGAGAGGTGTGTGTGTGTCTGCGTGTGTGCTTCAATCACTCTGGTTTGGAATAGAAGTTCTCTACTCTCATTCTTTTTGCTTTCTGGTGTTTTTTTTTATCGGGCAAAACACACTATATTAGACATACGTGTTTGCCTAGAGGAGAAATTGCTCCTTTTTACAAATTCTATATATATACAATGTCAGGTTATGAAAGTCTGTTCCCTGTTTAAGGGAAACTTGTGTAGGGTGCCTGTAACGCACCCAGCAACGCCACTACATATCATGAACATTTCAAGCATATCAACATGCGTTACATATCATGTAGCATTACCTCAGTCCTCCAGAACTACAGAAGCCTGTGCCGCACAGCAAAACAAACAAAAAAAAATCTGTCGTTTTTACATAACCAGTTCAGCTAGAGCACAAGCATTTAAATGCGGGAACTTATTTGGTTGTTACCAGGGACTTTTTCATTCATTTATTGATTTCGGAAGTTACAGGCAGGATGCAAATGAGCCCGTCATGGTTTTCTGTCACGTTACATAATATGAGTCAGATTTCTCGACACAGAGTGAGCTGAGACTTAATGAGCTGTCGACAGTCAGACGTGGCTCATGGTGCTAAGGGAGTTTCCGACGGAGAATTTCAGTTACCGAGTATGATTTAGCCTGTGACCAAGTTTTATCTGTGTTTTTGTACCTAGTCTACCTGTATATGATCTGTCAAACTGGGATTACTTTAAGATATACCATTTTTTTTTCAACGAGACTGTCCTTAATAGAGCAATTATGGTTAATGATTTTATTATTAATGATGACCTGGGTCTTAAACATTTATGAAAATCATTAATAAGTAGTTATAACATACCTACTGCAGTAACCTGTTTGCATGTCAAATCAAGAGCTCCCATTCATTTATGCTGTTAAAGCTCAGATTTTGCTGTTTTTTTGCTTGTTTTCAGTCCACATTATGCCTTTCCCATTTTCATATCAAATAGAACAGCTCACTCTTGCTGTTTTGTTTAATAGCTGCTTATTAATGATTTTAAAAGTTACGTTTGACCAAATTAATAACCATTAAAAAGTTTCAGGATAGTCTCATTGTAAAGTGGTACTCTTTAAAGTCATTAGTATTTAGCGAACTGGTTCCTATTATGTGTTCCTTGGCCTTTAACAAGGCTGAGCTGTTAATCTAGGCCATGGGTTAATCTGAAGTTCCTAATGTACGATTTCAGATGCTGGGTGAAAACTGGTAATCATTACTTGACAACACAGGAAATATCCAGCTAATTTGAAACATAACTGCGGTTGGCGAGGACCTGACACTTTTTGTTTTTGTGTGTGCGCAATCATGAGCAATTGTGCTGGCATTGCTGCTTGTATTCGCCTGCACACTCTTCTGTTTGGAGGCAGCTGGCCTTTGTTTGGTGCAGATGGAAACATGCTATTGTTGAGGTATGATAAGTAAATTGTGGTCAACCCCAGCCTGGCACAGGAAGTGACCAGTATTGCAGTCAGTATGTTACCATGACAGTGTCATGAATAAAAACTATTCTATGAAGCTCCTTTTTAGACAAACTGCTTTGAGAGTTTTTGGCACATCTTGTGCATGTGTGACTTTATCCTGATGGTGCATAGATCATGTTTTGTCGGGGCAGTGGAAAGGTTTCTAAGTGTGTTTGTTTTTCTTCGCATCTCAAATTTGCCTGTCTGAGCTTACGGTCAGCTATAAATTCAGATGTTTGGGTTTTCTTCAGCAGTGTCTTTTATGACCTCAAAAGACTTGCTCTACAGGTACATGGTATGAACTTTTGAATGGATCTTTTTTTGAATAGGACTTTGGCCAGAACCACATAAGATCAGACTCGGAGCTTCGGTTGAGCTCAAGAGGAACAAAGCAGTGAGCAGCTCCATCAAGATTTTTTAAAAAGCTGCTCCTTCTTGGTGAGTTTACAGGTACATGTGTAAAACTGTTCATGTAAATCTCACAATCTGGTCACTTTTAAGCAGAGCACTCTGCTTTAACACTAAACTGCACACCTGCACTCAGTGAAGGATGCCTCGCATGTTGTTTAATGTTTATTTTTAATTTTTTTTAAATCTGGGATTATTATTTTGTGTATGGGCACATGTATATTTTTTTTTTAATTTATATTTTCCATTTTCTGTGGATTGCGAGGGAAGCCTGGTGTCTTTGTCCATGCGGACTGTTGAGTTTTTGGCACCGGGGAATTTATGCGGTTCCACTGATCCCTCATTTCAAAGGTCAACCCATTCAATAAGCTCTCAAATGTGCCATATCAACATGAGCAGAAGTATGTACCGACTTTCGTAAATCTGTAATTTTATAATAAATGCTTTTATTTTGAAACGGTCTTTGTTCTGTGTTCTGTGGAGGAGGCAGTCAGGATTCTAAAATGATGGTGGGAACACTGCGTGCTCCATTATGACCAACAGCACGGTTCTGATTCACTCAGTCAACCCCGAGTGTTCCATTAATTCTTATAATTGCACGAGAGAAAGAAAAAGGCAAAGCAAAAATCACAAGCTTTGTTTCAAATGTGCTTTTATTAATTCCCTTACAGCTTTAAGGGATTTTGGTCATTCCAATTACAACAACTTATTTTACAGCTCGTTTTTTGTTTTACTACGTATAGCTAGCTGTCATTTTTAGTGTAGTCGGTCTGTAAAGTAGGGCTGCACAATATATCGCAAATTTACTGTCCTCGCGATATCAACATGCGCTATATACATATCGCGAAAAAACTGCAATAAATGGTGTTTTTCCAAAGCTCTTCACCCAGTGCCACCTAGTCGAGGGCAAAAAAATCACTGGGCAGGTACTTACTATAATTTAAATTATGTTTACATTTATTTAAGATTTAAAATAATTTAAAAAATATTTTCAAAAATATTTCAAATATGTTCAATGGTTCAAATGTTTTATGGGAGGCATTAAAATGCTCTGTTTAAGTGAATTCTTTTTATTATGGAATGGAAATATTGCATTTCATTTTTTTCCCTGCATAGACTAGGCAGCGCCTGGACACTGTTACCAGCAAATCCAAAGCAGAAAAACATTAACACCATAAAGGCTAAGTTTTTAATTACTTATCGCATGTGATATCGCCATTGCAACACTCAACAACATTATCGCATGTTTTCCTAATATCGTGCAGCCCTACTGTATAAGCATTTCACAGCTTGTTGATTTGTGTTTCGGCTGCCCAGCAAAAAGTTAGTTTTTATGCAGACTAGCTGTCAAGCCTACTCTTCAGGATCTGACTAGACGGGCCGCAGTTTCTGCCGCCGGTCCTGGTACGGTCTCACTGTCTGAGAAGGCCAGCCCAGGCATACCTTTCACCAGCCACGTCCACCAGCTCCTCCTGAGGCGTTCCCAGGCCAGCCGAGACAATAATCCTCCCAGCGTGTCCTGCTTTTGACCCGTGAGTTCCTCCCAGCTGTTGAGGCCCGAAGAATCTCAACAGGGAGGCGCTCCGAAGGCGTCGGGACTTCTCGCCAGAACCACCAGCTCTGGCTCCCGTCGGGGCGGAGGGGCAGCGGCTCTACTCTGAACCCTTGCAGGGTGTCTGAGTTCCTCAACAGCGCGCAAGGCTTGTTTGAGAAACGTTATCTTTCAAAGGTTTTCTGAGGTATTGGGTTTCTGTTTTTGCCCCAAAGTAGAACATTTCGTCGTTACTAAGCAACCGGCGCTCAGCAGAATGAACGCGTTGAAACGTGCAGAGATAACGCAAGACGCCTCTCAACCAATCAGATTGCACCGTTTGACCCCCTCTATAAAAACATTTTGTGTGAGCTTTAAGCTTTCCTTAGAGGGTTATTCCATGAAGTTATTTACTTTGTCCGTAACTTTGTTGGGGAAGAAACGTGGTGGTTGTTTGTTTACTGAGTTGTCTTCAGTAAAAATGTCCAGTAAAAATCCTGGAGCCTTCAGTATTAGGATGCAATTCAAGTCAGTGGTGGTAGCGCCAGTGTAGTGACAGTGCAGTAATCCTAACTTGGCACAATTCAGAGTGCGAAGAAGACAGCACTGTGCACAGAGGGAGATTCAACTTAAATTAGCCAACCAGAAGTCAGAGCCAAACAACTGAATTGTAGTGAAGGTACACATAAAGGCATGGGATGCTTTAAGCCTTCCTAGACTGCAGTGATGTTTAAAACAAGGGCTCTGCATCTGTGTTTTGTTTCTTAATCGTGTTCTTGATGACCCACAGTGTAATGAATTCCACGCAAACCCATCTGGAGCACAAGGAAATCAGCAGTCAACCCACACACCTACTGATAAACTCAGGCAATATCATAAAACTGAAAACTAGGCCAAAAAAGCGCAGTATCTTGTTAATGGGGGTATAAAAATGCATCAGTATATTGATCTGACGGTGTTCTAATCAATTGCAATGCACTGTAATATATTCAGTGGAGTGTGTTTTTACAAAAATGATCCTCAGATAATGTTCAAGCACAAAAATGCTCATTTGCTTTCAGCTGAAAGTAATGAATTTCCCTGTTGTATTAATAACTAGGGACCAAATTCAGTGTATTATGGAAGACATTCTATCTAAACCACTTAAACCTTTTCTCTTGTGTAATGTAATTCAGATGGTTTACAATTTATGTTATTATCTGGCCTACACACTGCAGCTAAAATAACCATTACATTAATACAAGGGCTTATTATTCCCTAACTGCTATCAGTTCTCTTTAAACAATGATCAAAACTGGCCAGGCTATGGTCTTTTTGGTTTGTAACCAGACAGTAAAAAGGACAGGATGTTTTGGTACTTTGGTTTTGCTGGAGGCCTCGTAGTTCCTTGTTTAGAAAAAGGAAAACAGATGGTGACCAAATCTGTGACCAAACCAAGCCTCGCCTCTCACTGGAAGTCCAGACTACTGAACTGATGCTCTTATTTTGGACATATTATGAGAAAAAGCAGTTGACTGGAAAAGATGATTATGCTGTTTAAAACAACTGAAAGTTGAAGGTAAAATAAGAAGAAGATGGATGGAAACATCTTCAGTGCTGTGAGACCAGTATGTAATATTGGTTGATGTAAGAGAGGTTACATGTTGGGGTTAAGAGTTATTTACATGTATGACATTTAGCAGATGCTTTTATAAAAAGCGACTTCCATTACCTAACTACAGGGGAGAGTCTCCCTGGAGCAACTTGCTCAGGGACCCAGTGGTGGTTTGCTGAAGGTAGGATTCGAACCCATGACCTCTTGGTCTGGAGGCAAATATCCTACCCACTGAGCTCCCTTTGATTCAGCACAGGAAAGAACAGTGCTGGAGTTATCATGGAGGATAAAGTATTGAAGATGAATACAGGCATCCTGGTGACACACTGCTCTGAGTTTCCCCCTTTCAGAAGAGAGCATTTTTACTTTGCCTTTCTTGCAGCGTGGGAACCGAACGCGAGGCTACAGAAAGCATGGCAAACAGAAAGATACACAGACCACACACATGCCCCCCTGCTGGAAGGGACGGTATGAAAAAGATTTCGGAGAATTTATGTCACGACTGTCATTTAATCCGTGTGTTTACAAGAGCCAGACTGAAAATAGTGCCTGACATGCTGAAGGCTTATTCATTTCTGCATGTGTGTGTGTGTGTGTGTGTGTGTGTGTGTGTGTGTGTGTGTGTGTGTGTGTGTGTGTTAGCACTCTCTGTGTAATGTCTGTCCATTGTCTATGAATGGAGTTTATTAATTAGGTTAAAGCAGTAAAAGTAGGTATTTTTAGATAAGATCGTTAGATAAGATTTCTTTTACGGTCTCTTGCCGTCATTGATATAAACTACATTTTCAAGTCTTTGAACTGGCTTCATTTCTCCTACACTCCCTGGGCCTACTGTCAAACAATATCATACGGAAAGATCATCACTGTGAACAGCTTTTAGTGCTAAAACGTCGCATTTTTATAATCGGAATGAAAGCAAGGCCAGCAGGGCCTGCTTAGACCAGGAGCAGCAAGGCTTCTGTTCTTCACGCCTATGACTTCAGTATGTGATGTTTTTCATGTAATTTTTGAATGATAAGCCAGAGTCCAAGATTTTGAAGTTCAATGGAAAATCTCCATTCATGATACTGGGCAGCTGGTGGCCTAGTGGTTAAGGCATTCGTCCTGCGACCAGAAAATCCGGGTTCAAGTTCCAAGACCGCTAGGTACTGCTGAGATACCCTGAGCAAGGTACCGTCCCCACACACTGCTCCCCGGGCGCCGTATTCCTGGCTGCCCCCTGCTTCACTTGGTGAATGGGAAGAATGCAGAGGAAGAATTTCGTGCTGTTAACACTGTGTGCAGTGGTGTGTTCACGTATGACCGAATGATCACTTTCACTTTTTTTTAACAGCACAAGACAATTTGCGCTCTAGCATTTGTTGTTTTAATGTGTGCTGATTTTGTGTGCATCGTCTTGATATATACGTCATTTCAGATTGCATTTTTTATGGCTAGTCAGAAGATGCAGCCCAAAGTAGCACACATACTGTGAGAAGGTCATCCTACATTTCTGACACAGTCAGAAAAAACAGCCATCTTTGAACCTCTGACATTCAGGAGCCATGACTAAAAAAATCACCTCGATTGTTCCATAACTGTCATCTTTCTTCTGGGATATCCAAAATGGTACAGAATATACAAGGAATTATACAACAGCTGGATGATAACACTATATGTATATGGAAAGACAAGATAAATAGACAGAGACAGATAGACAGATGGATAGATAGACAGACAGAGAGGTACTTGTGTGTCTAAGCATTTCTGAGCATTTCACACTTTCATTGCAAGGAGTGCACCCTTGGAAAGGTATCCACAGCACAATCCAGTTTTTCCACAGCAATTATTAAATTTGCCACCACTAGAATATTTTTCTGTTTCAGTATAGTGGAAATGTCTTTAAATAATGTTACACTGGAAAGAATAACATTACATAACTTGTGGCACACATCAGTAATCATTTACAATACATTACTCATTCAAGTCAACTGGATTACTGAGTTGTCTCTCTTGAACTGCAAAGGTAGTCTTCAGCAAAAAACATAGATATGTAGCAGATTCTCACCACCTCATTTACAGAAGGGAGCATGAAGACTACATGGGAGATTCATTCAGCCTCTTCACACTAAGGTCTAATCAGATTCAACACAAAATCGAACAGAATACAGCACCTGAACATGAGTTGCTTAGTACAACCAGAATAGTACTAAGTGAATACGCACATGGAAAACAACAAGCTGACGTCTTCCCAAAGAGAACAGCAGTTATCTCAAATAAAATCATGAATTCGAGGGGACAGGCCAGCTAGCGTGCTGCTAGTTAGCTCGACAGTTAGCAGCTAATTTATCTTAACGTACGAAAACCAAAGAAAAAACGCAAAATTAAACGACTTGGTAATATAATATGGAACAAACCAACATATTCACTAAATTACAAGTCAAAATAAAGATTCAATTTATGACTACGACTTCTGTTCAGTTTAGCTACATTAGCCTAGCCTTCCACAGTAGCTTAAATGTTTAGATTAGCCTGTGTCCTTGACAGCTGTACGTTTGAACCTGATTTGATTTTTCACATTTGAATACTGAAAAGTAGGTGTTTTAGCACCTGTAGACCTGTTTATGTTATCATAAACAATTCTGTTAACCTGAATACGTGTGTTCAGTCCATTCATGTCAAGAAACAGACATCTAAAGCTTTCAAAGTATTCATATCAACATGTTCTCTAAATCAAGCCTGTCACTGTACCACGAGGTGATTTTCAATCCTTTTTTACAGAATGACACATTAATAATAATAATGTTTCAGTACATCCCTCGCTTCAAATATATTTCAATACCATTGAACATTTAAAAAACTAAGTGATAGTCTTTTAAAACTAACAGTAATTTCAGTTCAAAAACGAGAGGGGTGTTTTTTCTAGACGCTTGGGATATATCTTTATTCCAAAACTGCTGAAGCATGAAAGCAGACTAATTTAAGTCGTTAAACTATTTACTATGTTGCAGAAATTCAAGCCTGAACTGGGAAGAAGGCAGCACATTTTCACTTTCACCAACACTGCCCATTATCTTACACCACATATGTTATACCAAACATCAAATATCAGAAGCATAGACACCACAGAAGGTCAATCTGAAGAAAAATAGAGAACGAAGAAGCTGACATTGTTCCTGCAAAGATTTACAGGAGGCTATTAAGAGTCTTTAACAGTGTGATATTAGTTATAGAAGCATAAATGAAATTCCACGAAAGTGAAGCAGTGTGTGGAGATGCTCAAGAGTGGCTCAGTGGTGCTAATGGTAGTCCTGGGACTCGAACCTACGACCTTCTGATCGCAGGTACAACTCCATAACCCCCACGCCCTCGGCTGCACCAGGTATCTGGTGTCTAACAGAGAAAGTAAATGAAGAAGCTATTTGGGTCTAGTTCAGCGCTGTGAGTTATTTTGACGGCTAAATGTCCGCTACAGATGGAACGCTTTCTCACCGTGTCCTCGTGCTCCGCCTGCCCCGCACGCTGGCCCTGCACCGGGCTCGCGCTGCCTTCTGGGGTCTTCCTTTCCCCTGCGCGACGGTCCCTCGTGCGGCTCCGCTGGTACAGGTAGGCCCCGAGCCCCAGCGCCAGCGGCGCGCCCAGCAGCAGCGCGAGCTGCCAGCGGGACAGACCCCCCACTCCGGCCCGCGCCTCCACCGGCTTAGAGGAGGACATCACTCTCCACCTGCACGACCACCAGACCGACCACCTGCACAACCACCCGCACGCGCCCAGACACGAACACACCCGGGGGGAGGAGACACAGTGAGCATTCTGGGATTCTGGAGGACTCTGTAACTACAGCCGGAGCAGCGTTGACGGAGCTTCCTACTAATAAAAATCTTAAAATAATAATAAAAAAGAATAATGTTGTTCTTCTAAATCCCTTTGCATTTAGTATTTGTAATATATTTATTATTATTATTATTATTATTATTATTATTATTATTATTATTATTATTATTATTATTATTATTAATAGTAGTAGTAGGATTAGTACTGCATTCACTGATAAGCACAGCTAATAAAAAAAACAATGATAGTGTAAGCTTTTTGAAAGCTCTTTGCTTTTGCGTAATTTTGACATTTCAAAATACTGATTTTTCATATACTGGGATTTGATTATTATAATGATTATTATTATTATTAGTAGTAGTAGTAATAGTAGTAGAAGTAGTAGTAGTAGTAGTAGTAGTAGAAGTAGTAGTAGTAGTAGTAGTAGTAGTAGAAGTAGTAGTAGTAGTAGTAGTAGTAGTAGTAGTAGCAGTAGTAGCACCCTCTAGGAAATCACAGAAGAAATTGGTCATGTGAGCACACTTTTTTTTTTAAGTTGAAGAGAGCCTCATTACAGGAGTGATAAGCACATTTAAGTTTAAAAAACATTTTTTTTTCCTTTCAAATTTCTGTTTTTTTATTGTTGTGTCGGAAAAGTTATAGACATGTTTGAAAACATTTCACACATGTTTTAGAGCATTGTTAACCTACACTATGAGTCTATACAGCCATCATGATGTTAGCTCAAAACTGCTGCTTGATGCATTTTTTTGAAAATGGTAGGGTTGGGGTGATTTGTGCCAAAGGGCCTTGTGACTAGGGACAAATTAAGAGATATGCTATGTGATTGGTTTGTGGCCTTTAAAGCACGCCACCATTTGTCATGCCACACTCCTGAAGCAACCTCTCTTGGTAGAGCTACTGCCTTGAATAGGCACAATGTGGGGAGTTCTTAGCTGTTGGTGTTGTAAAATAACTTAATAATAATAATATTGAATTTGTCTAGCTTTCTGAGATCAAAAGATACTGTTTTACTTCAATAATCAACAGCACAATTGATGTGCCACAAGATAAGTTATGCCACAAGACCAAGGTGAAGCATTCTTATAATTATTTTAAGCAATATTAGAGTATGAAATTTGTTTTGTGCAAGTTCTGAGTCAAAAACTTCTAAATAATTGATGCCCACAAAGCAAGAAAAACAAAGCAAAACTCTTTTAGGCACATCAAGCAGACTCTGGAGTGGTGGAGTGGTGGTGCACTGTGGTGCTGTGAGCTTCATTAAATAGCCATCTTTCCTGTGTTGAAAGCAGGACAAATGGGCAGGAGTAAATGACTTTGACAAGTGCTACTAGGTCAGAGACTGTGGGGTATTTCTGGTGTGCAGTAGTTGGTACCTTCTAAATTGACCCGAGGAAGGACAACCAGTGAACCAGTGACAGGGTCGTGCACATCCACAGCTCAGTGATGCAGGTGGGATGAGAAGACTATCCTATTTGGTCTGATTCCACAGAGCTACTGTTACACACATTGTGACAAAGTTAATACTGGCTGTGATACAAAGGTGTGAGAAAACAGCGCATCACAGATTGCTGTGCATGGGGCTGTGTACACTGACCCCAGTGCACCTTTCAAAGCACCTACAGTGTGCGAATGAGCATCAGAACTGGATCACAAAGTGATGGGGGAAGGTAACTGGGTGTGATGAATCACATTTTCTTGTGTATTATGTGGGGAGGCAGGTGTGTGTGCCTCTGATTAAGCATTTGTAGGATGTGCTGGACAAATTAGTGTGATCCAGCTTACAGCATCTGCTGCTAATGTCTTGGTCCCAGATAAGACAACACCCATTCTGAGGCCATGTGGAGTCCATGACACCATGGATCAGAGCTCTTTGGGCGCACAAGGGGACCTGCTACGCTATGAAGCACAGCATGGTCATCTCAGACATTCCCTCTGAGATACAAGGGGGAAAGATGAAAAGATGATGCTGTGATGAGCAAAAGGTCAAGGGAAAAAAAGGAATGGGCAACAGCCTGGTGAGCTACAGATGAGACAACCATACCTTCCCTGCATTATTATGGCCAATGTGAGATTGCTGGACAATAAGATGGATGAGCTTTTTACCTACCTACCACTGGTGAAGGGGCAACCAGATCCTGTCAGAACAGAGTGGTCAAATGAGGCCAGTGAGACCCTGCAGGACTGTCTGAAGACTATGGACTGGGACATTGATAACCTCACAGAGTGCGTTACAGAGTACAACACTTCATTATGTGCAATATTTTATTACTATAATGTGCAATATCATGTGAAATGTCACTTCTTAAATCAGTATTACATTTATACTGCTTATATCTACTACTAATTATCTCAATACTTATCTCAAGTACTACTGATCTCTACTATGTACAATTCTTAACCACCTAAATTCACTAAAAGTTACTTATCTATATTATTCATACCCCAGCATTTGTATCTGTATACATACCCCAGCACGTGTATTTCATATTGAAGTTTTTCTGAAGATTAGTATTGGATTTATTTAGAGTTTATATTTTATATTGTTCTTGTGTCTGTAGTTTCTGTGTGTCTGCACAGTCATAACATAAGCAGGTTCTAGGATCAAGAAAGTTTACTGCTTCTGATTGGGCAGATAGTTGTAATGTTACAGCAGATCTATTTTATATCATGAAACAGTGAAGAAACAGTTGCAGAAGATTCTATATGATTAGATGGTGATCAGTACACTGGTGATGCTGAATGCGCCTTGTATCTTTTGACACTTTGTAGACTGTCGCAGTAAAACTTTGTTCCCACTTTCTACTCATAACATTTTTTAATTGACATGGTGATTCAAAGCAAAATATCAAGACTTTTGTACAGTACATGACTTTTGTACAGTACATGAACATGTACGTATATGTATATTATTTTGCAAGTGGTTCAACATTATTATTCTTATTTTCTATATTTTTTGTCCTTATTATCAAATTCAGGACTCTCATATTTTCCCAGAATTTCAGAATACTGGTTCTGAAGACCCTCATCTCCCTGGGACAAAATGTTGTGTATACAGATTTATAAATGTTTTTAGGGAAAACAGTGAAATACTAAATCAAAACAATAACTAAAGAAATAATGTTGGGGTTCCTCTTTCACCACCAGGTGGAGCCATGTCTCCATGGTCGAAACCTCAGCGCTCAAACCTCAGAACCGAAAAAAAATGTTTTGGGATATTTAAATTGGTACGGAGCCCCTAAAGGGACATAGGTGATTTATATATTTTTTTCTGCATCTGGTGCGCACCAGATACTAACTGGCGAGCACCAGATACTAATTGGTGAGCACCAGAAAGTATCTTGTGTGCACCAGATACTAACTGGTGAGCACAAGATACTAATTGGTGAGCACCAGAAAGT
>JBBPDB010000011.1:14661141-14693152 GCA_037974465.1 Brachypetersius altus
GTGTGTGTGTGTGTGTGTGTGTGTGTGTGTGTGTGTGTGTGTGTGTGTGTGTGTGTGTGTGTGTGTGTGTGTTTGGAACAGAAATAATAAAACAAAAAGCTGAAAGGCATTTGAGATAAATGGAAGAAACGGATGAAGTGTAATCACTTTATTAATCGCCGGTTGAATATTGTTCAGTTATCAATCCATTATGCCTTCTGTCTTCCCCTCTCAAAGCCCCTCTATAAATCAAAATGTCCCACTTTGTTGATGTGGTTACGTTCCCTGAAATCATTGACCTTACAAAGATACCACAAATTAAACAAAGTGAAAACATTTATAATCCTTAGTAAGAAAGAGTAGCTACTATTGTAAGAAAGGTAGCTAATATTGTTTTTCCAAACACTGTGACAGCCCCACAGCTAATCGATTTCAAACCACCACTTTCTATTCTTCTAATCATACCAAAAACATGACTTCAGCGTCTTTTGGAAAGGAGTAATATGTGACATTAAAAAATCAGTAACACCTTGCCAGCATATTTCAGCAAAAATATGAAAACAAAAATATAATAATATGAATACAAATGTAATTTACAATTCTGCAACGGACACTTATATAACAGGATCGTATTTATAACAAATGTTATACATGAAATAATGCTGTTTTTTATTAACCTTTCACACATCACTTTGTTGTGATTGCTCAATCGGATTGGCTGAAAAGCATATAATTCCACTGAGAATCACAGTCATTTCATTCAAAACTGCTAGAACCATTTGTTTGGCTGGAGAAATATTAATATTATTAATATTTGTAGTTATGTATATATCTTTTTTAAATGGAGCTTTTTTTTTTACGTTTTTCCTCCATACTCTTATAAAAGCAGTAAAATAGTCAAGGTCATTTGTTCTCCTGAACCATTAACAATGTTCTTGCTGGGGCTCTGATCTAAGACCGTGGACATTCGTAGCTTATTTTTTGGTTCAGTTAAAACCCCTAGTATTGAGGTACACCACTCAACTTCTGCTCACAATCAAATCTCTGTAATGTTATTCTCGATTATGTTTCTGCAGCGGCGGCCCAGCCGGTGGCCTGCGATGAAGTTCCGTCGTGGTTCTGGTCACCCGGCGTACGCTGAGGTGGAGCCTGTTGGCCAGGAAAAGGAGGGCTTTATTGAGTCTGAGCAGTGCTGAGGTCTCCACCTCCACCCTTGTGAGCCCATACACTGCCCTGCTTCCTCCTCAAATTTACTCATCCTCGTAACAACTGAAATGTCCCTGCTTCATCATCCCTCCAGCTATGAAATGACAGTGTGGAGCAAACACGCTTCCTGAGGATAGACACAGAAGCATCTGACGATCAATAACCGGTACGTTTTAACAACTATAAAATGAGCCACAAGAAGAGATGTAAAAGCCCTGACTCTGGATCAGGTTTGGCCCTCATTTTTGAACTGCAGGATGAGCTCTGGATCTGACCGAGGAACAGCGCCCAAAGCCTCGGCTGCACTGGGACACATTTTGATCTTGGAGCAGATGAGTTCAGCGCTTTAATGTTTCCAGATCGAATATGTCCCTTCCTTTTATCTGAAAAGGAAAACACTCCAACGATGTCCAAAAACCTCTTTAAAAGGAAAATCACAGATGTACATCTCCAATTTATGGTTAGGAGAACTTATCTAGAACTTTATATATATTTGCAATGGGTTTCTGGGTGTTATTTTTTCACAATGATATTTTTTTCTTTCTTTGAGTTTTTCAGTATGAAGTTCAGTTTTTGGAGGAATAGCCTTTAATACAGATTTTCTTGCTTCAATTTTTAATGCAGTTGCATACAAAAAAAATGTTCTGCTTTCAATTACTGCTACAGCTGGGAAAGGTTTGCTTACTGTGACCAATCGGCCAACAGTACAGTACTGCTCAACTTTTCCATGCCTAGAGCTGAACCATATTTTACATTTTTGCACAGATCCTTTTAATGCACATATATTATTTTTTTATTTGTTTGGGAGTTCTTTGTGTTACTAATGCAAAGTTACAAGACAGGCGCTTGTGAGATGTGTGTGTATTTTTGTGTCCTGTGTGAGTAAATGTGTGTGAGCCTATGTTTGATTTCATTTCCTTTTATGATTTATATTTCGGATGAATTGCATTCATTATTCCTACGAAGCACTGATTGGAAATTCTTCACATCTGCAGATGTTATTGGTTTTGGGCTTACTGTGCCAGATTTCATTGATTATATTTTAAATGCTTAAACATGGTACATGCAAAATAATGTCCTGCAACAGACGTGACCATACCAGTGACCATTTTAGTGAAAACATATATTTGATACAGTGACACACGTATGGCCAGCCCCGGTCGAATGATATGGATTTATATGTAATATCCAGTAAGGCCTGTGTAAAAACATATGGCACATTTTCTATTTGATGTTTTACTCTCAGAAATATTTCAACTCAGCAGATAAATATATTTGCGCAGTCGAAATTGCAGGAAAAATATCATATTTAGGTTTGTTCCCTGCAAAGGACACATACGCAATCAACAGAACGTGTCATTTGACTGGGGCTGCCTTTTGTATGAAACTGTCCAAGTGTCACTATATATATTCATATGTGTTGTCTGGTCATGTTTAAATATTTCACTTCCAAATTTCCAAAGTGTTCTTATTACTACTGGAGTGTTTATAGTCAATGAAAGTTTGTAAAAGCCCCTCAAGTTCATCCTTAATATAGTCTGGAATTCCAATCGTTTTTGCAATCATTTCAATAGCAATATATTGTTAAACTGTTAAATGACGGTTTGAATACATCTTGCTGCATTCATTTCCTCCACTATACTCATAGCACAGACTACTAATATTTGTTGAACAGGTGTTTGGGTATGATCAAGACCAAAGACCCCTATGGTATTGCTGCATCAGAACTACTGTTCCGGATTATGGATTAAAGAAAAAGCAAATGTACACTATTTTCCTCTTTTTCCAGATGTAGTCGATCAGCCAAAACGTGTCTGAAATCCAAAGTCTTTAGAACTGGAACTGCGAGGCAAAGATCTCTAACAAATACTGAAAGTTAACAATTGCCTTTTCATTCATACACTCAAAATATATTTAAACCCACTAAATCCAACTCATCGTTTAGGTGGTTGTAGTTTAGAACATAATTTAGTGTGAGCTAAGCAAATCTTTACTGAAATGAACTGACCTGAACAAAACTTGCCGGCAGTATATTTGGACAAGAGGGTCTGATTTCATAAACCAGATCAGGAGTAGTGCAGATCTAAAATAAGTTTTTGTGGCAATAATTGTCTTAAATATGTTCAGTCCTGGTGTTGTCTTAAACTGCTGTCTGAAGTTTTGTTCATTTTTACAGCAAGTCATATTGTGTTCTAAACCAGTGGTCCCCAACCTTTATTTGGTCACGGACCGGTTTAATATCAAACTATTTTCACGGCCCGGCCTTTAAGGAGTGGCAGATAAATATACGGATACGTATTTATACAAATAAATGATACGCATAAAAATGTAATAATGGACTATCTTTAAAATATAATAATAATCGTAAATCCATTGGATTTGGATTTATCACATTGGACACATTGGATTTACGTTTATTATTATATTTTAAAGATACCCCATTATTATATTTTTAAAATATAATTGGGGGCCACTGTTCTAAACCACACTTACAGAGCTGAATGTGCTTCGAATGGGATGAGAGAGGTTTTGATGGTGTTCGTCAGGTCCAGGCTAAAGTGAAGAAACAGACCTTGGTCAATCAACTACATATGAGCTAAGTGGAAAACTGTAAACCTGAATCTTTTTCTGAACAAATTCAGGCAGAAAAAAATGACTACAGACTCTGTTTAGGTCAACAAAACAGTATTACTTACAAGAAGTGAAACGGAAAGATAAAGATGGACATAGACATTCTCTAGGTTTCTATTTAAGTCATGAAGTGGCACTCAGAAGTGTAACTACACAAATGGATATACCCTCTTTTCACACAACTTCTGTATTTTAATATTCTATCATTTCAAACCACTGCTGAAATGGTCACCCACAGCCATGGCCACCAGAGGAAATCCTTGCATCCTTTATTTGATTAAGTCATATCTGCAATGACAGCTTGGTCTGCTTTGCAATTGCTATTTGTCTTTGTTTAGTTTATTTTTGTATATGACCTGTTTCACTGGACTAATTTCACCCAACCTTATCTCTGCGAGTGTGTGTGTGTGTGTGTGTGTGTGTGTGTGTGTGTGTGTGTGTGTGTGTGTGTGTCTGCGCACGCGCTCATGACATTGAATCCTAAAGTTGATGACAATTTTGTGGAATAATCACAAATGTTTGACAGATGAGGACAATTTCCTGTTCAACGGCAGACTTTTCTTTAAATTGGCAGCATAATAGGATTTTTCGATAATCATGACATGAGAGTCACGACCCGCTGTGAGCTGCTGAACGACACGCCGTTGTAACTCTGCGTGCTCCTCTGTAACTACTGTCTTTTGATTACATTTTAAAATAATAAAGTTGTTTAAACAAGGCTCTCTTCTCTGGATGATGTTGATATATATCTAGGCATACCCTAGGCCTGTGTGGGAATGGAGTACAGCGTACATGCAGCTGATCTGTCAAGACAAGTCATGTCAAAGCATCTACCAGCCTTCACAAATGTGTGATGGTCCTGGATTGATCAAGTCAAGTCAAGTAGGTTCACTACCTCAAAGACCATGGTGCTACACAAAAAAAAGAAACAGAAACACCACAACACTGCAAGTGCAAACCAGACGAAAGAGTGCAAAAAAAACACATCGACAACAGCTATTGTACAAGTTGAATGATTATACTATGAATATATAGGTGCTCTGGACAATCTCCAGTGAGAACCCACTGAAGCTCAGCAGGGAGTGATCAGCCTGCGCCCTCCTGAAGTCGACAATCATCTCTTTTGTTATATTCACAGGTTGCTGGCTCCGCACCAGTCGCTTAGCCTTCACACCGCCATCATTCCTGCTGGTCAAACCTACCAAGTTTGTGTCATCGGCGCTTGATTATGTGGTTTACGCGGTGCATTGCTGCACAGTCGTGTATCAGCAGCGAGGAAAAGCAGAGGGTTAGGCACAGCCGTGTGGGCCCCTGGTGCTGTTTCCTATTCTGACTGGCTGAGGTCTCACAGGCAGGAAGTCTAGAATCCAGTTGCAGAGAGAAGTGTTCAGGCCCAGCATTCTCAGCTTTTCAGTCAGATGCTGAGGAATGATGTAGGTTTGTGAAGTGGATGTGTCCTCAGATGCTTTCTTTTATGTATGAATTCCAAATTTGCAGTTCCTTAGCACAGCAACAATGCACAGTGTGGTGCATTCTCTGCTTCAGAATATTTCATTAATCTAGGGGTCATTCCATGAAATCAGTACATTTTCAACTTTGAAAATCTTTAATAGAAAATTGTTTTTTTCCTTCAATTTTAAACATCTCTAGAAAGAAGACAATATAAAAGGGACAATAAAGTGACAGTAAATAATATGGTGCCATCTCAGGCTATTTATATTTATTGTATGATATTTTATGGTATGTCATCATAGACTGTCAGGACTGACAGTAACAGGGTTGACGATTTCAAGCTAATTTGCCTCTAGTTAGCCAATGCTCAAGATCACAAGAGCAGATGTGATACAGTTTGAAATTATATTACTTATAGATATGGTAAATATCAAGACACAAAAAATATTATTTTAATTAATGTGTTAAAATTGGTGACAGGGATGCGGTATGATGTCCCCACACCCAACAACCCAACACCCAACCAAACTTCTAAATTATAGAAGAGAGAAATGTACTTGTGTTTTAAATGAAAATCCTCTTCCTGTAAATGATGTAACTTCCTGTAAATGATGTCACTGCTGGAATGTGCCATAATTTTACAGGCTTTTTTGTCAGTAACCGGCTTCACCTGAAATCAGGGGACACTGATTAAATGATTTAAATTTTATAGAGATGACATGCTAAAAACATTGCTTAACAATGAGATATACACATGTAAAACATGCGTCATTTTTCCAACAATTTACTATTAAGAAAAATAACTTCCATAGTGAGGGAACATAAAAGCAAAATTAATAATGTAGGCCTACAGTAATATTTATTTTACTTCATTTTGAGGTAGTATTGATTATAGAAGACATACTAATGTTATGTTTTCAAATTATGCATGTATCTGGTGTTATAGTGATTTTATGACAGATTATTTCTCAGATCATGCAAAATGTACCAGTTCCATGAAATGACCACTAAGCATCGGCACCGTTGTCAAGAAAAGTTATCAAACTCGCTGATTCACAGCAATTTCTGTCGAGGGGAACCTAAATATGAAATACACTGTGGTTATATCCACAAATACTAGGTGAAAAAAGACACTCTTGGTCGTCTGGGATGCTGGTGGTCTAGTGATCAGAAGGATGTGGCACCACTGAGGTTCCCCTGAGCAAGGTACCGTCCCCACACACTGCTCCCCGGGTGCTGTATTCCTGGCTGCTCTTGATGAATGGGTTAAATACAAAGAAGGAATTTCACATTGTTCACACTGTGTGCTGTGGTGTGTCACTTTACTTCATTACTTCAGCACCTCGTCACATCAGAGTTGAGTTCTGAAATTCAGAGAGCATGAAGACTTTTCTGACTGATCCTCATTGCCACTGGGAGAGTTGGTCACATCGTGTATGCAAAAATTGACACTACACTAACTAGATCATGGCCAGTTTAGATGAAGACAGAAGCAGAAACTGTTTAAAGTGCCAACATTTGTGGGTCCAGTCCAATTTTCAGCACTGTGCTGGGATGGAACTGTAGTTGGGATGGAGCGCCACCTTCGTTTACTTCTCTTCTGCAACTCGTCACCCCTCCAGTCCTCTGCCCCACATTGAGCTGCTTCAAACTCACTCGTCTCCAGTCCCACACACGGGAACGTCCTCTCTAAACGAGGAGGGGGTCTTTTCGGATGGCTGAAGCTGCAGTGACAGGTAAATGTTTAATTTACACCTTTAAACTTCATCCAAATTTTCCACTACCTGTCATTTTTGGGTGACGGAGTAACTGTTAGCTAACTTAGCTGGCTAACATAGAGCAGCTTATTTACAGTATCTTAACTGGCGAGACAGTCACAAACCATGTACTTTCTTTATCTATTTTCAAACGTCTATAGAAAAAAACGAAGACACGTTTGAAGTGGGCTATTAGTAAAAACAGTGAAAGCCATGTTGCCCTGCTAACCGGTTAGCTTGTTTGCTAGCTAGGACTTAGCTAAGCCAGACTAACAGAACTGGCTGGGGAAAGTTAAGGGTGACTGTTACATTTGTTAAATTTCGAGGATAGTTCCCAGTATTTATTTGATTATGTGATGCACATGTAATTTGATAGTGTGATGCTCTGTTCTTGTTTAATGTCATTTTCACTGAGTAGGACCGTTATTAAACCAAAGTCCAGAGACTCTGTAAGGTAGTTCAGCTTGTTGCTCTGTATGACAGTTTCTGCATATGCAGTAGTTGTTCATAGTATCAGGCCTAGCTCCTGATCTCAAGATGAATAGTTAAAAAAAAAAACTTGCCCTATGAGTTCACACAGTGTGGAATATATAACTGTCACATTACATATTGTTGTATGTGACATGCTGTACTGAAAGTTAAAGCGTGGTGACTCGAGAGTCTCAACACATTCTATGGGCAGCATGTTAGCTGCTGAATCGGTCAGAAGGTTGTGGTTTCGAATCCCAGAAACGCCAGTGGCACCAATGAGATATACTTGGGTAAGGTGCCTGCGTACCTAAGGCTGCCTACTGCTGCACTTGGTGAATGGGTTAAATGCAGAGTGATATGTTTACACATGACTATAAGGGGCCACTTTTTTTTGAATAAAGTATTTTGATTACTTTTTAGTTGACACCGTCAGCTTGAGTGCAGCATCTGCGGCATCAACTCCTGAGCTTGCAGCAGGAAAACCCAGCCAGCCACCCTCCAGGAGAGGCCGTCCACGGCCAGACCGCAACCGTAGATGGGGAGGTCCGGATAGATCCCAGCCACACTCTAACCCAGTGGGGAATGCGAAGGAGAGCCATGAATCGCATAACAATTCTGCTGTGCCACATGATGGCTCATCTACTAGACATGAAATAAGAGGTCGGGGGGGACGAGGAGGGCGAGGAGGGGGTGACGGCCGCAATAATAACCGATGGACCAAGGGTCCAAGATGGTCAAGGGATGGAAGTGATAATGGCCAATCTGGATGGGACCATGGGCCTAATCGGGGTCAAAGATCCAACACTCCACCTCTTCATAGGCCTGTAGATACGGAGAATAAACACAGACCTCCTGGAGCTGCCTACACAGTAGAGCCTCAAGTTGATCCTAGGGATACCTGGCCAAAAAGGTCTAAGAGAGGCAGGGGAGAGAGGGCAAGGGGTCCATTACTCAGAGACAAGGATTTAAATCAGGAACAGTTTGGAGAAGCTGCAGCCAATCAAGCATCGATTGAACATCTAGAACTGGAACATGAACAAAGGAACCAGAAAGGATGGAGAGCAGGTGGAGGAGGGCGGCAGCCAAACCCCAGAAAACAAGGACCCCCTGCTTTTCATCCTAGTGACCTCAGAAACTGGAGAGAGAGAGAGCCATTCCATGTGGAGGGAGAAAAGGGGGAACTTAGAGAAGACCGCAGAGAAGGCAAAGAGGAAGTTGTTCAGAAAGGTGGAAGTGGAAGGGATAAATGGAAAAGGCCCCGGTTGCACGAGCAGGAACAGAGGAAACTAGTAGGAGCAGAGAGAAGGACTGGGCCAGTAAAACGCATGGAGGTCCCCAAGAGCAAAGAAACTCAGACAGGTGAGAGAGATTTCATTGTTTGAGACTTTTCACACATATGTAAGATATTTCTTACATTATATACACCTTTAATCAATACTAGGATATAACATGTTCACATAGCTTCTGAATTTTATAGGTAATGTTGATAATTCATAAAAGAAGCTGAAGATATCAATCATGTACTTCTCTGCCTCGATCTGAATATAAAACCGGATGAAAAGGACCTCAAGTAATTTATGCATAACGATTTCACGGGATACCTTACTGAGAGGAAGCTTTGAAAATAATTTTAACAAAATGTTAAATTATATAAATTTAATTTAAACAAACTTCACCACAAGCTTCATTCTTTTTAGGAAGTGAAAGGAAATAAGCTTTTAGTCAGAAACTTATATTCATGTTGAGAATTTCTTATACAGTAAAATCCAAGTTGTTATTGTCACATTTAGTCTCCGTCAGTTGAAGTGTTCTTTGTACATTGTTCTTTGTGTGCGTGTGTGTATTTTCAGGCTGCCTGATTGAGCAACTGACAGAAGAGAAATATGAGTGTATGGTTTGCTGTGATGTGATTCGTGTCATGGCACCAGTTTGGAGCTGTCAGAGCTGCTTCCATGTCTTCCACCTGAACTGCATCAAGAAGTGGGCTCGCTCCCCTGCCTCCCAGGCTGATGGTAGAGTAATAAACTGCAGACTGCAGAAGAGCCTAACACGCTTTGTTGTATTCATGCTTTTGAACTGAGCTGATTGCATAGGGTTTTCTGCTGAACTTAAATGAAATGTTTATCTGCATCATAGGGTTTCTCTTTTGCAGATAGAGGTGAGGGATGGCGTTGTCCTGCTTGCCAGAATGTGGCATTCAAGGCTCCGACTTCTTATACTTGCTTCTGTGGTAAGTACCAACTGCCATAATATCTATACCCTTATTTATGATTCTTATTTAGGGTACTTTAAACTCTGCTTTATTGAGTGTAGGTATATAGATTGAGCGTTTTGTAGGTTTACAGTTACTGGCTGTTGCCCACCTGTTGTTTCACATTTTATCAGCCTCTGTCTGCCAAGTCCACCATTGTAGAGGGACCACTATAGGACCACCACTGACTAGATATTTTTAACTTCATTGTCGCCGCAGTCTGAGAACAGAGAACAATGAAAAGCAAACAGTCATCCTGACAATTTTTGTTCTTGACCGGCAGGGAAGGTGACCAATCCAGAGTATCAGCGCAGTGAGATTCCACACAGTTGTGGAGATATGTGTGGGAAAAAGAGGACTGGACGAGACTGCAGCCACCCCTGCAACATGTAGGACTACACTGGCTTGTCCAAACTATTAACTCCTAAGAAGATAATTTCACCTAAACTAGCAGGGGTCTACTAGAATTAAATTCAGTGATGTTTGACTGGGTTTTAAGAGTTAAGGAAGCCTGAGAGAACACAAGCTGTTCTATTATTATCTGTTATATTATTTTAACCTATTGGTGCTTATTTATTTATTGTCTGCAGCTTGTGCCACCCAGGCCCCTGTCCACAGTGTCCAGCATTTATTACAAAATCCTGCATTTGTGGAAGAACAAGGTAATGTGCACCCTCATATACACAAATGAGCGAAACCAAATGACCATTGTTTTCTGACTGGGTTTGTGTATGTGTGTAGTAAGCAGGTGCGCTGCAGTCAGACAGAATCACTGCGTTGTGAACAGGAGTGTGGTGCTTTGCTGAACTGTGCAGAACACTCCTGTTCCGAGGTTTGCCACCAGGGACCATGTCAACCCTGCCAACTCCGTGTCAGGCAAGGTAAGTGTGCCTGACAGGGCTGTTCACATATTATTTACAATTACTGTCTGCGAATTTACTGCAGCTAGGACATATGCCTGTTACTGTCCGTCTTGAGTTATCGAATCCAATATCACAGCTCACAAATAGGCACCCTTCAGTGTCTGATTTCCTCTGTTTACTTTGCAGTGTGCTTCTGTGGGGTGGTGCACAGGGAGGTGCCGTGTGGGACTGACAGAGACAAATTCGACAGGACTGGACATTTCTCCTGTAACAAACTATGCGGAAAGTAAGTTCTGACTCTCGTGTGCGCTGTGTAGCCATACAGTTATAGACGCCCCTCTTAATCTGTTGCTGCATAATTTACCTGTCCACCAATGACCAGGGATCACCACAAAAGCGTTGCTGACATTTACACATCACTATCTGTTACTGTCACTCTTTGGTCGAGAATGATCGCCAAAAATCAATTGCATCCAGTCAACAGTGGTTCCTGTTAATTCAAAACTTAGCAGTATAAATATTACACATACCACTTTATATGTTTTCATATGGTATAAATGCTATAAAAGGTACATTGCATTCACTTTGCCAGGGTGTATGTGCATAATTAAGCTCTTCCTATAAAATACAATGAAAATTCTGAAGGAAAAACAGATTGTAATTTGATGCAGCATCAAACTACAATGGATTGACAAAATTAGGTTCCTTAACTGAAGGTACCAAAGATGCACCTTTTGAAGGTAGCACTCCAGTGACCTTGTAATACCTTCTTTTCTGAGAGTGTTGATTAAAACAATCCATTATGAAGAGATCACTCTTAAAAGAAGTATATTTGTGTGTGTGTGTGTCCAGCTTTAGGTGACTTTCCAGCAGAAGCACACCTAATTTAGTTATCAGGTCTACTAAGTTTATTAGAGCAGGAAAATCACTACATGCCTGGTGTGAGCCTATGGGTGTTCTGACATTTGAATGTCTGTATCTCCAGGATGCTGGAGTGCCACGCCCACCGTTGCCAGCAGATGTGCCACCCAGGCCAGTGCCAGCCATGTCCTCTCTCGCCCAAGCTGGTGCGCAGCTGCCCGTGTGGGCAGACAGCCCTGGCTAAGCTCCTGGAGTTTGGCTATCCAGAGAGACGGAGCTGCACTGACCCCATCCCCTCCTGCGGCAAAATCTGCAGCAAGCCTCTGCCTTGCGGCGACGCTGGTGTGTGGGTGTAAATGTTAAGGGAGAGCTTGGGACACAGTTACTTAGGGCCTCAGTGCTAGTGCTGGACTTACCAGTGTGTGGACTGTGTGAGGAATTAGAGCTCTGTTTTAATTTAATCTTCATCCATTCATGTACTAAAGGGACTGTATCGGTATCTAAATGTGCCCCTCTATTGCTGTTCAGTGTAATGTTTTAGAAAAATGCAAGGAAATCTACCTGTTAGCATGTCGTTTACAGAGAACTTTCCCCTTACTTTTTTTCTTGCATTCTATCCTTCAGACACAGTCCATCTGTGTGATAAGCTTTGTCATGAAGACAGCTGTGGCCCCTGCTCTCTCACCTCCACTGTAAAGTGCAGATGTGGCAGCAAGACTAAGGTTAATCAGTACATGAATAGCATGATTATTACATGATGATAATTTGCTCCTCAGAACTCTGTTTTGTAACCAACCTTTTTTTTTCTCAATCTCAGGAGGTTCCATGTGCAGTAATTCAGAGTGAAGGTAAACAATGTTTTTTTTTGGTTATACTTTGTACTTGCAGCACCTACCTGTCTTTACTATGTAAAGTCAGTAGGAGTTAGTTATTAATCGGTTGAGATTGTATTACATTCTTAAAAATGAAGGTGGCAAAAAGACAATATCATTTTCCTCCGTTCAAAGCCTTTAGGTCAGCTTATTAGGTGGGAGTGGGAAGAATGTTTTTAAAGAAGCTGCATCATCACGGTTTTGGTCGTGTAAAAAAAAAAAAAAATTCTCTGAAACTGGAAATGGATTTTTGCCATTTTCAGCCTAATTTTTGGTGCATTCCTAGTTTGGTATTGTGATATTACAATTGGTATGAAAATCAAAAAATGAGTGCGAGTAGAGCTGTCATCATTTACAGAAGTAATGTTAAATTCTCTCCATCTCAACACTCCAGTGTATGTGTTTCTTGAATCTGTAGAAGAGTTGGTGTTTACCTGTGAGAGACGCTGCAGTAAGAAACGTTCCTGTGGTCGGCACAAGTGTGGAGAACTGTGCTGTGTGGTAGGCAAACCATTCTGGAATCATTATGTGTTAAAATTTTCTTCAGAGAGAACTGATCTCTCTCTTTCTCTCTCTCTCTTTTTCTCCCTCTCTACCTTCCTCCCTCCCTCCCTCCCTCTCAAATCAGGATTTTGAGCATAAGTGTACACTGATATGTGGCTATAAACTCAACTGTGGTCTGCACCGGTGCCAGGAGCTTTGTCACCGTGGAAACTGCCAGCCTTGCTGGCAAACTAGTGAGTGTTAACCCCCAGAACAGCATTCGCAGTACTTCTTTTTGGTTTTTATGCTATTTTGTTTTTTTAAAAAAACAGTTCTGCTTTGTGTGCAATTTTATTTACTGCAAAGGTTTTGATGAATTGGCCTGCTACTGTGGTGAGACAATAATGTATCCGCCTGTCCCATGTGGCACCAAACCACCTGAGTGCAAAAGGCCGTGCACCCGCCGTCATGACTGCGATCACCCAGGTACAGAACAGGTCTTGCCCAGTTCATGTTTTCTTTTCCAAATTGTAAAGCACTTATGGTCAAAAACGCCTCAAGATTTTCATTGCTGATGAGTGTTGACCTCACACCAAAGGAATAAAATGTGCCTTTTGCCAGTTGTTTGTTTGATTGTAGTTATAGCTGTTGCTTTCTATTTGAAATGTTGAAATACTGTAAACTGAAAAGTCATGAAATTTGACTGGTTGTGTTGCAGTTATTGGAGCTAATCTTTAGCTTGAACACTTCTCTTGCAGTGTTCCACACCTGCCACTGTGAGGAGAAATGTCCTCCTTGTACCTACCTCACCAAGAAGTGGTGCATGGGCAACCATGAGGTAACAGGTTTCTGATTTATTCATTCATAATGAATGTAAAGTTAGTATCTGTATAGTATTGTTTTAGGATATTTGTTATCCAGTCGTTATGTTTCCTAATTATAAAAAGCTATCAAGACTTGTATCCTGTGGTCACATGAGCAACAGAGCGACTAGCTGTCATTCTTTTTCTGTGAGTGCTAGCAGGTTACAGCAACAGTCAACTCTTGCCGTTATTGGCGGCAAAAATAGGCTAAAGGCCTCCCACTACTATTACCAAAAGGAATGAAGGCAGTGTGGTCCATTGCTGAAAATAACAAATAATTATGTCTACAATCAGACAGAGAGAAGAAGACATATTTGCATGTCACTGCATTTTAGTGTTAACAATATAACAGCGCACAACATCTGTAACTAGCTGCCCTGCTAAACTGAAAACCAACACTAGTTATAGCTCATCTATCCAGCTCCTGGATGTAAAATAATGTTGCATTCTGTAACCTGCATACCATGAGCTAGGAACATCCTGTCTTGTGGTTGAGTTTTAAGCTTGTTCATGATTCCTCTTTGTCTCTGTTCATCTCACATCTGGACGTCCTCTTCCTCTTTGATATAACTGTGCATTCCAGTAAGCTGGTTCTGTTTATAATATGTCCAACCTCAGTTTGCTAGTCCTATATACAACATGGTCCACTTCTACCGACTGAAAATCTGCATTACACACTCTACCTAAAGTTTGCGTGTGTGCAGGTGGAAATGGTGTAATGCTGAGTAAAGTATAATGCTGTATTATATTACATTAGAATTTGCTTATAACCTGATTGTATTATACAAGGGTAATTAAACTTGTGAATGAAACCTCTACCTCTATTTTTTTCTCTTTTTTCATTCACTCCCGAAAGCAAAGAAGTAATATCCCATGCCACCTTCAAGACATCTCTTGTGGTTTGGTATGTAATAAGCCACTGCCCTGCGGCTTCCATCAGTGTAAGAGAATATGCCACCGTGGGGAGTGTGATGCAGAAGGAGAGTGTAAACAGCCTTGTCCGCAACCCAGGCCTGAATGTGGGCATCCCTGTAATGCACCATGTCACTCTGGCACCTCCTGCCCACGCAGCACCTGCACTGCCAAGGTACAAATCTCTACTTGCTTTTTAATTTTCTTTCTGTCAAAGCTCATAGTTTGTGCCTAAAGGAAGCCATTAGTATTTAGTATCAATGCTGTAAACTGCTTTTAAGAAAAGTGCTCTGTTCATTTGATAGTTCTTTCTTCACTGCCAGGAGCTTGTACTTTTCCTCAAAGAGTGTTTAGGAATGTTTTTCTGAATGCTGAATTGAGTAACCTGTACAGTAGGGTTTAAGCCATTTGTTTGATTTATAGGTGTCAATGCATTGTGAATGTGGCCGCAGAAAAGAGACTATGCCCTGCACAGAAGCAAGCAATTCTTCCCAGAGGTCAGTAGCACCATTAGCCCATGCTCACTTGTATTGTTCCATTCTATATATTTTTTTTGTGATCAATAAAAACTGTTATGCATACCTTTTTCTAATAAGTTTTGTAATTGAGGAAAAATGGCCATTCACAATACTGTGATGTATACAGAGACCATAAGAAATGTCAATTATACACTAATGTAACAAAAGTTTCATGTTTTTGCCAAGCAGATTTGCAGCTATTGCCATGGCAAGTAAACTGTCAGATATGCAGCTGGGAGAGTCTGTCAACATCGGCCAGCTGACGAAAAAGGAACAGACGCAGGCCAAGTAACATTTATTGTTTTACTTGTGTTGTTTACACTTGTTTATTATAGGAGCCCTAAATGACATTTTTAAATTTAATTCTACGATAAATTCATCATCACATCACTACAAGTGTTACTAGAAGAGAACAAAATAAATTTGAGATCTTACTTGTTCAGTGTGATCATACTGTATTCAGACTGTAGGACTGATCTGCAGTGTGTAGATGTGCTGTAAATCGTCAGGACTATTTGACTTAGAAGCTGAAAGCAATGTAGGTCACCCACATAAACAGTTGATAAACACCCACATAGTGTCGAGATCTCAAGAAAACAAAAGTTATTTGTTGTTCTGGTTAGAACAGTAAATACTATGATACTATGATGCAGATGTTTAATAGTTTGTTTATTCTCTGCCTTTTTATGAATCGCACCTATTATGTGAAGTTGTTGCAAGTTTTTCTCTGGACACCAGGGGGCAACAGGCAATGAAAATAATAATAATCCTAATCCTAGCCCTAACCCTTACCTTACTTAATAAAGACTTTTGCATTGTCTCTTTTAAAGGTTGGAATGTGATGAAGAATGTGCTACACTGGAGAGAAATCGGTGAGCTTAGACCGGTAGCTTTTTTTTTTTCCATGTAAAATATCTTCACATTATTAACGATTGAAAGGGATTCCAATCAGAATGTTACTGTTACTCTATAGGTACTGCTCTGAATGTTTGAGTTCTGAATGATTCATGGTTTCTGTTTTGTTTTTTTTTGTTTTTGTTTGTTTGTTTGTTTTTATTTATAAAGGCGATTGGCTGAAGCACTGGAAATTGATCAGTCATCCGATCCTTTCAATACCAAATCTTCCTCATGCAAATACAGTGACTCTCTCAAAGACGATGCCAGGTTTGTTCAACATTCTCTCTTTTCTCAGCAAAAAGATGGATTGTGCCATTGTTTAAACCAGTAAAAGTCTCAAAACATTAATCATCCAAGCTTGTGTTACATCTTGTGTCATGTCTATATAAATAATGGAAACAATATAATATAAATTACCTAAGCTGATGTGTCCTTAGTGCTCAAATGTAGCCGACAAAATCCTAAAAAAGTTTAATGAAGGTCCAGATCATACCTTTCAGTAAAATTGATTTTTTTTTTCTTCTATCAATGCAGGAAAGAATTCAAGTTTGTCAGTGAGGTGGAAGAAGAGATTAGGAATCTGGTTGAATTAGCAAACAAGGTAATAAACATAATCTTTACAGACTTCAGAATTTTACTAAAGCTTTTTAGTGTTTAACATGTGCGTGATGTTCATGTGCTTTCTAGGGCAAACAGGCAAAGAGGAGTCACTGTTTCCCACCTCTGAAGCGTGATCAGCGGAGAATCATCCACGAACTAGCCGAGGTGTACGGCGTGGAGAGTGTCAGCTATGACAGTGAACCCAAACGCAATGTCGTCATCACAGCCGTCAGGTCAGGTCTTTCGGAGCATGACGATTATATTTATGATGACAATTTTTAAAATCACAATTTTAAGTAGCCTAGTGGGTGAAACACTTGTCTGTGAACCTGATGATCACAGAGTTGCAGGTTCAAACCCCCACTTTGTACCATTGTGTTTTTGAGCAGGATGCTTAACTCCCAGCTGCTCCAGGGATGCATTTTATGAATGGCATAAGCTGCTGCTAAAACATACCTTATATTCTCATGGGCATATGATGAGATTTGAGATGTATTTAGTCTAGACACATGGGTAGCTGTTAGATGGCTAATTTGCCATTTCTTAAAAATATGTACATTTGGCCAGCACTTATGATTATTAAATAATCATAAGTGTGACTTCAGCCTCTGATGTGCACCCTGGAAGTACCCAGTATCATTTGACGTTTTTAGTGAAGTTAAAGTGACTGCTGGATGGGGACCTCTGTAGATTCAGATACGTGGGACACGTTTCTGTGCTGTGTTCTGAAGGTTGGTTGTGGTGTTGTGTGTTCAGGGGGAAATCTGTGTGCCCTACCATCACTCTGACTGCCCTGATCGAGAGAGAGACTACTGCCAGGGCCCCGCCACCCATTGCCCATATCAAACAGTTCAGCAACAAGTGTGTTGTAACCTCTTTATAAACCTGTTTTAAATCGCATTATTGTGCATTATTTTAAATCGGGTGAATCATTTTAACTTCATTGTTTGTTAATGGAACCAGTTTCCATGAAATTTTGAGCCATTTATTTTGGTCCATTTTTCATAAAATGGTCATACAGCAAATTAAGTTTGGTAGAAAATAAAACAATAATTACAACAGTGACTATAATGGCAATGACTAAAAAGCTTCTAATTGGAATCTTTTAGGATTGTTTTCTGGTATTATATGTGATTTTGTTTTTTTTTTTTTCAGGGGCGACTGTAGAAATGCTTGGCCGAAGCATGGTAAAGCAGACCCTATTGATTATTTTGATGTTCAGGATTGACAGTTGTTGTACTAGTCACTGAAATGAAATCAAATAAAACTGGGCACATGGTGAGTTGGTAATCTACATTGTCTTAAAAAAAAAACAGGTATTCATGTGTATACACTTGCTGAAAAAAGGTACATATCATTACATATTATCTGCTGATTGTTTACACATAGAGTGTTCAGAATTAGTTGTGTTTTCTTATTTAAAGCAACACTATTACTAAATTGCCCCACACTACAGTGATTCTATAGGCATGAATTTGGATCGTGTGTTCCAGAGTTGGACACAGGGTGGCGTGTAAGTGACTCACTGAGGCCCAGAGGTTAGCTTCCATTATAATGGAACAGCTTGGTGTGCCTTGGTTGAACATCCCAGAACAATTAATGTAATGCAGTTTGCACTCATCTCTGCAATAGGGTGGGTTCCAAGGAGCATGAGTGGAGATTCATTCACCTGTTCATGTGAAATGAAAAGGACCAGTACAGAAAGACTCCCCTAGATTTTCTGTTTACATTACAGAATCTTCATCCTTTTGTGCACTGGATCTCTATGCAGTTTATTGACACACATCATACATATTGACTGTACTCTGTTTGGAATTTTGCTTCATCTGTTTTAAGTTAAATCTGTACAATTTGGTAAAAAAAAAAAATTTCTGCAAATAAATTCCCTTAGAATCTCCCAAATTATGTGGAAAATATTTGCTAGTGTGTGCTTTCAGGGGAATGATCCACAAAGGACATGGAGATTCCACAGATTTTGAAAGGCTAGCATGTCTTCTTGCATTAGGTTTGAATTGATCACAGAATCCAGTGGTTTGGTGTATATTCAGAGATGCAGGGGAACCATCGTTGTTTGGGCTCGAGTTACAACCTCAAAAACATGCACAGCCTCATCTTTGTAATGCAGTACACAATTTCAAAAGGCATGACTGGGAAATGAGTGCTAAGGACATGTCATTTGCTTTATTTCAATTGTGTGCAGGTTGGTTTATACTGCAGTGCAGAAGTAAAACAGCTTTTACACCACTGTATGAAAACTCAACAAGAGCTTTTTTCTTCTTAATTTGGATTTCACACAATGCTGTATCCAGGTAGTCCTCGCAGTTTTTAAGATACCCCCACTACAAATGACCGATATCAGGCTGGGTTGAAATGTTCTTTAATCAATCACTAGTGCTGAGAGGAACAAGTAAATGCTGATTTTGATCCATTGAATCTACAAAAAGCTCTATTTACAAACCTGATATTTATTTCTGAGGTTAGTTTGAAGATCAAAATAATAAGCAGTCAATGTGTTTAGAAGTTACATCCCAATTCAAATGAAAGAAATGTAATCAGTTGTATTGTTTGATTTGGTTTTAAGCATAGTGTGGACTATCCAAGGGCTATTAGGTCTGTTACAGTTACATCATTTTTTGGTGACTTCAGCACTTTGTGAGATTTACAAATACCTCCCTTCCAAAATAAAACATTGTTTTGGATAACAGCGATATGGCCTTTATTTCTTTAGAGTTACTAACTGGTTGATATAGTTGTATGTAAAAGTTAACCCCACCTCAGCATGGAACTCAAATGTTTAATTTCTGCACATTTTAATGCATCATTATAATTCATATATTGCTTATGGACATGTGTACAAAAGTTTGGGCACCTTTCAGTCAGTACTTGGACTCCCTGTTACTGAAATCACAGCCTCCATATGTTTATTAAAGGACTTCAGTGTTTATTATGAACTGTCTTGCAATATTCAGCGTCTTTTTTTATTATCAGTTCTCTCATTGGCTGTGGGACCGCTACCAGTAAAACTTACAGGTTCTGCTTCCTCTGATCACAGGGGATTTCAAAATGCCACTGCTTTGACTTATTTTATAGTCTTTCATATTCTGGTCATAAGACTGGTCATTAATTTTGGTTTCTGGTCTTCAAGCAGCTGCCTATATAAGCCCACGGCTGTCGAGCATAAGCACGACACCCTGAGAGGTTTGAACAGTCTCATAACTCATACGTTCAGAAGTTGTCTATACCTGACTTGGACTAGCGTCTAATGTGTTCATTTAGATATGAGACCTAAAAACATGTTAAGCAAAGTTAATATTAGAAAAAATGCAAACAAACAAGAAACCGATTCTCTTTGATGCCTCCAGCCGTTCCTTGAAATTGTATAATTCCATTAGTAGCTCCTGATTTAATTTAATGAAGCAGAGACTAAGTTGAACACTGGGCTTCCACACGGAACACACTGATATTCTGAACATAAAATGTGTAATGTAAAATGTGTAATGCATACTGTTATGTGCAAAATAATAGCAGTCAGACATCACTAACATGATCATTTACATTTATGACATTTAGCAAATGCTTTCATCCAAAGCGACTTCCATTCTCTACCTACAGGGGTCAGTCTCCCTGGAGCAACTTGGGGGTTAAGGGTCTTGCTCAGGGACCCAGTGGTGGTGCTGAAGGTACCACCACAGAACCCATGACCTCTTGGTCTGGAGGCAAGTATCCTACCCATTGAGCTACCTCCACCCCACACAATGAGCAGAAACTGATTACCGTTCTTAGTTCTTGGCAGAGGGCCCACACAATCAATCAGTACGCGTTCAAATGGTTCCCCCATCACTGGTATAGGGTGCAAAGGAGCCGGAGGGATAACTTGGTTAGGTTTCCCTGTCTTTTGACAAGTAGGACAGGTTTTACAATACGCGACCACGTCTGTTTTTAATCCTGGCCAGAAGAAATGACGTAAGATACGATCGTATGTTTTCGTTACCCCAAGATGTGCTGCTACTGAGTTATCATGGGCTAAGCTGAGAACTTGTGAGCGAAAAACACTTGGTAAACTGTGTTCCATTCCCATGGTCCAACAGTAGGTGGAAACCATCTCCGCACTAACAACTGGTTTTGTAATAAATACTGCCCTGTCTTCGCTTTGACAGTATCATTTACAGCGGCAAAGCACTTCTCTAAGGATTTATCAGCCCTTTGTGCTGCAATTAACTGTGCTTTGGTCAAAGGACCATCAGAACTCTTAAGTTCTGTGAGGCCAAAAATCTGATCCACTCTTGGATTTTTCACTTGGGTTTCTTTAGTGATAAATGTATCAGACAAATCTACCACCTCATCAAGCTTACGTGACAACGATCTAGTCACTGCACACACAGGATAAATGTTTTCTGAGTCCTGGCTTACAACGGGTGTCTCAACTGGTGTCTCACTAACTTCTAGCAGAGGCAAAACTTTACCCCCTGCTAGGTCATTGCCTAGTATTATTGATACACCACTAAGAGGCAATTTCTCGCACACACCAACACGAACCAGGCCTTTTACTAGCGATGAATCTAAGCAAATAGTGTGTAAGGGAAATCTCACAACCCCTTTGCCTATTCCTTGAGTATATGTGACTTACACGAGGTCGTTTCTGACAAAGGTAACACATCGACTAATAAAAGCGACTGTGCTGCACCAGTATCCCGTAAAATTTTAATTGCAATGGGAGACGAGTTAGGTACCGAAACTGCCCCCTGACATATAAATGGGTGAAAAACAGGATTTTCGACAGAATGTACACCCTGAGCTTCTATTTTCGAGTCAGTATTAATCAGGTTAATACTAGCCATACTAGACCTAGTTGTACGCGCTTTCTTTGATTTCAGAACCAAACAATCAGCAATCACATGCCCTTTCTTACGACAGTAAAAGCAGGTTCTGGGTTCTTGTGGTAGCGAGTTAGTTGCACTGTCCGAAGAAGATACGTTCACAATAGTACTGGGGGACTTAGAGTGTGATACTCTTGACACAGTAGAGGAGGTAAAACTAGTTCTATGAGTTAACATGTACTCCTCAGCCATAACTGCTGCCGTATTTAACGAAGTAACCTTCTGTTCATTCAGATACGTTACTATCCGATCAGGAACACACTGCTTAAAGTCTTCCAACAAGAGTAACTCTTTCAAAGTATCAAAGTTCATAACTTTACTCGTATGCAACCATTTCTTAAGTAAAACTGTCTTTTCTCGTGCAAACTCTACAAATGACTGTCCGGTTTTCTTACGATAGTCCCTGAATTCCTGACGGTACGCTTCAGGTACTAATTCATATGCTCTCAAGATAGCTGACTTCACAATATCGTAGTTCATGCCATCCTCAATAGACAATGCGGCGCAAACTTCCTGTGCTTTCCCTGATAGTTTACACTGAAGTATAAGGGACCACATGTCCTTAGGCCAATTCAAAATAGTCACTATCCTTTCGAATGCATGAAAATAAGCGTCTACTTCAGTCTCACGAAACTGAGGGAGAATAGGTATCACCTTGGTGATTTCCAAATTAGACCTAGGCTTATTTACCTGAGTCGATTGAGAAGTAAGAGTGTCCGGTGCCTTACCGTCACCTAGACTCACTTGTGGGCTGGCGTTACGAGGCAAACCAGACAACTCTAATTCCAAGCGGCGGAGCCGGACCTCTTTGTCCGCTTCCACCTCGAGTTGTCTGAGTCGAAACTCATGTTCCCTCTGCAAGACACGCTCTCGAACATCCGCTTCTTTGTGAGTTCGGCCGTCCTGCGAGCAAACATAATCCACCTCGGAGGGTCCATTGCTTTTGGGTGAGAAAGGCTGAAACGGAGATAACCGTGTGCCAGGTACTGGGATTTCCACCTCAGGATCTGACGTCGTTTCCTCTCCATTTCCAACACACACCTCCTCTGCTTCAGGACACACCTCTGTCTTGGTGAACTGTACTCCGCCTGCAGCCGCTGAGTCAGGGTCTGTAAAGAGCGTCAGCACTCCCTTAGCCACCAAAGCCTTAAGAACTACTTCCCGAATCTCCTGTTTGCGTTTAGCCCTCGATATCGCGACATCGAAATGTTCTGCTAACAACAGAAGATCATCTTTTCTAAGTCCATCAAAGACTTCTAGAGAAGGATTCGCCAAGAATTCTGAGATATTTACCATTTTTCGGTTCCAACAAGCACTCACAACAAACAACCCAACGTTAGAGTTTTGGACACTTTACGGGTATTTTTCCCGTAAATTTAACAGCCATCAAATGGCATACACCACAATCGAGAAGGAAACCCTTTCCTTACTTCTCGCGTTACAACATTTTGAGGTATATGTAGGTTGTAATACCACCCCAGTGGAAGTATTTACGGACCATAATCCTCTTTGTTTTTCTAGCCCGTATGTACAACCACAACCAGAGATTGATGCACTGGGCATTATTGATGCAATCGTACAATCTTGTTATCAGACATAAGACAGGATCTGCAAATGTAATGGCTGACGCCCTATCGCGTTCAGTTTGAAATGTGATTCCTGTGTTTTGTTTGTTTAGTTTGTTTCGTTTATTTTCACTTATTCTGTACCTATTCCTTTGTTACATGGCAGGAATAGATTTAAGTGTGGGGGTGTTACGTGCCGGTGCAGGTACAGGAGTTTCTTTTCCCTTTTGTCTGTGTCCTCTTACTATCACATCACTCATTAGGACCAGCACAGCTGACTCCACTGACATCCAGAGAGAGAGAAAACAGGGAGATAGGAGCAGAGGAGAGAAGGAGGAGAAGGAGAGAGATAGAGAGACAGAGAGACAGAGACTTGGATTGTTATTGGTGTAAACCTTTGAGTAGAACTTTGTGTTGTGGACTGGTTGTGCGTTCTCAGTTAATCCTTGTGTGTTAGTTTGGTGTTTGTCCACTTGCAGTTTGTCTCTGTTAAGACTGGTTTTCTGTTTACATCATTGTGGGCGCACAGGCAGACACTACTTTCTTTGTTTATTAGTCAGTTTGGGGTGAAGGCAGGTGTAGGTTTATGTTATTTGTTTTCATTCCTTTGGTGTTGTTTGTCGCCTCTTCGATTTGTATCAAAAGTATTTGTATATAGCTTATGTAAATATCTGTGAATAGTTATATAAAGTTTAAGCATTACTACTAGTCCTGGTGTGGCTATCGTTTGCTGGTTTTCCTGTTGCACTCCTTACCCTAATTTACCGGTCATTTATTCCCATATCTACACCTTATTCCATAAACCTGAACCAAGACTTAACAGTGTATTTCTGGATTTCATGGACAGAATATTTCTGATCCTACAGGAGCAAGCATGAACTTTTGACACAGCAGCTGTTGCATTCTGTTTGCCCTTCAGTCTGGGGAAGAAATAAAAGTTCTTTGTCTTCTCTCAACATTTCCTGTGTTTCTCTGTTGCTGTAATACTATTCCTAGGGCCTGTAACAAATGTTTCATTTAGCATTTCAGATCTCTAGTTTACAAATTATACCTGTATTATAGTGTACATTTTATACCCTTTAACCTATTTTAACACTTACACTATCTGCAAGATTACTTGTTGATAGGAGATTTGTTTATTCAGGACATCAGGCTGATACTGAAAATCTAGGTCAGGAGTTCTAGGGGTGTATAATTCAATCATACAGTGAAATTTGTCACTTCCTGTCAGGGCCATGCACAGACATTTTGAGGGGCATGTGCTGAAACTGAAAAAGGGCACCCCCCCCCCCCAACCCCTCCACGAACCCCTCCACCATATATACAGATATATATACATATAGAGGGTATCTTTAAAACTAATTACAGCAACACTCTTCTGTGAGCTATGTGTTTAAAGATGTTTATGACCTCACTGTGATCCACTCACTGTGTTTGTGAATTTTGACTTTAAATTCTTACACAACATTTACAAAATTTAATTATCCATTGATACAATAAATGTCTCAAGTGTTTAATACCACAAACATCAGGATTCACAATAACACACATTAACGACAAGTTTACATCATATTGTACACAGATCATATCATATTGTGGTCATATTGTAACAAACTATATCCAATCTAATACCAGAAAAATTATTTATTTATAAATTATAAATTTAATATTTATATTATTGCCTCCTGTGGTGCTCATGACTGCACAAAAGTGATTTCAGCTCTTTCCAGTAAGTGGTGAAATGAATTTACGTTTCAACCACCCACACTGTGTGTGTGTGTGTGTGTGTGTGTGTGTGTGTGCTCTTCTGTGTTATTAAATGTTACTTCATGAAAACAAGTCAGGTTTTTCGTACAAAGCTAGTGTTGCTTCCAAACGCAGTACAATGTCTTTCATATTTTGTTGTGCTATAATTCAAAGCACATTTTTCACCATGAAAATTTTTTATAAAAAACACACCCACTTTGTAGCGGAAGCTTCAAAAATTGCCTTGCATGCTCAGGATGATGCATCAGCTTTCATGTGTGTGATACCCTCGTTGGAAATGAATGCAGCACTGAGTGAGGTAGGAATTTTTACCTTCATGAACCTCAGCTTGTTGTCTTGATCTTATTGAATAAAATTACAATACCATACAAAACAATAATGTTAGCTATAAATTTAGTTTATTACTAATGATTTTAGTCACATTGGATTTGTTTGCCATCCAAACCCAACCAGTTTACAGCAATCTATTCTGGTTTTGATGTTCTAAGACTGTGGAGTGTAGTTCTGTGGAGTGTTAATTTTATGTGAGTATAGTCATTTTATAGAAATCTATGGACAGTTTTATCTTAGTAAATTATACATAAAAGCATAGGTTGTCATTTTAAGTATTTTTGTTGTGGTAATTGTGAGATAAATCTATCTTAACAGTTTTTGTTGGATTTAAAATGCCTGAGGTCAGCACTGAGGGAGTGAAACCACAGTTGCACAATTTCTTCATTGTCTGAGCTTCATAGGATATAGCTGTGGTCAGAAAGACAAAAACATAACCATGGTTTGTACCAGGAGTTTTGCAAACTTACTCTCAGCTGGTATCAGATTAAATTAATACGTACTGACCTTTTGAATTCTGTAACAAAAAATATAGAACAAATGGGGCAGGTTCTGACATAAGTTTTAATTGCAAAGTTGTTTAGTCAGAGCTGAGGTAGTTCACATGTAGCATGCCTAAAACACATGACTACATCAGACTTTAATTTTATGTAATTTAATTTAATTTAACTTTAGGAGACATCTTCAGAACATCAAGCTCAATAAACAGCTTTTGAAACGCCTCAAATGTGTATTTGAACCTCAATGGGTAACTCAAGTTCACTGCATAAATAGTGCCCATGAGCAGAAGGCAAGCCTTTGTCACACTTTTACAGTCATCAAGAACCTCTTTTCACTCTATGATGAGCGACACTTGAGCAGGGGTGTGGCCTTCCTGTGTTTCATTTCCATTTCCACAAACATCTTCAAGACTTCATGAGCACAGTCCACTTTGATAGCTTCTTTGCTGACATCCTGTCAAAAACAGAGTCAGTGCTGTACTTTTTTTTTTTTTTGCACATATGCAATAGATGAGTTACTGGTTTGTAATGGCCAATTAATACAATCTACACATGAATAATACAATCAAAGTAAGACAGACACAGATCAAGACATTGGTTAAATGCTTGTAACTAGGTTAGATTAGGTAACTAACCATTCCAAATAATTTACATACATAAAGACTAACGATGAGTTATTGTGTAATAGTTTGTGCATTTTGTGTATTTTTGTATATTCAAAATTGTATATTTTTTCTCAAAGATTGAAAAAAGCCAGATTGTTTGAAAAAAGCCAGATGGTTGTTTAAACATTTTAATGTATGTTCAGGATTCTCACACACTCCTGAAAAAAAAATCTTTTGTTTTGATTCCAAATCCAGAGTGCATCTGGTACTGTATCTTAAATGCTAATTTTAGTTAAAGTATTGACATTCGTTAAACCAAACTAGAAAGTTTTTTCCCTCCATACAAGTGTTATAAGCAATTCTTGTCTACCTATAAAATATTAGAAAAATTAGAAAAGATGTAAGTTAGATTATTCGGTGTCACGAACGGGGGGGCTAATCCCCCTCGGACGTGCGCTACCTAGAAGCGTTCAGGAACGGGCAGACAGCCAGGACTCCATACAGATAGGTTTTATTTACAAAAAGGCAAAAGAAAACAGGCACGGGGGCCACTCGGTACAGGCTACTAAACTCAGGACTTAGAAACAACAGGCAGGAAACTGAAGCGCTCAGAATAACAACACCCCCGCACCCCATCCATGTCACACCCCCACTGTCCATGAGGCCGGGCTGGACTCCCTTTAGCCCGGGCGACGCTGGTGTGGACCGCAGGGTGTTGTCCTCGTCTCGCGGCCCAGGTCCCTCAACGTGGGACCTCACAGTGTCCGTGGTGGTACCACCACCACCTGGCAAACCTTCAGCCAGCAGGGTGCTCCTAGTCCCATAGTCCGGGCTGCGTATCCACAGCCCTTTTGGGCACCCTGCCACGAGCCTCTCTGCAGGCTCACTGCTGCAGTCTGGCAGGCTTGCACGCGAACAGGCAGGCAGCCCCCTCCGGGAGGCTGGACGGGGAGCTCCTCATGACCACGCAGACAGGCAGGCAGCCCCCTCCCTAGCTGCTCAGCCCACTGCAACCTTGCCGCTAACCCCCCTAGGAACCCCACAAACCAGGCCATCTCAGGCGACATGGGACAGACTGGGGCTTCTAGGCTATCTGGACCACGGCTAACAGGGCCAGGGTTAACAGGAGCGGGGCTAAAAGGAGCGGGGCTAACAGGAGCAGGGCTATCCAGGCTGAAGCTAACGGGCCGAAGCTAACAGGGCCAGAGCTAACAGGGCCAGAGCTAACAGAGCTGGAACAAAAAGGCTAACTACAGGGCTCAGGCTAACTACAGGGCTCAGGCTAACTACAGGGCTCTTACTTCTGGGGGCTGGTGTGGGTCGCTGTTGGTCAGGTTTGGAGCTTGGAAGGAGGCAACGGCGCCGGGGAGCAGGCACGGGACGCGGCCTGCTTTCTTTCTCCACCCAGGCATGTCTGTGTCGCTCCGCGCCGGCAGCTCCGCGTCGAGCTCGCCAATAGGCAGCCCCGCGTGGAACTCGGGCCGCAGCAGCTCCTCGTCGACCCCGGGCAGCGGCAGCTCCGCATCGATCTCGTGCAGCGGCAATTCCATGTCCCCCTTGTGAGGCGGCAGCTCCGCGTTGCCCTTGCGTATCCAGAACTTCGGCGTGAACTGGGGCTCTCTGTCCGAGATGATGTCCTTAGGGAACCCATGCAAACGTGCTCTAAAAGGAGTTGTTTCCTTAGCCGAGTGGAGTCTGGGAAGGGCCACCAGATGAACAGCCTTGGAGAACCTGTCCACGATGTCCACTGATGCGGACAAGATTGTTTGCGCTCCGCAGGTCCAGTTTGGTGAAGATTTTAGCACCAGAGAGAGAGTCCAGGGCAGTGTTTATGAGTGGAAGCGGATTACGGTTCTTGATGGTGACGTCATTCAGCTCCCGATAGTCGACGCAGGGACGGAGGCCCCCGTCTTTCTTCTTAATAGAAAAGAACCCCGAGGCCGCAGGCGATTTAGAGGGGCGCATGATCTTGTGGCAGAGCCCCTCGGCGATGGATGAATATTCGCCCATCGCCCGCTGCTCCTCCTTCGTAAGCGAGTAGAGACGGCCGCGTGGTGCTACCCTGCCCGGCAGGAGCTCGATCGGCAGATTCTAGCGCCGATGACGTAGTAGCTTGGTGGCATTTTTCTTGCTGAAGACACCTGCCAGGTCACGATACGCGATGGGAATGGCCTCCAGGTCAAAATCGGAGGCCTCTGACTCCCCTAAGCACGTCCCAGCCGGCGCCGGAATGCCCAGTTCACTGCAGGTCGGTCCCCATTGGAGAATTTTCTGACGTGACCAGGAGATGATGGGTGAGGTGAGTGATGTAAAACTGGAGGGATTCGGTGTGGGACTAGATGCGCCACGTTACTCCAAGCCGTCTGCACCTCCAGCGTGCAAAAATTAGTGGTGTACTGGCTCACCGGACAATCCCCCTGACGAAAATGGTAAAGTCGGTAATCCACCACCACCTCGCTCTCAGGATGCTGGAAGGCGAGCTTGAGTTGTTTAGCAAACTCAGTGTAGGAGTGGGATGTCTCGCTGTCAGAGCCGAAGACCGCCGCAGCCCATTCCACTGCCCGCCCGGTAAGGAGGGAAGTGAGCAGGGCTATGCGGCTTCGGTCGGTGGGATAGCGCTGCGCCTGGAACTCAAAGAGTAGATTCAGGTTAGTGAGAAAAAGCTCACACTTCCCATCCTTACCATTCCATTCATCCGGAAGGGCTATCTTGGGAAGTGGAGCTGTGGTTACGATGGCCGGAGCCGGCGGGGGTGGCGAGGCAGCCTGTGGAGTGCTAGGTGCCCCAGATGAAATCTGTTGCAAGGTCTGTTGCAGGTTGGCGACCTCGGTGCGAAGACCAGCCGTCTCCGCAATTTCATTCATCTGCTGGGTCACCATCTTACATGGCTGTTTCTCCTCCTGACACTGACATTCACGAGGGAGGTCAGAATGATAGGTGAACTGTGCCCACTTTGTAGCGCGGTGGAAGAGCTTAAGCGTGAGAAACACGAATAAGCCGGTAAGCCACGCAGTTATTCTCAGAACGCTTCTAAGGAAGTTAGAGTTCACACCAGTATGAACCCCTTGCTCTGAACACACACACTGATAGGTATATAAAGGGACTCCGAGGAGTCAGAGTACTCACGGTACCGGAGAGATGAATCAGGAGTCGAGTTGAGGCGACACGGGGCATGAAGCTTAGCAACTTCAATGTCAGTGTGAAGACTGTCACTTACTTCCTGTTTATAAACCTGACGTGAGTCAACTCTAGTGCCTAGTGACGTCACGTAATCAGGTGCGTGTGACATGTTTCTGTAGGAATTTGTGCTCTAACACTGATGTTGGATGAGAAGGCCTGGCTCGCAATCTCCGTTCCAGTTCATCCCAAAGGTGTTGGATGGGGTAGAGGTCAGGGCTCTGTGTGGGTCAGTCAAGTTCTTCAACACCGAAACTCATCTAACCATGTCTTTATGGAGCTTGCTTTGGGCACTTGGGCACAGTCATGCTGGAATAGAAAAAGTTCTTCCTCAAACTGTGTCAACTTTGGAAGCATGTCCAAAATGTCTTGGTATGCTGAAGCATTAAGATGACTACTCATTGGAAGTAAGGGGCCTAGCCCAAACACTGAAAAACAAGTGTGTCCCAATACATTTGTCCATATAATATGTTAGCAGCACACCCTTAAGATATAGACCAATTGCATCATGCTCTGTCAGCAATATAGTCTTAAACAAGAAATTAAATTCTGTGATAATTGTCTGCTCTGTACGGTTGCAGTATCACAGCAACAGTCGCCAGCATCGGGGCGGCGGGAGTCCCAAATGCTGGACTGGTAACTATGGTGATCGTGCTGACTGCAGTCGGCCTACCTGCCAGTGATGTCACCCTCATTGTGGCTGTGGATTGGCTGATGTAAGTACCAGTATTACCAGTCTAATTCAGAAACAAATAAAGGTGTGCAAAGTCTTAATCATACGTGAACACATCACTAGGCCACCAGCTGCCCCAAATTACCAACATGCGTAAATTTTGTTTACTTTTTCAATTTTTTAAAATTTCGTTTCCTTTTTATCTTTATACTTTCTATGTGAAGTTGGGGGAACGCGAGCCTAAGAATTTCATTACAGTAATGATGCTACATTGTTATCTGTATATGACAATAAAACTTGAAACAGAGAAAAACATAGCAACAGAAAGTATGGGCGAAGACAACAGATGCTGTATAGTAACATTTCACTATTTATTATAAAGTTTATTTGTGAGAATTTTGTAAATGACAGACTGTTTTCACTCCCAGTGCACAGCTTGAGCTTCAGTGGTAATACAGTATGTGGAACAATGCTGAAAACAGTCAGACTACCAAACTTTTTACACCCTGAATGGCAAAACTGGATTAAGTTACTCAGTTTAGTAAAAGATGAAAAAACTGGTGCCAAGCACTAAACAAAACAAGTGTTGGTTTGATTTGTTTTCTTTGATTTGGATTTTGTCTGTGTCAGTAGAGCCAGGTGACAGTGTTTTCATTCTTTCATTCTTGGTTACTTAGCACATCTTAGGTTACGATTATGAGCATTTGGTGGCGAGTGATTTTAGGTATAGGGGTTGGAGGTTGTGAGGTTCTAGTATCTAGTAGTGGCAGATTGTTTCAATCCAGATTTATTTTATTTTAGGAAATTTTGACAATTTCTCAAGGTAATTTCCTCAGTATGTCCAAATAGAACCTCAGTCGATCTGTTTATTATTTTTCAGACTTGTTCAGGTTTTCCTCTTTAGCTAAAGGAGATCAGAGTATAGTTTCAAAAATCCATACTGTTAGATCAATGCTTATTTTGAAAGCTGATAAATGTGTATATTTTAGATATTTAGACTCCTGTATTATTGGAAAACCAATAGCATGTTGGTATGATAATGGATTAGGGATCAAGTCGTTTATTGTAATCTACACCTAAGCGGTGAAACCGACCCTATCATCAGAAAACTGTAAGGTCGATCTATAATTAAATGTCTGCCATCCATATCCAGTACAGCATAATTTATCTTGTTCTCTCTGGGCATGTAGGATGGCCCTCCCTCTCCCCCATCTCTCAGTGTGCTGCTTGTCAGTGTGGGTGTGTAATGTAGTTGATGTAACAGAATTTTCAGTTCATTGTCTGCAGTTAAAAAATAAGTGGTGTGGCTTTATATGACTTAAAGGAAGTTCATGCTTTCCTTTACTATTCAGTGTTGGTCGAGAATGAATGTGTGTCCATCAAGCTTAGTTTCTTACTCTATGAGACACAGAATTGTTTTACTGTATGTATATATACATAAAATTGATTACCAATGACCAACTAATCACTGAAATTCATTCAGCTGAATGGGGCAATCAGGCAAGTCTATACACCGTAATGATACACCCATTGTAAAACCTGCATGCTGTCTCTTTTAGTGACCGTTTCCGCACTATGATCAACGTGCTGGGGGATGCCTATGGTGCTGGCATTGTCCAGAAGCTCTCAAAGCGAGAACTGGAGAGGATGGACCTCACTTCTGATGTGGACGTGGCCAACCCCTTCGCCCTGGAGACCACCCTCGATGATGACGAGTGCGAGAAGAAATCCTACGTGAACGGTGGCTTTACCGTGGATAAGACTGACGCCATCTCCTTTACGGAGACCTCACAGTTTTAGTGCCAAGCCTTCATGTTCTTGGAACGAATTACCTCTGGAAGGGTTTAAAGAGGTGGAAACCGTTCATGAAACCAGTGCCATTACGAGGGGAACACCCTTTT
>JBBPDB010000011.1:14693252-14703296 GCA_037974465.1 Brachypetersius altus
TGTTACGTTATTCCGCCGACATGTCGAGCATGGAGAGCTTAAACACTGAGACAACTGAGCAACTTGTCAGTGAACTAGTCAGTGAGGGCAAAAAAAATAAATAAATAAATAAAAATAATCGTTCATTAATCGTAATCAAGATAAAATGTTCAATTAATCGAGATTTTGATTTTAGGCCAAATCGCCCAGCCCTATTCAGTGCACACTGCTTTTTAAATGAGGCACAATACAGAGAACTGTAGCAGGTTATCTACAGAACAGCTGATGGTTACAGCCTATTTACAAAGCAGCTGATTGTAACTAGGGTTGCAAAGGGGTTGAACATTTCCATTGGAACTTTTGCTTTGGGAACTTTAGCTAGTTAGCTAGTGTGAAATGCCTCCACACACTGGGTGGTGTATTTTTCTGTTGGATAACAAAAAACATATATGCAATACAGATATGTAGTTTTACAATTGATGTATAAAATCTGCTATGGTTACATAAAACCGTCTAGCAGGAGGCAGAAGAAACAGCATCGCATTTACAGTAGCTAGCATCATGGTATACTAGCCTCTTTAATGAAATTATGCTAACTAGCTTAAGTTTAGCATATCTGGTTTACCAGGTTTACAACTGCATGAATACATTTTGATGTAATAGTTGCTAGTTAAACACCACAGATCAAATAGGACTTACCTCATAAGATCAAATACAGCTTTACCCACCTCAAATGTGTGGCTTCAATAGTCTGTAGCTGTGCTGTGGACTCCAAAAAGAAGTTTAGAATTCTCTAAATCATTGTGAATGTAAAGGAGGAATGCAGGGGTGTGGCCTCACAATGACTAGTGTGCTGGGCCTTTGATTTAGTAATAACATATTTCTAAATCACTGTATATGTATTAGATTTGATTATGCTACAATATATTTTTAATAAATATATTTTATGTTCCCAAACTTCCAGTTAATTCCCGGTAATTCCTTTAAATTCCCAGAAATGGCCATTCATTCCCATGGAAAGTTTCCTATTTTGAAAATTCCCAGCATTTGTTTATTAACAGAGCAGCCGATAGTTACAGCTTATTTACAGAGCTGCCGATTGTAACAGCTTATTTATGCATATCAGGCTCAGTACTAGTACCAGGTACAGTAACAGAAACAGCTTGTTTTATTCTAAGGGATACCTTTTTTAATTGTAAGGGTTGGAAAACGGTCCTGTAAAAATGACCCAAAAAAATCTGGTGAACAAAACCACACAAATGCAATGCGTGGATCTCAGGGAGAGCAAATGTAGGATATAAGAGCCTTTTAAAGAACAATGACCGACTGCATGTTTCATCATAAATACAGCATAAATAGACAGTTAACTGGATTTAGTGCAGCACAGTAGCTAAAACTAAAAAAAATGACACAAAGGCACCACTGGTTCTCCAGCTGATCAAAAGGGGCATTATGGTGCATACTGTACATCATGTCTTGAATTATCTCTATATGGCCTACTGCTACTATTACACCTCACTCATTTCTGAATTCAGAAGTGGTGCAAGCACTTCCTTGAAGAAACTGCTTGAGAAGCCGCCGCTGAACGAAACATCCTCTTCGCATAGATACCTTAGAAGATTCAGCCCAAATAACTTCCTGGGATTATTTGAGGAAAGTATGTAAATAGTCCGAACTGTACTTCAGCCTGCTATTGCAGCTAGGAAATGGGTTCGTACTTGAGGCACAGATTGAAATGGAACTATGGCTGAAGTTATAAGTAGCAATTAAGGTTGCTGTAATTTAAAAAAACAGTATGGAAACCAAAGCACTGAAAGACTATATGGCTATACATTCACACCCATTAATCAGTAATAACTTGAATGTTCCTGCGCAAACTGATGTTCTCTTGATAACGCAGCCTCTGCCCAGAAGAGGACCCAGAACTACAGCATGCTGCTGTGAATAAAGGCTTTAGGGCTGAGGGGAGTGGAAGTGACTGAGGTAGCATCTCAGCAGTAGCTGCAGAAAGCTGGGTTGGAATGCGTTCTGACTGTCGCATCACTTCTGCATCAGTGCATTGCAGGAACTTGTGCTGTCTGAAGCAATGAAAAAAGGTTATTTGATTACAAGGCCACTCATTTCCTGTGCATGTATATAACTTGCTGTGAAGCTTTTCTGTGAAAGGGCTTTGCCTCCGCTGTGGAGAAGTGAAATGGTGGTAATAGCGGGAATTCGGATCGCCTTTAACTAAAATTTACATGCGACATCACCGTAGGTGTAAATTACACTTTGTGAACTATCCTCATCAGATTCCTTCCCTTGCTTAGATTCCATTTGGACTTTTGATTTACATTTAACAACCCCACTGGAATGTGTGCCGTCTGCGAGGGAGAAAGAGAAAGAGAGAGAGAGAGAGAGAGAGAGAGCAGTTCTCTCTTTTCATACAAGGAATATGGAGCCGGTTGATACACGTCTTTCGTAACAAAGACATAAGCTGCACTTTACATATTTCTGGCCTTGGTTTATGGCTCTCATATAAAAACGCAACAAGTCTGAAATGAATACTTTAACAGAGGTGCTTGTGAATATGCCCAAGGCTTAGATCAGCTAGCATAGATGTGACTTCAGTTTTGGTATTGTGAAACTTGATTTATTTACAGGATCTCAGATGCATTTTTTCTAACAGATTATTGTATCCTGAGGCCATAAACGACTCACTTTTTTATGTGATGTACTTGAACAATTCATTTCCAAGAAAAGTGGAACTAGCCGGCATTAAAAAATGATATGTGTGACCCAAAAACAGCATTTAGGAAAATTACAAAAGAAACCATTTTCTTACAACTATGATAACTAAACAGTTTGGAAATGAGTGTTTTAACAGGTGGTATTTATCAATGTAGTGTAAATGCCCCTATGAAGCTCAAGTACCCATTAAGCACACTTCTAACTTTAAACACAAATTGTGTAAAGAAAAAACAAGTAATTTTCCTGCTTGATATCTAAATAAATGTGGTTATTATTACATATTCCCTGTATATTTTAACTTCCTGGCGATATTTTTTGACAACTTACTGCCAGTGTTCACTCATCCTGGCGACCATTTTGAAAGCCGCATAAAAACTTTGCCCAGAAGAGACCCCTCAGAAAATCACATTTATCTTGGCAAAGTATCACTATTTTTGTACAAATTTAGGAGATTACTGTTTCTAACACCATCTAGCACAAGTTGGAATTGGGTTGTTAGAGATAGTTATTTCAAAAGACAGTTTTACAGGCCTTTAGCAAATGCTATGATATGTGGTTAGCATGCTAGTCATATAAGATTGTGCGCTAAGCTGATGTACTAAATCACAAGTGATGAAATCTTGTGTTTTACTGTTCAGTACATCATTTATTTCCAGATTGTTGAGAATTAATATTTGTACATTGCAGTATTTTTTAAAGTTTTCATATAATTTTAACATGAGCTTAAAGGGTACCGTAGCATAAACAATGGAGCTTCATTAAAGAAAAGCTTAAGTATAAACATATATTCAGTAATCTTATACTCTCTGCAAGTAGTATATGATTAAGAACATTTATATAACATATTGTTAATCATATACTACTTGTAGAGAACCAACCACATATGTTTTGGCTCATTGGTGTATCACTCAGGATTTACTATGTGTTGTAACACATGCCTCCTGTATCCAGCAAATTTCTGTGATTTCTGCCACATTAGTTAGTTCTGACCAGACAGGACAGCTTTCATTGCACTTGCAAATGAACAAGATTTGGGGGCCAAAAATCAGTCAAAATCAGTCAGGTCTCCACACCCACTCATTTCTCTTGGATTCAACACACTGATTATTAGGTCTGACTGTTCACTTATGAGACCTGATAAAGCCCAGACCTTACTGAAACACCGTTTAAATAAGATAATCAGCTATATTCACTTCTGTGGGTCATCATAAGGTTTCTGCTCATCAGTGCATAATGGAGATCTACTAATCACACATCTGCATTTAATAAGAGTAAAGGCTTTGCGTATGCATTGAGCCTCGCCAAAGACCTTTTCAATGAGCCCTCATTTGTATTTTTAGCCTGAGTAGATCAGGCTTTATTCTCCGAAAACCGTTCACCTCGCCGAGTTGCATATCTTGGTGCAGAATTTTAATTCGAATACGGGTTTACCTTTACATTTTCTTTAAGGATAATGCATTAAACTGAGTTTAATTTGGGGGCATATTTAGGGTTTAAACTATAAAAATGTGTAATTTTTTGGCTTTTTTTAAAAACCAAAACGCAACAATGCGTTTTTTCACTATTTGTGGTTGCTCTTGAAACGTAAGCCCCACGAAAAGGGAGCGATTACTGTATACCAATATGAATATACCAAAGAGCTCATGTGAAAGGCTGTTTTCTAGTATCCGGCCCCATGTGTGTTTCTGACCGGCTTTGTATTCTCTACAGAAACTGTCTGAAATGGTCCTGAAACATGGGAAAATAATCACTGGCATGCCTTACCACTCCCCAATCTGTCGGTTAGAACGAGAGAGAGAGAAAAAGAGAGAGAAAGAAAAGAAAGAAAGGAAGAAATCCTATTAGTATTCAAAGGCCCACATTTTTCCTCTGTCACACCTCAAGTGCTTTTAAGAGGCTCGGTTCTTTCACAAGTGTGAGAGCGGACCCAGCCAACAGGAGGGCCGATTATTATTGAATACTCTCTTTTTCATTCTCTCACTTTCCCTTTCTCAATACTTTCTTTTATATCAAGGTTTCCAGGTGGCACCATCTATATATCTATAATGCAAAGAATCAGAGGTTCCCCCTGGCTCCACTCTGGGACCTCTTTGTTGTTGCTGGCCTTATATCGCCCAAGCAGAACGACGAGCCTTTTCATTCAGCTTTTTTCTGTTGTTCATTATTATTATTTTTGAATGAATCAGGTACCTTTTGTTCATGTGCTTAAAAAATCTGGGGCATTGAAGGTCTCCAACCTGGATCCAAGTTTAGATAAATCTGACGTCAGTATCTGTTTTTTTTCTTTCCTATTCTGGTGGAATGAACACTCTCTGGGATAATGGGTCACTGCACTGAACAGTATTTGCATCTTTTGTCTGAGGTTCCTTGCACAGAAAGGTGGACAATGGTGAACTTCCTTGTTTAGCTGCTCTGGAATGCTTTGGCAGCAAGAACCGCGCTTTGTAAGCCTGGAAACTTCCGTCAGTCAGGACAGATTTTTCGCGGTGAACTCGAAGGCTGCTAATTTGACCAGGAGAGGAACAGGTACTGCCAGCTTCGTGTGCAGATTCTTTTATCAGAGCCGTTTACCCATTGCTGTTAAAAACACACATATTAGCAGGAATTCTTTGTGAACACGTACCCTTGTTCAAATTCTTGAAATGCCCATTGCCAACAAACTACTGCAATATAGGTGTAATCCACCCTGATCCCTGTCTGGTCTAGCTGGAACAAAAGCATTGTGTTCAGTTTTCCTAAGCAGGTCACCACTTCACACGTCTCTAGTGCTGCAAATAGGATATTTAATCTGCACCAGCATTGATTTATTGTAGCATGACTGCAGTAATCCAGGCTAGCAGTGGAAGCAGACATTTTTTTTCCTGTAGTGACATGATGATTTCATCTAGCGCTCGCTATTCCTTTGAAAAAAAATGCACTCCATAATTTGTTCACAGCGGGCCAAGGAATGCATCTCAAAATTTCAAAGCCTGGTCTCAATAAGTGCTCCATTGTGGGTTGGATGGGCTGCTGGGCTACACTTGCAGTGTGGGTCTTGGGGGGACTAACAGGGTAACAGAAAGCTCCCCTCTTCTGGAAAATGTGCTGGTTGTTACTGAGACAGACTGTCTGGCTTTCGCTGAGCCTGACCCATTTTTATGAGGGGAAATGCTCAATATCCCATTCAGCCACCCTAAGCAGGAGAGAGGGAGAGAGAGAGAGAGAGAGAGAGAGAGAGAGAGAGAGAGAGAGAGAGAGAGATAGAGAGAGAAATAGAGAGAGAAATAGAGAGAGAGAAATAGAGAGAGGGACATTTTGACATTTTGAGTTAGTGGAGTGACTTGTTATTGTTAATCTATAAAGACCCAAGGCCTTATACTGGACTGATGGAAGTGGACTGGTTGGGTGCTTGATTTCAAACGACTGGAAAGTAGACAGCCATGTTTTTCTCCCCCCAAAAAATGAATTTTACGGTGAGATTTTGAAGCCTCTGGGTTTATGCATGATGAGCAGAAAAGCTGGATTTGTCCTCCTCTACCCCTCTGCCCTCGATCTGTCTGCCTGCGCGCTCATCCAGCACAATCAGAGCAATACTACAGAATATAGGCTGAGAAAAGCGAAGAGGGAAAAGAGAGATTTTTTGCCCCATTGAATGGGGGGTTTTGATAATGAGGTGCAGATGTATAAAAGCAGAAAACAGTTGAGAGGGTTTTGTTACATGTGCATTTTGCATTGTTTTGCTAGGAGACAAGCAGCAACCAGCTTATATGTGTATATATAGTGTACATCAGTATTTAGATTACTTATACAGAAAAAAGTCTGCATTTGACGACAGTGATACATGCAGTGTCTATGTAACACAAATAAGGACAGTTTATGGATTTTTCTTAGTATCAAGTCACTTCTGCTTTCTATAATGCAGTGAATTTTCATTTTGAAAGGCCAGTACAGAGTTTATTATATGAGCTTTACAAAAGATTTATAACAAATGTACAGTGTCTGAATACCCCAGTACATTAAGGGGAAGCACTATTATTTCTGTTATTTAATGGAATCTGTATGTATTACAGCTGCACAATATTAGGAAAACATGCGATATGTGATAATGTTGAGTGTTGCGAAAGCAATATCACATGCGATTAGTAAAAACTTAGCCTTTATAATGTTAATGGTTTGCTGCTTTGGATTTGCTGGTGATAAAGACTCCAGGTGCTGACTAGTCTATGCAGGAAAAAAATTACATTTCCATTACAACATGCTTTTTTAAAGAATTTACTTAAACAGAACATTTAACTCCTCCCATGAAACATTTGAACCATTGAACCATTATTTTTTAAATAAATGTAAACATAAATTATAGTAAGTTCTTAGCCAGAAAAAATGGCAAAAGGAACAATCTATAACAGCAGCACAGAAGATGAAGAAACTGCCCAGTGATATTTTTTTGCCCTCTTCTCTGTGGCACTGGGTGAAGAGTTTTGGAAAAACACTAGTTCAGTCAGTCTTTTGCGATATGTATATTGTGCATGTTGATATCGCGATGACGGTAAATTTGCGATATATTGTGCAGCCCTAGTATATATTGATTAGTATAATCAAAATATAGTGTAAGTGACCATTCTGTAATACTGTCAAAATATAAGGGAACAATAGGGGAAAACTATAGAAACTGTATCGAAAAATGGGATTAAAAAAGTAACCTACATATTCATGCTCCAAGACCAAAAATAAAAATGTTCTCATTCCAATTCCAACTGGCATCAGTATAAAAGTTAACATTTGGTTAGAAAGAATTACACCAGTAGCAATACAGGTAAAGGAGCTTCCTAAAATTCACAGTGTTTATTGCAGAACACTTCAATAGAAATAAGGACCGCTAACTGCTGAATAACCAGTTGCCTCTTACAGTGTGGCATTTTATTTGATTCATGTTATTTTGATTTAAATTGCAAATAATGTTATTTAATTAGCTAAGTGAAAACACTGGAAATGCGCTTCATGTGTTTTTAGCTTTGAGTTTTAAAAAAGGCAAACTAACATCATCCCAAAAACCTTAGCAATGTTGTATTTGGTTGTGAAGAATCAGAATTGACCTTCAATGATGGATACACCTGTTAATAAACCCCATGTTTGCTGTTCGACTATATTGAGGAAAACTGGTAAAAACTGTACAAGCTGGACTTTTCACGAGGCTGTAGCTTTAATGTGTTTATTGGCTGTCTCCTGCTTGCTTGACATTTTGTGCTCTGTTTGGCGCCATCTTGCTACAGTATGTCAGTCATTTGTTGTATTGATCTGATAAACTTTCCCATTTCCTGTTGAGCACTGAAAGGACAAAGGGGCACAGGCAGCATGCTGGCCAACCTAAATAACGTCCCAGCAGCGGTTGTACACCAAAGACATTTTTAGCATTTTACAAAAATTCTCTCGTTGTTTATTCAGGTGAACTGCACTGTCACGAAGAACAGGAAAAGCTCAGTTCGTCTTGTGTTCGGGGTGGGATGGGGTGAGCTCAGGGTTAACTGTGAGCAGTGTGTGATAGCTCAGCTCTTTCAGCGTAGCACTCGGGTGCAGGTCCTGCCAACGCCCAGAGGATAAAGATGCTTTGTCCTGAGAAGCTCTGCAAAATCTCCTTTACTCCCCCCGCCAGCCAAAACAGACTGTGACGACAGCGCTGGTGTCCTTTTTCATCTTAAGAAAACGCTCAGTGAAACAGTGACCAGGAACTTCAGTCCAGATAAACTGTTTTTCTGCTTCACTGGCTTTTATTATCTTATCATTAAGAAGAAGAAGAAGAAGATCTATATTATAACTATAAGGAGACCAAATTATTCTTCTTTTATAAAATTTAGTTGAAAATATTTCTACTGAATTAATCAGTGCCACTCATGAGCATCTTTATATGTTAATGTCAAGTAATGAAAAATGTAAAGGCTGTATTGATGTATTGGGGTGGTGATGGTCTAGTGGTAGGATACTTGCCTCTGGACCAAAAGGTAATAGGTTCGAATCCTAGCTTCAGTATACCGCCACTGGGTCCCTGAGCAAGACCCTTAACCCCAAGTTGCTCCAGGGAGACTGTCCCCTGTAGATAGGGAATGGAAGTCACTTTGGATAAAAGTGTCTGCTGAAAGCCATAAATGTAAATATATTGCGTTCCACTTATTTCCATTCAAATTGTAATAAAATATCCCTTCTTCTACCAGGTGGCATCAATCTGCACGTTCAGAATTCCTCTGCTTGTTTCAGTGGACTGCGCTGATGTGAAGTAAAATAAACACTTTATTTAATAAAATAGATTTTGAACGACCCTGGGAGGTTAGGCTTGTGTGTTAAATGTGTTGGTGTATCTGCCTTTGTGCTTTGCTCGTCTGGTTCCATTCAGATGTGCTCCAGTATAATTAGTTTTATTTGACTCGCTGTCTGAGGTTTGGCAGGGAATGTTCTCTGTCTGTCTCTGGTGAAAGCTTACTTTTTAATTATCACTTCACTCTGCTGCAATCTTTTATAGCCTTGTAAAACCCTTTGGTTTGAACTGCTGAGTGCAGTCACCTTCTGCTGCTTCAAAATCCAATTTAGGGACTTTTAAAAGAATCATTTCGTGGCAATAAAATTTACACATTTTTCTCCCCATGGCATCAGTCCCACTTAAGTCTGCTACTCTAGTTTTGTACTGGAGTTACGAGGCTTATGGAAATTTATACCCTACCGATTAGAATGGCAAACTAGATGCCGGTGTCATCGCACCCGTCCGAGGGGCTTGTGAAAGGGGAATTCTGATGATTTTTCCAGACATTTAGTCTTTAAATTCATTGTAGAGGAGCTTGCAGATTCACTAGGAGCTTGCAGATTACATATCGGGATGATAGTTAATCTGCAAGGAAACATCAAAATGTCTAAAATGAAAATACAGTCGTTTTATATACCAAAATACAGTAACCCCACAGTTTTATGCGGATCAGGCGTCACAGATTCAGTCACACCCTGATTTTTTTGGAGAACCGAACTCAGTTTTATACAGACATACCCACAATAACGCGAAAACTACAAATATCCTCCACCTTTTTTTGCTTTTTTGTGTATAAACTCCTTTTCTGTTTTCTGTTTTTGTTTGCATTTGCTGTTTCTGTTCTGGGTTTTGGGGCTTTGTGGTTCAGGGTCTGCTTGTGTACGTTTCATGTTCCATATGGTTTGTTTGAGTTCATGTGCTTCCCGTTTCCCCTGCTATGTTATTAGGTTCCACCTGTGTTTTGTTTAGCTCCTTATGTGTCTGTGCACAGATTCCTGTTTGGTTCTCCCTGTGTGTCACGTGTCTGTCTCCAGCTGTCCTGTGTTTAGTGTCATTTAGGATCTGTG
>JBBPDB010000011.1:14713266-14738320 GCA_037974465.1 Brachypetersius altus
ATAAAACCTACATTTTCACTATCATAACCACCAAGAAATTGAAAAATTCAAACATATTGTGTGTTAGGGATGTCTAAGGAGTAAAATGCATGCACGTATTTTGCAGGGGAAAATTTGGGATTAAACGGGTTAATTTGCCTTTGCAAATGAAGGTACAATCATGAAACTCAGTCACAAAAAAGTTTAGCTTTGAACTTCATCAGCTTTTGTTGAAACAGAAAGATCTAGGTTTCAGTACAATCTGATTTGTCCTTGATCAGAGATTCTGGTGGCAGCTTTTAGTGATCACATTTAGGAAAGCAAGCCCTGCTTGCCAGCAATCTTGTGAATTCATGGCTGCTTGGCTTTTGTTGAAGAGTCTACAACTTTCTGAATTGCTCGTGAAAGTCCCAGTGATACTTAAGAGCCTTACCATAATCAGCCCAGACCTTCTGCACGCTGATATAGTAATGTACATTTGGCCCAGAGTACATAATAAAGCCACAGAGTCAGGTGGCAGTGAATTGGTGGGTGGGAAAGCAAACTAAAATCTGTGTTTGGCTGATAAATGAATGAAGCAGTCACGTCTCTACAGACTAATTAACCTTGACGAGTCTTTCGCTCTTCCCAGCTAAATGTTTCTAGCTCCTTATTTTTGCCATTTTTTTCTCTTCTTTACCTTTACCATAGATGTCAGTTTTCTTCCCTGTTTATTTCTTCCCCTCACCAGCTCTGTTTCCCCCTCTTTTCTTGACGTTTTAAATGGTACAGGGGCATCACAATGTCCAGAATGTAGTACACGATGCTCCAACAGGAGGCTCAGACTGTCGTTATCTTGACTTTAGGTGAAAATGTTTGGCTCTGAAGGAAGAATGTGGATGTTCAGCCTTGTTTCCAAGGCAAGGAACAGCGTGTGCATATCAAGGTTTGCAGTGAACAGTTTATTTGAACAGAATCCAACCTCGGTTAAGCTGCTCATTATATACCAGTGGAAGCCTGCCCACAAATCATTAGATTTTTTTTTTAAACCACCGGTCTTCTTTTCAGAATTCAGAAATGAGGTCAGTGAATGTGATCTATGGTTTTGAAAAGGAACTGTTTATAGGTAATCATTCATTTTCTGGCTTGTGTGCGTGCTCTTTGTCTGCCCTTTACATTTATGTTCTTTTTTTATACTGAAATTGTGCCCTCCAGTCCTCACCAATTTGTTTTTAGTTGTAGTTGGTTGTGTAGATGGAATACACAGAGCATTGGTTAATGAAAGACTAGCCTTTACTGTGTAACTGCTTGGATAAATAAAGATGACCTAAGGGTCATTTCAGTAAGGGGCGGAGTTGCCAAGAGCATGCTTTCCCATTCATTTAGATCTAAAGCACCAGCACTAGCAAAGCATAGTGGGCATGTAAGTAGCCATAAAAAAGGGACAATGTAAATGTGCTCTCAAAGGTTCTTAAGAGCAAATGTGTACTTTAAATGAAGTTTAACATTTCAATAGGTTTGTAGTCACAGGGGAAAGGGCCGTATTTGGATATTTTTGTAACTTTACTGTTTAGATTGAGAAGGAAGATCAGGGCCTAGTGGTTTGGGAGTTGGCCCTGTGATCAGAAGGTTGTGGGTTTGAATCCCAGGACTGCAAGTGGCACCACTGATGTACCCTTGAGTATCGTTCCAACATACTGGGTGCTGTGTTCCTGACTGCCTGCTGCTTGACTTAGTGAATGGGTTAAATGCAGAGAAAGAATTGCTCACACTGTGCGCTGGTGTGTGCACATGTGAGAAGTGGTTAGTCTACACTTACACAGAGAAAAAACGTCTGAAGTTAACATTGTATGTGGACTCAATGCTTATAAATAAATCAGCATCAGAATATGCTGGTATCATTTACAACTGTACTGAAAGTGGAGGTACCATCCCAGTGTCCATTAATAGTGTCCATACATTTGGCCATATAGAGTTAATATAGGCCTTGTTGTGGTCTCCACAGACTATATGCTGACTGCTCTGTGGCTGTAGGTTACATGGAGAAAGAATTAGGTGTTTTAATCAGATTGTTTCATAGATTAAAGGTTCGTTTGTAATTCAGCTTGAGCTCTAGATTAAGTTACATAATAGGTACTGTTCAGTTCAGGGTCTGGTCCAGGTCCTTAAATAACATTCACTCTTTCATTAAGGGCACACTTCCATTGCACTTCATGGAAGCAGCTATAGAGAATGTACAAGTAAACCACCAGACTGCTAAAGATGTCTTTTGCTGTTCATTTCCAAATGTGACATTGCAACATGCTCACAGAACAAGGCAACTTTGACCCAATTGAAACGTGTGCTCAATTTGTTCAGCTTGTGTCTTTGTGCCAGGGAAAAATGTAACTCCTCATGAGTGAATGATGTTTTTCCCTTCACTAATAATCAAGGTACATCTAAGCAGCTGTCAGCTCTGCTGTCAGAGTAATTACAAAGACCAGAGCTTCAGCAGGAGACGTAAGCATGCCGGCGGGAGAGCACTGTTTATCGACAGGGTTCAGCTACAAAAACCTGTCAGTCAGAGTTGAGTGACAGCTCAAAGGCAGTCCCAGTCTCTCTCTAGTGCAAAAAAACATGATATGGCTTAAACTGACAAATTAGTGAGAAAATACAAGGAATTAACCATTTGCCATTTACCTGTTTGCTTGACTTTACCTAAAGACCACAAACTGCAGTTGTTTATTAGTTTCGAAGTTTCGATTTTATCTAGTGTGGTTCGCAGTTCTGTGGTAAACTGCGTGCCATATTTAAAGAAGCTTGCTGGCAAGAGAAGTTCTATCCAGGCTTAGATTGTTTGGTACAGCCTCATAAAGGACAGGAAACCCTTTGTGTATAAGTTGGAATAAACACCACACACAAAATTTAGTGCCACATGGATGTAAATGCTGCAAAAAACAACACAATTATACTTAATCTGCATTTCAGCTACACATTATATACACATCTAGGTTTGAAACCACAAACAGATTAAACAAATCTATAGACAGTAGGGGGACAGGGGTGAAATGAGATTGCTGCAATGAGATTGCATGCATACTGCATCCATATCCAACAATCATAGTCATAAAATGTCTGTGCAACCATATTCATTTCACATACATACCCAGTAACAATGAAATTTGATAGATCAGATTATTGTCTTAGCCTGCAAGGTCAAATGGCGAAAGCAATGGTATTTGACCAATTCTGTTGTAAACCCTCGCCTTATGGAATGTGACTGTGGCCCACTTCAAAATAAGAAAATCTAAAAAACTTGTAGTAACAAAATGTGTTTGACAGAGTATCTGCACAAACCATAATAGTTTTGGAAGCTTTAAAGAGCTGCAGGTTGTGTAATATTGGAGTCATCTCCTAATCTGGTTCCAAAGAAATATTGTGCTTGTGTTACTTCCAGAAAAGCTCGAGAATAAAATATATGAGATGAAACAAAACTAGGCTGTAATGTTAGATGAGGGAAAACCATGAGCATTTGTCTGTTTATCCTCAAGACATAGCTGTTTTTCTCATTTCCTGTCTCATGTCCTCTGCTATTGGTTTTTTTTGGTCACATTCTTTATTTAACACTGTAATAACAAAATGCTGAATGGTACAGTGCGGGGTGTGACTGAGCGCTGCCATGCATCCGTGCTAAATATTAGCACTGGTGTGCATGTATTTCACACTCTGAGATGCAGTGGACAGTGAACTTCAACAAAATGCGCTTTCTTTTTACTTGTAGTACCCACAGTATGCTCAGAAAAGCTTATTATTGCATAGCATATTTCTCCACCCCAAATCTGTGTCTACTCATTCTCCTATAACCTATAGTGGTCTGTGTGACCATTCTGTGTGTGGGGTATGGTTTAGTATGTCTCTGTGTGGAAAAGGGAGAGAAAGAGAGCGAGGCAGTCGCTCCAGTAATGAAAGAAATTTGAGGAAAGGCTTTGAGAAATGTTTGTGTGTGTATAATCAGCTATTGGAGTATTCCTAGCTGCCTCAGGCACACCATTCACCACTATATAAAATGTGCAACAAAAGCAGCAACCAGAGGAGAGAGCAGACAGCTGTTCCAAAGCCTTGAATGACAGGAACACCTGGCAGTTGACCAGATTCAGAGAACAGAGGTACTGCAAAACAAAGGGCGACAAAAAGGGCAGCTACTTCAGAAACAGTGTTTCATCAACTGATGCAAACCTGCGTCTGTGGACACTTTCACACACTTGGCCATTCACAGAATGTGGTTTAGTGAAGAGATTGTGTAGTCTTTCTTTTCTTAAGAGGTCATGAAAATGTAACTAGTCCACTGGAGGGGAGCTGCTTCATGCTCAGAAGGTTCTGATGGTGACCTGAAGGTCACTGGCTTGAGTCCTGTGTCTCTGACTTGGAAGTTATTAAAACATTTTTTTTTCTAAATCAGTAATACCTAATCATGTATGTTTGAGTCGAACTCAATTAGTGAGTGTGGTGGAATTTTGCTAAATGTTGCTGCTTGTGCACAGAACCAAAACCCAGAAGATATTTTAGATTAATTCAATATATTGATGGAATAAGATATAAGATGTAACAAAGAGCAACTAGAATAAGTCTTTAGCTTTAAAATACTACTCGGGCTTAAAATAAAGCAGTATTAAATTTTTCATAATTCTTCATAATTTTCAGTCCTTTTTCCCAACGCTTTTATTGTCATCACTGAGATACCCCTGAGCAAGGTACCATCCCCACACACTACTCCCAGGTGCCGCATTGGTGGTAGTCCACTGCCTTATTGGTGAATAGAATAGAGTAGAATAGAATAGAATACCTTTTATTGTCACTATACACATGTATATACAGAAGTATGGGTTAAATGCAGAGAAAGAATTTCAGTGTTCTCACTCTGCGCTGTGGTGTGTTCACGCATGACTATAAAGGGCCACTTTATACTTGAAGGATGTCTGGCAGTATTATCTTTTTGGAGTGTATCCTTAGTGTATGAGTGTGTGCATTTCTGTGTCCCCACTGGACAGTGTTGCACATCTCTAGCTGTAATTCTGCAACACATCTGTGCGCCTCCCTGCTTGATTTGCTCTTATTTCACAATAGTGTAGAGTCCAACTTACCAGCCTATAAGAATAATGCCCCCACTCCATGCCCCAAAACACACACACACACACACACACACACACACACACACACAAGCACTACTGTACACACACCAAAGAGAGTCACATGTGGATGTGACCAAGGAAGGAACGTTATTTAGTGGTTCATCAAAAGAGTAGCTTTTGTGAAAAGTGCCACCAGCTTTACCTTGTACCAGACACCTCCTCTGAGTTTCCCCACCAGGTGCCAGCCTTAACCGTTATCACAACAAACACAGACCCCGGCTCAGATCAGGCGATAACGGCCACACTCACACATTCACAGCACATTCTTTTGCTCTCAGGGTTCAATGGGAACACTTCCTGCATTGTTAAAGAGGACACGTCTCACTCACATTAAGGCCACTGGGTGAAAGTAATAGTCCTTGGCCCGAATACGAAATGTTTGAGCCTTTTGTGTTTTTACAGAATAACTTTTGGCCACATTTTGCTCTCCACCTCTTACAAGAAGCACAATTTGCTCAAAAGTGATCATGCTTCAGAATCAGAGTGAGTGAAGGGTAAGTGCTGGGCAATGTATAAAAAAATCAGTATCACAGTATTATTCAGTATCACGATATCAAACAGACTTAAAGTTAGCATTCGTAAAGCCAGTGAACTCATGCTTCCTGAGGGCTGTCAGTCCATGATTTGATTGGACTGTTTTGTTAGCTTAAAATTACACAAATCAGAATGCTACACACGGCTGTGAGGCCACCAGAAGGAAGCCTACTGTTTATGAGTGGATTTTAAACTGTTCTTTCAAAGCAACCTAAACCACTCAGCAGATTTACACCACTGTTAAATGTCAGGTCCTGAATGCCATGAGTATAGTGTTTAAAATGCTATTGCTGCGGGAAGTAAGCATATCTGTTCAGAAATGAATTTATACCTGTAACATTAATACACAAAGTAGTAATTTAATGTACAGCAGTGTCTTCATCTAGCCATTTTCAGACCATTTCTTGTGGCAATCCGGGTTTACTCATGGTTATGATCCAGTACCTTGTTTGGCGTATCAATGCTTTGTTAAAATTAAATCACATGAAATTAAATGTGCTGCAGGAATTCAGTGTTGTCTGGGGGCGTTGAGGGGAAACCCGGAGCCAAACCTGTGCTCCTCAAACCAGCTCACAAGAAAAAAAGAAAAATCTTGTTTCTTTTTAGTGCAGCATTTCGGCTGCATTTGCGTGAAGACAGTGTTAACGGTGTTGCATATATTGGTTTGTCACTATGATCCCTGATTTTCATTTGATAAACAACCTGAAGAGTTAGGATAGAAAAGAAATGAGCACATCTCCAAAACAGCAGGATATTTCTGTAGTGCTGGTGAATCACACTGCACTGTGCAGCCATCAGGTCTGACACTAAAGGGATTGTTGTGACTCCAAACATTTTTCAACTGTTTATGCCGTCACAGCGAAACTCTTTTATCAGTTGTAGTCAAGACTGGCGTAGTCTGAATCAACACACTTGCTGTTTAAAAAGACTAAACAGTGTCAGCTAGTTTTCATCATTGCTTTACGAGTGAAGACACTTAGCCAAGACGTGTTCAGCGTCCGAAGTTTGTGTCTTTAGTTTTGCTCTGCCGTGATGAGGCTAATGTACCTGACAAGTAAGGGAATCTTGCAAACTGTGCTAATCAGCACATTCAAACCACTGCATCCTGTTTTTTCTTGTATTTAATTTTTTCCCCACTCATGAGTTTGTGTACCAACAACAGACCATTTTTTTACTCTCTTTATCCATTAAATTATTTACTGTTACTGTCTAAGACTGATGTATCGAAGAACTTTGTTCTGATGCGGCCCTGAAATGTTCCTCATTCAAAAAGCTGTCAGGTGATGAAACACAATCACACGTGGGTATAGCTGGGTATAAATGTGTTGCTTTTGTGAACTCCGTAAAACAATCAATTCAAAATGAACTGGTCAGTTTTCCATGATCTGAGCCGCTTACGTAGTTTCATAAGTGTACAAAAGCCTGCTTTACTTGTTAGCTACTTTAACCTTCAGGCTCAGGCTCGACTGCTTATGGTTAAGGGAATTTTTTCGGCTGACTATCTCTTTAAGTAACCCTAGTGTTTAATAGAGGACCGGAGAACTGTAGGCTACTTCACTGGCATCAATTAATTTGTCATTTTATCGCTCGTATGAGTTTAATTTGAGTGAATGGCTCTGAAGATACGATCTAAACTTGCTTTGACTCCTTTCTACTCGCAGTGAGAAGACAGCCGTGCCTTTATGCAGCATAATCAATGACATGGCAATGAAATGTCCGGCACTCACAAATTACATTTGACCAAATTCAGCTGCACAAGCATAAAGAGATCTTCACAAAAATTCAGCCACTTTACACACAGACACACCCACACACGCCAGCTGTTGATAGTGGAGTGACGTGCACAGGTGGAAGGGTGTTAAGAGCTTTTTTATTCTGTGGAGTTATTTGCACTTCACAGTGTAAGCACAGCTAGTGAACACGGCTCCTTTTGTTTCACGGATGGACAGCTGTCTCTTATCCGCATCCAGTTTCAGTGCTAGTGTGGAATATTGAGGCTGGATGGTGTCTGCTATTGCTAAAGATGTTGTGTTCTTTAACATTGTGGCAAATCTTTGACACACGCACACCTCTGCACAAGAATTTGTGCACTTCTGCAGTAACTCTCATGAATTCTTCAGTAACGTCTATAAAATGAATATGTAAGTTATGTAGGCTTGAGAATGAGGAATGCCCCCTGTAGATTATACACAGATGCTCAAATTGTTAACTAGCGGTGTAAAACTACAGTCAACTCCATGTTCTGTTTGATAGACAATTCATACATGAAACATAATTTCTACAAAAGAAGACTGAAAACAATTTAGTGTCTTTATGGAACTTTATGCAGAAAATGATGAATGTATTCAGCTCTGGCACAGTTGACTAATGAAACTAGAGCTGCGAGGTGATGGGAGGAATAGGCCTTGGGGGGGGTGGGGGGTGGGGGGGGGTGGTATGAATGGTAGAAATGTGCTGGACTGTTTGGCACTGGTTTAACATGCTGTCTGTGTACAGAAATGATTATAATTAATAGAATGCTTACTATCCACAATGCATTGTCACATCTCCACAACTCACGCTTTTGCATTGCAATACCACAATATTTCTGTGTATTATTACACCCCTATTATTCACTCAGCTGATTTTCAGCAGCTTTATGGTAGGAGGAGGGCCATGGTTAGGTGGTGAACTGAAATTAAAACAAAGTTTTGTAGGTTTTGGAAAAAGTCAAGTAGGTGTGAGTTGCTAATTGGCTGAAAACAAGGTAATGCTCCAGCAGATTGTTTTTTTGGGAGGTGGGTATATTAGGGGTTCACCATGGTGCCATCTACTACCTGTAACCCTGTGATTTAATGACTTGTGCTGCACTGTTATGCCGTGGCGTGACCGGAATACAAAAAATTATAGTGACAAGGTACTCAGCAGTCAGATACAAGGGTACATTGCCTGAATATGTGTTCTATTTCGTATATGAATATTATGTTAAATGTTGCACCATATCTCTCTTTCTAGCGCCCTGGCATGCCATCAGGTGCAAGGATGCCTCATCAAGGGGCACCGATGGGACCTCCGGGGCCACCGTATGGAGGGAGCCCCACTGTTCGTCCCGGACTGACCAATACCACCATGGAGGCCAACCGCAAACGTCCCACATCCTCACAGCAACAGATCCAGCAGCAGCAGGTCGCACAGAACAGAAACAGGAAGTGAGTATCATAGGTTGCACTCACAACCGGGGTGTGGTGGGGTGGGGTGGGGGTTATCTTTCCATGGGTAAAGAGTTCAGAATAAAATTTGTGTAAATAAACTGACCAGTGTTGCGATGACTACCAGCACTTGGCTGTATTCTCACCTACAGCCTTGAAGCTCCTACAAAAAGTGCGGCTCAGAGGCTGTTGCCAAGACAACAGACAAGTAAGCCGTTACCATAGCAACAGCCCCAGGGGCTGTTACTATGGCTGCAGGCGTTAGACAGTGAAGGCGTATTTTCTGTATGCGCTTGTGGCATCTGCACAGTTGAGCTGGAAGTGATTGTGCTGTTGGCTGCACAGCAGTTTCATACTTTGTTTTTAGTGCTTAAATGGTTTTAATTCATTTATTTTATCATTAATTTCATCATAATAGTAGGTGCCACGGAATAATAACCTCTGAGTAAAGTGCCTTGTCCTATGAAAGCCATGTACCAAACATGACATTTTATTGGAATAACTTAAAATATGCGATCCTGTTCACTCCCATGGCTGCAGCTTGCATGGCTCTGTCTTATTGCTTTTCCAGGTTTGCATATTTAATAATTCTTTCAGTTTAAATTCCATTCTGTATTTGCGCTTTGTGACTATCCTTCTAGGTGTCCTGACAAAATGGAACAGATGTAAACTAACACATCCTCCTCAGCACTAAACATTAAATCGCCTATGCTCCCCTCAAGTACTAAGCTGAAAATGTATGACCCTCCCCCAAATATCTCTTCAACTACACACCATCAATAATAAATGGTCCCAAAGAGAGAAAAGGCAGTCGTATGTTAAATAGTGCTTTTTAAATCCAATGCACGAAGAGAATTTTGCTCAGTTTAATCTCAGGATTAAAATGTTATAAACGTCCACATAATTAACACTAATGGTCAGCAGTTATGACATAGAGACATAGAGGTATGGCATATGTCTTTCCCTCCTGTCAGTCTACTATGTCTTTGTCCATTTGATTGTTCACAATGTTTTGTGTTTTTGTTGTAGAACTGTCCTGCTGTCTTGTTGTTGTGCTTCATGCCATCAGAAGAGTCTTGTGATTACTCCATTAAACCTCTATACTTTTTTATAATTCATATTTTACAGCAGGAATCAGTTAGCATCTTATTGTGAAGCTTTCTTGAACATAGCCTTATATTTGCACAAAGAAGATGAATCTCACATGCCTCCCTTATCCCTTTTCAGTGTACCACGTAGGCCAACGAAGTAACAGCTTTTACACCAAAATAGTCCATTATTTGTAAGATAGAAATCCTTTTACTTTCAGTTATAAACTGCATGACTCCTTATCTAATATTTAGTGCACTTTCTGGGTGTGGAAGACACATGATCTGTGCAACACCCTCTATGTAGGGAGTAGGCAGCCATCGGAGATGCAGTCAAAGTGTTTTATCCTAATTAATGCCTCCTAGTTTGTATTTTTTGCAGTGAAGTACATTGGCATTTTTTATTGTTTGATCTTATTTAGACATTACAGGCAGAAACAATGATTTTGGTCCCAGTCATTTGCAGATTTTCGATAAATTGCCTGGATAACATTTTCTCCTTAAACATGTTAGCAGGTACGTGTCCACTAATGTATATTTGTACTTTCTAAAAGTGGCCAAACTTATTGAAGATTTAGGTCCACCTATACATTTATGAATCTTCGAATATTCAAATATGTTCTTTTAACAATGGGATTTTTTTCAGTCAACTTTCTCATCATTCAGATTTCCACTTGTTTTTTTTTTGTTTAGTTTCACAGAATAATGTCTTAATATATGGTGCATAGCTGGATTTACACTTATTGTATACAGTAATCCTCTGCTTTTCGCGGGGGTTACGTTCCAAGAGCGCCCGCGTATAGTGAAAAACCACGTTGTTGTGATTTGGTTAAAAAAATGCCTAACATTTTGCCTATTTTTAATATGCTCCCAGAACATTTTAATGTCATTTTAAGTTTGATCGTATTTAAAGATGGACGTCCATCAGAATGCACGGTTTTCGAGGAATAAAACCTGATCTACTCTGGCTAAAAATACGAATGAGGCCTCGTTGGAAATGTCTCCTGGAGATATTCCAAACTGTGGAGGTTGAAGTTTCTGAGTGCTTTCCCCACCGATAGGGACGCGGGACAAAAGTATTCATTCAATATATTTATTGCCACAAAAAAGCAAAAACGGTGGAGGATATTTGCAGTTTCCACATTATCGTGGGGTTTGGTTCACAAAAAAATCAGCGTGTGACTGAATCCGCAACTCCTGATCTACATAAAACTGGGGGATTACTGTACTACAGAATGACCTGAAAACACTTTTAGAATATCTATATAAAAAGAAATTGTTCAAAATAATTTCTTTAGAAATAAGTGGCATGTCCTTTAAAATGATTATTCTTGTGTGTATTCACAAAGAAATACACGTTCTAATTCTAACATTTTAATTCCATAGACGCAGTTTTTGTTTAAAAAGAGAGAATCCTTATTTAAGTAGAGAATCCTATTTATGTATATAGATGTACTTCCAATACAAAAATATTTCGAAGAATATTAGTGATCATCTGGCAAATTTTGTGATCTTACTGTGAGCTAATGGTTAAAAATAATCCAACTGTACTGTCTCACCTGGATACTCAAATACTGAATTTGGTCAGATCACTATTTTTAATGAATATTTAAATTTTTAGGCTGATCAGTTCTGGAGCAGGGTAGGCAGAGTACAAGTATTTAATGTTTTGTAAAACAACATTACAATCGTGGTGCATCACATTCCAGACATTTTACATTGGGTTAGGAAAGGTATGGAGGTTTTGCTTAGCAACAACTACTGAAGCACATTTGGGGGAAAAAGAATATCCAGCCAGGATATGTGAGAGAATTGGGGACTGTCCTCCACAGACAGAAACCAGCTTTTCAGTAAGCCAGTGCTAAATTAACTTGTTTAAAGCAAAAAATGAGGAAACATTATTGAAAGTGGACCACAAGCTTGTCACTATGGTCTAGTTGTAATGCATGCTCATCTAGCTTGGAATCAAGACAGCTAGCACATTTTACTGTCAAATGTAAATAGGTATTATAGTTGCAAATATTCTGTCTAAACATTTGCATAGAGGGAGAGATTCAAGAAGACAACTAGCAATGATGGCTTTTCTTATGCGTATTCCAATGATTTTTATTTGTTCATGTTTTTTTTTTAAAGTTCTATTCAGTTTGAGCATCCTTCAGATGTTGTTGATGTCCTAATCATCTCCATCATCCATAAATTGACTGAAACCCAGAACAAACCCTTTCATAGACATTCTCAACAACACTCAGTGCCCTCTAATGAAGCACCCTTCAAATCCCATCGACTCGTAGGAAGCCTGTGGGATTTCCAGGAGCCAGTGAGATGCCAGGGAGGCAGATGGACATGAGAGAGGCCCAATCAGATCCCACGCTTGGATCAAAGTAGGAGTTTATTCTGCTGCATGACAGATTTTCATGCGTTCTTTTGACCCCCCCACCCCTATCCCACTGACCCCTGCACACCCCTGAAGTCTGTCTGATACCAAGCCAGTCTGAATATCCCTTAACAAGCATTTTGCACCTCACCCCTAAAGACCGCCTTCAGTGTGGAGAAAGGTCAGCTTTGATAAATCTTCATCAAACTAACGTTGAGCTCAACCAAAGAAGATTTATAAAACCAAAATGTCTCAAATGGAACTCGGGCCACATTTGATCCTTTTTTTTTTCTGCATCAGTTGTCTGTGTCGCAGACTGTTTAAGCATGGACGTGCATGACATATGCTGCTGCATGGCATGATCGGAGATGTAGTTTCTAAGACATTGTGATTTAATGTAATGTAAGCTAAAAATGCGGCACATCCCCAGTGTGACAGGATTCACCATGTCCCAGATTGCTCTGCATTAGTCACTTTAAATGAACCCGCATCACTTTAAATTACTTTAGAAATTCATGACTTTCAGGACTTTGTGTGTTAAGTGGTCCACTGACACAGCTCTTGAGGTAGGGGTCTTTTCTGCTGTATTTTTTGAGGCACGATCCTCACCTTTTGATTGTGCATCAATGTGTGAATCGGTTGCTCTTGGCTTTGTCTGCTCTGCATTCAGTTTGTTTCCTGCAGTGTTGGAAAACAAAAAGGAAGTTATTACCCTGATAAATAGTTTCCAAAGGGAGCTAAGGATCACTCTTATGTACACTGCGATGCAGAGCATGGTAACCTCAACAACCCAGCTGACTTGCAGAGAGGAGGAGAGGGGAGGGGTGTCCGCGTTGATATTGTAGCGACTTGTGACAAATGCCTCAGTGTCAGGGAAGCTGTGCATTTTCACTTCATGTGCATATACATACATATTACATACTTAATATTCACTAAAAATATGCATAGTATTCTTTACCAACAAATACATTTGCAAGTACCTTTATTAGCCAGAAAATGTGAATGTATTTTTTAATTGCTACTAATTATAATAAGGATCACCATATTATCACAAGTGTTTTTAAGTGACAGCCAAGGGGATGAATCAGTTAATTTGTGCCTTTAAAGTTCAAGGGCAGTCTAAAATTTGTGGTGTGGTAAAAAATGCCTAAAAGGCTTATTTTATAATGTAAACCAAAAATATGCTCCCAAAATGTTTTAATTTAATTTTAAATTACATTACATTACTCTTAAGCAAAATATAAAGGTAAACCTGCATTCTGTCTCCTGCAGTGATAGAATGTAAAATACCGACGTTACCCCTGTATAGACCAGTCTGTAATTTATGCAAGCGCGTTGTCTTTGGTATAAGTAGGTAAAATACTGAAATAAATTAATTTAATTTACAATAGTCAAAATCAGCAGAAGGCTCAAGACGCTCCATGGGTTAAATTCTGGACTACTCCTGCCAGAGATGCATCACAGGGCAGCAGCCATTCAGCAGCAAGTAGAAAAAACATTCTCGGCTACTTTCAAACCTCCCGCTCCTGAGTACAGCTGTATTTCACCATCCCAAGATGTGCTTTGTTTGTGTTCTCTGGACAGTACCAAAAAATAATAGTTATATTTTATATGGAAATGTAGCTGAATTTACGTTAATATTTGTTTCGAAATTAGTAAATTATAGTTTTCTTAATAATTCAGCACTAAAATGCATGACAAATTATATATTGCCACAAAAATATATATATTAGGGCATTAATGACTCCAGATTTTTTCAAGTCGACTAATCTGTCAGCAGAGTCGAAGTCAAGTCGACTAGTCGTTTGATGACGTCATCACGCACACACAGTTGTGTCTAATATTGATCTACTTTTATTAAACGTTCTCTGTAACATTAACAGTCAACATGACAATTAAACAAAACAAAACAAAGGCTGATACCTTGAATTTTCTGGTAAATTTAAGTGTATAACTGAAGTGGGAAAAGCTTAAGCTGCGGCCGGATGACTCCCGGCAGTGCTAGCGTTATCCATGTTAGCTAGTGGTGCATTTCAGAAGCCATGCAGAACGCTCATACTGTTACTGTACTTCAATACCAACTTGCAGGTTGTGCAGGTCACCGTGCTGTTTGTGTGGTCTAGAATGAAGTATTTCCACACATACAATGTGTGTCTGTCTTCTCTGCTGTATGTCTCTCGGGTTGTTGTGGTTTTGTGTTTCCCCTCACGCCAACGGTACCACCTTTTTAATGAGGGGACTATAATAATTGGTTAAACCAAAGAACATAAGTGTAAGCCAATCAGAGGCAGAGATTGCACAGAGGAAAAATAACACACGACTAGTTGACTTCTCTCAGGCGCCATCGACTCGCGCCTCTTGTCGACTTTTGTGTTAATGTCCTAATATATATATATTGGCCACTCCTCTGCTCAGAATTCCTCCAAATGTGCTCTTTGTACTGGGCTCAGTTTTCAATGGGGTTTAGGTCAGGGGACTGGAATGGTCATGTCAAAAGATTGATTTGGGTGTACGTTTGGATCATCTGGATTAATTCAAATACCAAAAGAAAATCTTTGACTGATCTGTATATTGTTTGCCACACACAATATGGACTTTAAAAAGCCTGTAGGGATGGCCTCAACAACTGGAAATATTTGTTAATGTACACACCTAGCACGAGGGTGATGTACATAAACACTATTCATTTGTTTAAGCCTGCAGTTCACTTCAAAGTCAAAACTTTCCAAAGCAAACTGTTGCTCCACCCATTCACAATGAAGTTAGGATTGTTTCTGTCCAGACTGTTTTTGGATTGAGGCATGAATACAAAAGAAGCTAATCAGAACAGCTAATAAGACTGATTTACATAAATCAGTCTTGAAGACACGGTAGCAGAAACTCCCTCTTTAATTCTAAGGGATAAAGTAAGGTTGAAAAAAAAACTCACACTCAGACACACTTATTTCCAGTCTGGGGTCCTTTTAGGAGCACTTTGCCAGATTTAAGGGTGTGAAGCCATGGATGCCACTCTGCTACCCGTCTCTCTGCCCATATTGGTGGGCGCCATCTGGGCTGGCATCACTAAAACACACACACATACACACACACACAAACACGCATAGTCGTACGCTGCCGGCGTTCTTGCATCCTGGACCAGCCCCAGAATTTTAGCAGATGTCCCGGGTGCTACACTATCGGTCTCCATAGTAACATCTCATTTTTTTTCTCGTTCTGTCTTTCTCTCTGTCTCTCCTTTTTCTCCCTCCTTTCTGCAGCACCAAGAGGAGGAAAATGGCTGATAAGATTCTTCCACAAAGGGTGAGTGAGAAAACACTGATGTTTTGGTCATTTGGGTTTGTGTATGTGTGTCAGTGTATGTATCTGTTAGTGTGTGTATGAGTGCATGCGTGGCCACTTGTGTTTGTATGTTATGTTGATCATGGTCTTTCAGAGAGATGATAAGATGATGTGTTCTGGACACAGCCCAACACCAGACAGGAGACAGAAAGGGCTTTGGGGGCTTCTTGTACATTTGGGTCACGTATTTCAATCGCTGGTCAAACTTAGTAGGGACGGTCTGTTCTCACAGTGACATTTGTATTCCGAGAAGAGTGTGATACTTCCACAGGTGTGCGTAGCTGTAACCCAAATAACAGGACGAAGACTCCCAGTCCCAGAGCTGGCTGCAGGTGTGCGTGTACAGCAGCATTAGAGGTTCAGTGGGTTTAGCATTTTGATTTATCTTTGTACCCCAGCACCAGAATCAGAATTTTAATTCGTTCGTCTACATGAACATGATGGGAATGTCTTGCCGCTTGGTCACAACATGCCACATTCGGCACAGTTTGTAGATTATTAAAATCTGTTTCTTTGCAGTGCTAAAAATCTGCTGGCATAGTAAAAAAATACTCCTAAATGACTCAAAAGTCTCATTCCATTAAAAATTACGTTTAAAAATGATTTCCCATTTACCTCACCATCTTGGAGAGAGCAGACTTTGTTAACAGTGACAATACATTAGTAGATGTGTGGCAAAAATGGAATATCATGATAAATTAATAAATGTTCAATGTATATATTTTCCTGGCATCTGATCTGACCAAAATAGAGCAAGGGTTGCCACGACTGAAAAAAAATATGATTAAAATCTAAAAAGAGTATGATTTAAAACCTCAAAAACTTAACTGGTTTTTAAATACAGCTGAACAGTACATTCAGTCAGTAGTACAACATGTTCTTTTAAGTATTGACGATAATGCAGTAGGTTCAGAAAATCATGCTGACACGTTTGTGACAAAATTGGGACATTATTTACGAAAATAGGATAAATAATGTCATACTGCCTATTTCTGCAACATGTACATTGTCTTTCTAATCTAATGTAAAGATAGAGAAGTCTTTTTAAATTCATTTTGCAACTTTGCATCTCCTTTTATTGTTGCAAAGCGCTCATAAGACCTCAGATAACCTGTGTGTGTGTGTGTGTGAGCGTGTGAGCGTGTGTGCGTGCGTGCGTGTGTGTGTGTGTGTGTGTGTGTGTGTGTGTGTGTGTGCGTGTGCGTGTGTGCGTGTGAGCGTGCCTGTGCATGTTGCTTTTAAAGATAGAACGCAGGGGTCATGAAGTCGTTTTGAGTGACTGAGTGAGTGGGTGTGTTATCGGACGTGTGTAGATATGGCAGAAACACAGACGCCGGTGGCATTACTCATATACTGATTACGTCTACAGAGGCTAAGACTAAGAGAGGGGGAGAGGGAGAGGGATAGGGAGAGGCTGAGATGGGTGCAGTATTGGAATCTGTGGGTTTGTACCCAGTATCAAGTGTGGCATTTGGCACACACATCCTCCAACCATCTGTGTGTGTGCATGATAATGTGGCACTGGAGGGGTTGATGTGGATTCTTGGCAGATAGAATGCACGCACACACACACGCACACGCAAAACACTTCTAAGCACTATAGCAGTGAATGATGGAGGGGTCTTTTGAATCTTAGACAGACAGACAGAGTAATTTGAATCTCAGATATGCAGACAGACAGACAGGCAGTGTCATAGACAGACAAGCAAGCTTCAGAACAACACACACTCACACACACACACACACACAAAAACATACATGTGCCAAATGGAGAGCACTGTTTACCAGATATTTCATTTAACAAGCGAGGGCATAAGGTGATCCATGCAGAAGCAGAATCAATAATCAGATGCCACTGAACTAAAAAAAAATTGTAAAAAGTTTAAAATTTAAAGAACCATGCCAAACGTGTATGTTCCTTTTAAATAATGTGTACTTAATTTCACTTTGTACTCAAGTACTCAACCCGCTTACAAGGTTTGTTATAACTATAAGTCTTTCGACCTCTCCGTCCTCAGATTCGTGAGCTAGTTCCTGAGTCTCAGGCGTACATGGACCTACTGGCATTTGAGCGCAAACTGGACCAAACCATAATGCGCAAGCGTGTAGACATCCAAGAGGCACTGAAAAGACCCATGAAGGTAAACTTTTTTAACTGTGCAGTTACAGTACACAGCAGGACACAATATGAATCAGGTTACTTTCTTGATGAGTGCTCTTAGTAGAAAATAACTGTTCATAAGTGATTGAAGAGATTATTGGATTTCTGTGTATTCAGTTTGAAGAACTATGCAGTATAATGTAAGTTGTTTTAGGTTCAGAAAGGAGGTGTACGAATGTGTAACATTTACATTTGGTTCAGTTGCTTTATAATAGATTCCTTCTTCTTATGCAGCAAAAACGCAAACTACGACTCTATATATCCAACACCTTCAACCCAGCCAAGGCTGACGCTGAAGACTCAGATGGCAGTATTGCATCCTGGGAGCTTCGGGTAGAGGGCAAGTTACTGGATGATGTAAGTCAGTCAATGCATGCAGACACATTCTCTGACACTCTCACTCCTTTCTATGTGTGATCTACCGACATAAGCTGATCTGTGACCGATAATTTGCATAAAGCTCTATTCACTGATATTCACAGGTTCATAAAGCACTGTTCATACATATAAGGATATTCATAAATCATGGTTCGCTGATTTTAGGACATTCATAAAGAACTATTCATGCATATAAGGTTATTTTCATCACTTTTTTTTTTAAACTTGAGAGAAAATGTTATTTTTTTACATGCATCATTAAGTCAGTGCAACACACAGAAACTCTTTTTAGCATTTAAATCTTCAGAACTGCTGATTGCTGAGGGACAAGCCAATTAGCTGCCCCTCAAACTCCCTGTTGGTCCTTAAGCAAACATCACCAGAGCCAAAGGGAACTGACAGAGCCGAAAAGTGCGGGCCCTGTGCCTTTGTCTGAGTGAGCTCATACCCACTGAATGGCAACTATGTGTGTGTTACAGTGGTGAGGTTAAAATTACTTGTTCAGACTCCCAAGTTTCCACCACAGCAGAATGCCCCACTTACCAATGAGGTCATTCGTCCGCTCCTGTGCAAACATTAACGTTCTTCGACTCCTTTGACTTTCTTTTCCCCTTGTTTCTAACTCTTTTGATAGTTTTAAGCCCCGTTTTACTAAGGCTGTGCTTTATATCTGAATAAAGTTGCGCTTCAGAAACATTATGGAGCATGAAGTTTCCTTGCTCTGGAAATAACATCATTGAGAACAGCCTCCAAAAGCATTCTCTGAAAGTTCAAAAGGACTTGCTCCACTTTCAGCCATAAACAACCATAATGTTTAGTCTCAGGATACATATATGGTATGTTTGACCAGTGATTAGTTCCAGAAGTCGCTTGTTTTGCTTGGACAAAAGTGAAGCTAAGAGTGAATGGTTTACGAAAGAAGTAGTAGCCAAAAGTCTTAACCGAATGCTGAATCTCTGGCCAAGAGCTACATAAGCATATGCTATGTAACCACCCAAGTGGAAACAGTAGTCATTGATGACAGTTTTATTCATTAGCACCCGCTTTGGTTTGAATGCAGAGGTGCCTTCTATAAGCCAGTAAATGAAAACACTTTTGTACTGAAACTCTACCATTTCAGGAAAAAAAAATCAAACACAGATTTCCAAAACAGAACGACCAGCAAATGAAAGGATTTAATTACACATGATACATGAAAGTGACCATTCTGTCATACATGAACACACCACAGCACAAAATCCTTCCTCCGCATTTAACCCATTCACCATCTGTGGGTACGGTACTTTGCTCAAGGGTACCCCAGCAGTGCTTAGCTGTCTTGAGAATCGAACCCACGACCTCCTGATCGCAGGGCAAACGGCCCAAACACTAGGCCACCAGCTGCCCCAGTAACACACATATACGCCGTGATTCAGAACACACTTTCATTTATTCTCTTCTTCTATTTCTCTGTTCTTTTCAGCCTGGAAAGGTAAAACGGAAGTTCTCCTCATTTTTTAAGAGCCTAGTCATCGAGTTGGACAAGGATCTGTATGGACCGGACAACCACCTAGTGGAGGTGAGCATTCACTACCACTGTGATGAACTCGCTGGGTCCAGATCATCTCCCAGTGGTTCTCAAGAGGATGTATTATGTCTCCATTTTCATGAACACGTTTTGCTTTAAACACACCTCTGCCCGCAGAAAGCCAATGTAGTCGAGTTTCAGCCTTGCATTGTGTCATTGGATTTTTAAATATTCACATTTTTATGTCAGACGAGAATACTTTGTGTTGTTAATTGTATTGTATGTATTGTTTAATATTCCTTTATGCATGCATCTAGTCTAAGAGTAGACCCCATCTGCTCATTCATTGACTAATTAAATATATAATGATTTAATTTAGAATTATAAATCATATTAAATTAGCACATTATTATTATTGAGTTTATTCCTGAACTACATATGACTTAAAAGAGTACTCATTTATTCTAGTTCCTAAAAGAGTGTTTGGTCTTCATAGTAGAGGGAAAGGTTTATTTGGTGTGTAGTAAGGCTGGGTTTGTATTTAGTTGGATTGTTAGAAAATGTCATTTTCACGTTTGTTCCGGTCACAGTCTGTCCTGTTTGTGTGTTTTGTGCTGAAGTGCATGTTACCGTCATTCACTATTCAGTAATAGAGAACATTTCATTTGTGTTTGGATAGACCATGCTTATTTTCAGACCTATAGGGAGGCAGAATTAAGGAACCTCCCATTCTGTACAATGGAGCCATCTCACAGAGACATCTTGTCAATAGATGCACTATATACTCCGTTATAAGTGTTCATCATGTTGATTTTTGCATGTCAGGGTTAAGTAGTACGTAGCTTTTGTGGTTTCTAAGCGAGTGTTGCATGCTTAGTGAGTACGGTTACCTTGAATCTCTGGGAGCTTGAAATGTTTTTCTTTTCAGCTGCTGAGCAGCAAGGCCCAGGTAAGATCCAGCCTTGCTCACACTACAAACAGAGTCTGTAAAAGTGGAGATTCATCTTCCTTTCATTCTCAAACACATATAAACAGCATATAAACTAGCTCCTATTGAACAAAATTAGAATTCCTTTCTAAAGTGAACATGCAGCATACTGTGTGTAATTTTCAGTTCTTGTCAAGTACACACAGGGGAACTGATTAAAATGATTAATGTTCACATTTTTATTTGTTTTTTTAATTATAGACTTTGGTGGTTTCTCGTATTTAAAAATACAGTTTCGTTTTCTTTTTTTTTTACTTTTTCGAACACATTAACTAATGTGTTAATGTCTGGAAGATGTAGCTGTCTTACGTGAAGGTCACCTCTTCTTTCATACACACACTTTCATAAAACAGGGTGTATAGAAGTTTTGTGCCATTTCATGTGGATTTATTTCGTTCCTGTGCCTGTATTTATGCGTGAATGAGTGTATGTGGGTGTCATACATGTATATATTGTTAACAATGCTCTATTTCTGTTTTGCATCCTAGTGGCACCGCACTCCCACCACTCAGGAGACTGACGGCTTCCAGGTGAAGAGACCGGGTGACGTTAATGTACGCTGCACTCTGCTCTTAATGCTGGACTACCAGGTGAGGGGGCCCAAGAGCACTGCAGTGTTTCTCAAGCCTTTTTTTCTCTGCTCTTGCTCCAGATCAGTGGAAGAGCCAGCAGGGGTTGATGGGTTGCCATTTCCCAGGGCCTTACCCTTAAAGGGGATCCACAAACATAGGGAAAGGTCTGAAGACCCCATGACATTATGCAATGTTTTAAATTGTTTATTTTACCCACACACTTGGAGGGTGAAGGCAAACGTGGGCCTTCAAGTCATAAAGTGTCACGAATGCAATGTCATTGGACAGGTCAGTACATTTGGAGGAGAATGCCATTATGTAATGCCCAATGATGGTGTACCTTCAGCACACCATCACTGGGTCCCTGAGCAAGACCCTTAACCCCAAGTTGCTCCAGGGAGACGGACCCCTGTAGTTAGAGAATGGAAGTCGCTTTGGATAAAAGCGTCTGCTAAATGCCATAAATGTAAATCTAAATGTAAATGTAATATTAGCTAGTGATAGGGCTAGAGAGGGCTAAATCTAATACATCCTCTACAGAGAACAGACTTTAATATGGCATTTTTCTGCAAAAGTGAAAAGTGATCATTTGGTCATATGTGAACACACCACTGCACACAGTGTGAACAGCACGAAATTCAACCTCTGCATTTAACCCATTCACCAAGTGAAGCAGGGGGCAGCCAGGAACACGGCGCCCCAGGGAGCAGTGTGTGGGGACGGTACCTCGCTCTGGGTACCTCAGCTGTGCCTAGCGGTCTTGGGAATTGAACCTGGACTGATTGCAGGGCGAATGCCCTAACCACTAGGCTACCAGCTGCCCCAAAGGAGTTTAGCATATTAAAGAAATGTGCCAGTATGAAGTGTGCTCAGGACTTGTTTTCCCCAATATGTCTAAGTAAGCAAATAAACAATTATAGTGTGTTATAAATGTGTAAACGTATTTTCTGTAGAGGATGCTTACTTATTGTCACTTAGGAAATCAACAAAATGTTGTCTGAGCAGAACCTGATGCCAAAACCTTGCATACTTTGTTAATTTAACAACAGACAGCACAAATGATAATATTCGCTTAGCAAAAAAACTCCCTTTAATTAAACTTTCATTTCATTTATTGTTTTAAAATTCAATCAAGACTTCAGGTTTAAACTTCAGTAAGTGAAAGACAAGTAGCCAATAGGATGAGGAGGAAAAGGAGTTTGCCAGTAGAGAATGTGACCATGAATCAAGAGGAAAAAGTGAAAGGGAGGATGAGAACAGCTTATATGATTAAGAAACAGACAAGAGGTAGTAGGATGGTAGAGAACCCGTAACCACAAATGGTATCTGTTCATGAATAAACTATATAATTTTGCAGCAATACTATCCTAATAAAGTGTTACTGGTTCTTGATTAGGTCATAAATGCCTTAAAATAATTTGGTTGGACACCAATAAAAAGCAAATCTGAGCTATTCTGATTCCTGAAGAGGAACATGCGATGGAACAGGAAATCTACACCATTCTTTATAAAGGTAGTCTTTTGAAGAGAGGTATTAACTCATAAAATGAGAAAAATTCATGTTGGGGTTTTTTTATGCACATGAACGTCTAACCCTAACCTAGACAGCTGAGGTCACATAAACTGACCTCAAAATCAGCTTGAAGCGGTCAAGTAGCTCACAGCGCAGTGCAGCTTGACTCCTCAATTTCTTTCTGAGAAATGTAGCCTAATGTCTGTATGTCGACATAGGAATTAGGAAATGGTGATTGTATTATAAATTGTTATTCAAACTTCATCATGGCATTCCTGTCCGATTAAGTTTGTTATTAACAACAGGCTCTTACTGAGCTGAAGAGACCTGAAGAGACAAAGTGTTGCCTGTAAGCATGTTCTCAGTGTTTAGAGAAAACAGTGGACACACACCAAAGTAAGTTTTTACAGTAAATTTCTTTATGCAAAATAGCAAAACAACACACTCTTGTGTCTAGCCCCCCCAGTTCAAGCTGGACCCTCGGCTTGCTCGTCTGCTGGGCATCCACACACAGACCCGTTCCTGCATCATCCAGGCCCTGTGGCAGTACATCAAAACCAACAAGCTGCAGGACTCGCATGACAAGGAGTACATCAACTGTGATAAGTATTTTCAGCAGGTAAGGGGTATGACCACTGTAATCAAACTGTAATCTAACCTTAACAAAACTGAGTTTAGATGAATGCACCAGCACAATTTCTTGAGCAGATAAAATTGTTAGACTTTAGTTGAATCCATCGGATAGATGCACTGTTGATGTTTCTAATGCAAACATGCACTCACTCAGATTTTCGACTGCCCTCGGCTGAAGTTCTCAGAGATCCCTCAGCGCCTTACCAATCTGCTGCTGCCCCCTGACCCCATCGTCATTAACCACATCATTAGGTCAGTCTGGCGTCTGACTCTAGAATACTTCTTTTCTTCTCAAATGTATCTATATGTTAATGCATCTGGAAGTTACAATATTTATGACGGACAAATCTCTTTGTTAGGCAAAGATCAAAAAACAAAACGGCTAACTAGCAACTATTCCAGCCTGTTGCTAGTGGACCAACAGAAGAAACTATATTTTTAAATACTTTTTGAGACACTCGTAACTTTGAATGTTTCACTTTACATTTCCTTATATGTTTTTTTCTTAAAGGGGACATATTATGGAAAACTCACTTTTTTAAAAAAAAATATGTTGTAATAGGTCTATGGGCTACAAAACATGTTCATGAAGTTCTTTGCACAAAATCACACTCACATAAGAGATCTCACCAACTGTTCTTGACAGTTTCAGTCCCTTTCAAAATGAGCCATTTGGATTGCTCCCTTATTATGATGTCAGAATAAGGGAAATTTGCATAGAACCACCCCTCAACTGTCGAGCCCCCACCCACTGGATTAGCTGAAGATCAGCCATAGTTTTACGAGCATGCATTAGACACTGGGCGCTATGGCTACAGCCAGAGGCGAGCCACACATGAAGTGTTGTGTTCACCTTATTCTGGGTACGACTCTGGGTCAAACATATAGGGCTGGATATCGCCTCTGTTTTCTGCATTTTTCACGTGTGTTAAGTGTCTTCCTTCCTTCAGCCTCTTCACCATGCAGTCTAGAACCACTGTCACAGATTGAATGGATGGAAAGAAAGAAAGAAAGAAAGAAAAACACTTTCACTGGTGTTAGGGACATGGATTCTAATGTGTAAAATGCAGAATTTAAACGTGCAGCCTAAACATGGGGTGGGTGGGGCATGGCCAACAGCTTATTTACATAAAAGGGACTGAAACTGTCAGTAATAAAGCTGGTCATATCTCTTTATGTGAGAGTGATTTTGTGCAAAGAACTTCATGAACATATTTTGTTGCCCATAGACCTTTTATAACTAAAGTGAGTTTTGCATAATATGTCCCCTTTAAAGTACTAATTAAAATAAAACGTGCTTGGACAACCCTGCTTTTGACAGTGCTTTCCATTTCATTAGTGCTGCTTGTTAAAAATGGCGCATTATCTTGGTTGTTGTAGTGTGGACCCAAATGATCAGAAGAAAACAGCCTGTTACGATATAGATGTTGAAGTGGAGGATCCACTCAAATCCCAGATGAGCAACTTCCTGCTCTCCACAGCCAATCAACAGGAGATCGCAACCCTTGACAACAAGGTACCGCAATGACACATGTTCTCTTTTGAAAACCACTTGGAAGTAATTCAATGTCATAGATAGGGGTGTAACGGTACACAGATGTCACGGTTCGGTACGTACCTCGGTTTTGGGGTCACGGTTCGGTACGGTTCACG
>JBBPDB010000011.1:14738420-14761478 GCA_037974465.1 Brachypetersius altus
GAACCGTTGATTATGTGAGTGATGTGAGGGATGAGATCTGATGATATCATCTGAAGAGTGCTCGATGGGAGAGGGTCGAGCGGGGACGTGGTAGGTCTGCTGGATGTCAGGAGAAGTGAGACTTCATCAACTTCACCTGCATATCAGCATGGGACTTAACTCGAGTCTCTGTAGTGCTGGTGTATACTTTAAACATGCTGTCAATCAAAAAAGGGGTTCCGCCCTTTAGACAGCTCCTCCAATCATCATGCAGCAGCCTATCACCCTGGCCCACCCACTGCTTCGTTCACTCACAGAGAAGCTGGGCTTCCCTGGAAGTGACGATTTTGGCAGCCATAGAGCTCCAGTGAAGCTGCGCTTCAGGAGGGTTTGATCTGCTATGCTGCACAGAAATGTATGACAAGAAAATCACGTCAATCTACAATAAATAGAATCTTCAATAAATACTTGATTCTGAACAAGCTAGTCAGGAAGTTGAATGCGTTTTAGCGCACTTTCATTAAAACCAATATAAATATGACAGTGCATATATGAGCATTTCTTTTCTGACATTGTAGAGGAAGCAGAGCTTCCCTTGTAGTCTTAGAGCAGCTGCCACTGGTGTGTGTGTGTATGCATGTGTTCAGTTGGTGTTATATTAAGTCAGTACACACTTTTGCTCTCTGGGACACTGCAGCAGGAGTTTCTGTCAGACTAGTATAACCGCATGCTCTCTCTCTTTCTCTCTTTCTTTCTGTCTGTCTCTCTCTGTAGTCGGATGAGGACCCATTGTCTGATTTAAATTCTAGAAGCACTGAGGGAACACACACACACATTGACAGTGTGTCACACACACTCACTGGTGATATGTCGCAGACATATCCTGATGGTGTGTCACACACACACAGCGATGCAGAATCTTCAGGCTATGAATCTATAAACTCATCTGGAGAGACACACACTGGTGAGTATACACACACACACACACACACACACACACTCAAACTTCTTTATTCTGTGATGTGGATGTACTGCGGATGTATAGCAGTAATGAGTTGCCAGCAATAAGTAACCATAATTCTGGATGTCTAAGACTATAATGTTATCCTGGGTGCATAACTATAATTAGTTAAGATTTATCGGGGTATATAATGTAAATGAGTTCCAATGGTTCTGGGTGTAACACAGTAATATGTAACCATTACTCGAAGTGCACAATGCTAATGAGTTATTTCAAACTTTCAGCTGCTCCCAATTAAGAGTCATCAGCCTTTTTGTCCATGTCGCTGTCTGTGCCACTGTTTTTCTGGGCGTATAATGGTATTACGTTACGGGTATTCCCACTGTATAGCGGTATTGAGTTACGGTTATTCTGGGCGTGTAATGGTAATGTTAATCTCCTGTGTCCTGATTTTTTGCATTGTGTGTGTGCTGTTCTGTGATTGGTCTGCAGGGCTGGACACGGTTTGTGTGGAGATGCAGCCCCACTATGACAATCCAGTCTTCGAGAGGGACCCCCGGAGTTAGAACACAGTCACATACACACACAAACAGAAGCACAGTAATGATCCTAGTTCTTTCTTTAAAGCACATACTCTCACATGCATGTACACACACACACACTCATGTGCACACACACTCATTCTCTCTAATGCAAATACAGACATATGGGTGTGGCTTTAAGAACTTTGTTCTCAGGTGTGTTTTACAAGGCCTTAAAGAGCTAAATGCTGTTTAATATTTAATGTCTCTCTCGTGTGTGTGTGTGTGTGTGTGTGTGTGTGTGTGTGTGATTTTGAGAAACAGCTCCCCCAAGCATTTAAATCTTTATTTTTCTCTATTTAATATCTTTTTAGAAATCTAATATGCTGTTTGTATGTGTGAGAGTGTATGAGTGTGCATTCACTATGTGGCCTTTCTGCTGACTTCTAAACACTTGATATGAATATTTAAACGAGGGCTAAAATTGTAACAGAGATCAACCAATATTAAATCAATAAAGATCTGTAATGAAGAAGTGTTCTGTTACTCTGATACTGTGTTCATGAGTATTAGGGTGTGAGTGTGTGCGTGCTGCGGCCCAATAACGAGTTCATATAAAAGGTTCAGAGTTCAGATTTTTTTTAAAAAATGCTGAACATTGCCAGCTGTAAACAAAACGGTGTCCACAACTATCTCTAAGAACTCTGAGTCACTGCAAAGTTACTGCTGAGTCACTGCCAAGTTACTGCTGAGTCACTGCCAAGTCCTGGAGGAGTCACTGATGAGTCCTTGCTGAGTCCTGGCTGTGCTGAGGTTGGATGAGGGAACTCATGAAGTGCCACTTACAGCGGGATGCAGGGATGGGTTGACTAAGTGACATTGACCAGTGACCGAAGGGGCTTACCCTCACGTTCCTCCGTGAAACAATCTGACTGGTTCCGAAATTCCAAAAGTCCTTGCTTCCTTAGTTACTTCCTTAGTTGTGTGGGCCTGATTCAGCTTTATCGCTCCAATATGCCTGTGGTTGGCTGGGAGATGTCACAATCATAATTTAGCAAAATACTCCACAGAAATATAAAAATATCTACTCAATAAAAGGCTGAATCTGTGATTTAAAGTCATTGTTTCTGTCTACTTTTCAATATTGGTCCCTGTGTGAGGAGGGGTCAGGCACTAAATTACCATAAATATGTATTAGGGGTGTAACGGAAAACAGGATGGTACGTATCTCGGTTTTGGTACGGTTCACGATACAGCAAAGTTAAGCAACAACAAGTTCTAAAGAATGACGCTTGGTTTGTTTTCGTTTATTTTAAATAAACAGCAGTGTATTAAACAGTAAACACACTCTCTTGCTTATATTATTATGTATGTGTAAGTGTTACGCCAGTAGGTGGCACTATTGCACCACATACGACTCAGGTTTATGATATACTTGCGGTTTTTAGTCCCTCTGTGATTCCGTATTACTTCAATCACGTCTTCTCCGTCGTACCGTGAATTTTCCGAAAGACATCATGTACCGAACCGTGACCCATGTACTGTGACGGTTCGGTACGAATACATGTACCGTTACAGCCGTAGTCATAGAAGTTGCTTACACATTTACAATTATCATTGTGAGGTTATTGAAGGAAGATGTTTGTTGTTTGCTTTGTAACCATTTGCAGATCCATGAGACCATTGAATCCATCAACCAGCTGAAGATTCAGAGGGACTTCATGCTCAGCTTCTCCAGAGACCCTAAAGGCTACATTCAGGACTGGCTGAAGTCCCAAAGCAGGGACCTCAAAGTTAGTTTGAGTTGGATTGATTTTACCTGGAGTAATAGTTATGTAGTTATGTAGTGATTTCCCACATGAGCAAGTCTGACAGTAATGATTGCAGAGTAAATTACGCTCTGTAAATGACAGCAGGTCTCTGGCCTTAGCATTTAACCCATCACCAGGAGATCAAGTACTTTTATGAGCAATAGATTCACTCTCAACAACTAAATCTGTAGTGATTTTTGCACATGAAAACCTGTACAAATTCTAAGATGGGAATATTGGACAGTAACCATATTGTGATTGGTTTCAGCTGATGACAGATGTTGCTGGCAGCCCAGAGGAGGAGAGGAGGGCGGAGTTTTACCATCAGCCCTGGTCTCAGGAGGCTGTCAGTCGCTACTTCTACTGCAAAGTAAGACAGGAGGACTTCTTTCTATCATAAGGGCCTGTGTGTTTCATTTATTTAACCAAGGAGTGTTGGTCTGTCAAGTTGCTGTCAATCCTGGTGTCAGTCTGACTGTTGAATTATGCTCTTTTATGTGTTGTCTTCATAGATTCAGCAGAGAAGACAAGAGCTGGAGCAAGCCCTGGCTTTGAGGAATACTTAGAGGGCTCCTACTCTTCTGCCACTACTCTGACAGCACGTCTTCAGTCTGAGCCATGCAGATGCCCCTCATTATCCCCATATTTTCTTCTACAGCAAGCGTAGGCCGTGTGGGTGTTTGAGATGTTTGTCTTAGGGTGTATTCGTTGTCACTGTGACCCAAAGTCTAATCACACATGGCCGATCAAAGGAGCCTTCACATTCATCCTCCTCGACCAATCATGGTGCTCTGCCCTGTTACCTTTATAATAGAAAGTAATCATGAACCTACTAGTCACATGATTTTTCTTTTTTTTTTTTAACCTGTACTAGTACAGTCCCGCAGCTGCTAGTGGATATAATAATACCCAATTCCCCTGGCCATGGGTATTGCCAGAATTCTTTCCTTTAAATGCATCTGAATTGTTTGAGTATGTTATCAGTGTTAAGGTTTCAAGCTTTTCATGACAACAGGTCGTTTCTTTCACTGTCAGTATTTCGAGCTGCAATTTTCTGAAGTCTATTCATACAGAAGATTTAAGATTCTCCATGTTCTCCAACAGAATATTAGCATGTGAGCAGATTTATTTAAATAGCAAAACTCATTTTAAGTTCAACTATTTAAACACTGTTTTCCTGCCATTATCTTATTGACGAAGGTAGTTTGTATTGAACACTAGGGGCACATAAGAACAAATAATCAATTGTGTGTCCGGTTTATTAAAACATGGTTAAACGGTTAAAGTTGTGTAAATACTGGGGCACCGTATTATTCGTTATTTTCTCTGGTTAGCTGTAAAATATTATGAATGTGTTCATATGCTTGCTATGACCCAAAACATGAAAGTATGGGGATATGAACAGTACTGTTCTTAACGTCTGTCTTTCTGCAACACGTTTTGAGAGTCCTTTTTATGTTTCATGTGTACCAAAGAGTCACAAACTCTTAAGGTTTTAAGTATTTATTAAGTCATTTCATGATGAAGGGCACCATCTAGTTGTTAAGCATTGAATATATAGAAAGTAGACAAACAATTATGTTTAGTTTGGAATGGAAAAAAAAAAAAAACACCTCAGTAATGCACCACAACTTATATAACTTTTTGCACTAAGTTGTTGATCATGAGTCTGTCGTATGTCTGTCATTGTTAAATGTCACTTGAAACAGACAAGGGAATGAAGGAGAACAGAAACTACTTATTTTGTTACATTTGAAGTTACGTTGTTGTCAGTGTTGTAATATAGTCCCAGATGCTCATTGACTGTGTGTTCTCAGCCCTCTGCCGAATCGTTGTATTCAGGTAGAGGGTGACTTGACAGCAAGCAGGTATATAATTGGGATCTCGTCCAGTCAAATGCCTGAGATCATCAAACGTCTTCTCATGGAGAAGAGTTATGTTCAACCCTTTTTATGGAACCTCGAGAGGGTCTGTTTCATTTTCTAAGGCCTATGCATGCTGCATGGACAGAGCTTTTTATACTTTCATACAAGGACATTTGAAACCCTTCTGGCTCAAAAAGGGAGGAGATCAGAAGAGCACTGGCCCGTGGGGACTGGGTCAGACCCACAAATGTGCAACACCCAACACACAGGCCCGTTTGGGTCCACATACTGTTTTTTTTTTAAGTCTTCTGTCTTGTATCTTGTTGTTTTGTCTTTACAAAAGACCTAGTGATTTTAGTATGGGAAGAAAAATAGAAGCACACAAATGGATTTGTACTGGGATGCATACAGTCTGGTGCATTATAAAGACTAGAGCGCCTCCTACTGAACCCCTTGAATCCATCATCTTACACTGAGGCGTCACACACCACTCTGGGAACTGTGCCCGCAGCTAGCTGTTTCAGTATCAGTAAAACTTTGGACTGAACCGTAAATCATTTTTCTTTTGTTCTTATTCCACTTGATTGATTTGCTTTCCAACCCAAGAGCTGAGTCAAACTCATGTCCCTTGTGGGTGGCTCAACTACTGGACCTTGTATAGTTCTACCAATTAGCACTGTTGTCAGTTTAGTGAGGGATCCACCACTGCTAACACCAGTGGTTTGGGGCAGAAGTTGCCCTTTTACACCAGCTCAGCCCTCTAAGAGCTATTTTCCTGACCAGGACACTAGAAAAAACATCGCTGGTCTCGTGTGCATTAAAGGACAATATCTACCCAGCATATGTAAAAAGGTTGCCACTGTTGGTCTGTGGTGTTTTAATAGAACTGAGAATAAAAAAGACTGGTCTTCACATATCGTCACATAGGGCAGTTTATACACAACGAAGGCATGATGTATTAAAAGAGCAGTTTTCTAGTCCTTATTAAAACACTCGGCTGTCCATCAGTCCACTACGATTTCCTTTTTCTCCATTTGTTGTATCTTCTTGTTCCACTTTCAGCAGAAAGAAGTATGAACGCCACAGCTGTGACTGCGATACAGCGTGGATGTAAATAAACAAGCGTTTGCCAAAGTTTGTAAAAGGGACCCAATTCCAAGGCTGATGTGAGTTTTATTTGAGTGTGAATGGCTGTATGCTATTGAAGGAATCATTCTGAAAGGCCACACTTCTTATTTAAAAAGCCATGTGTCTTATTTAAAAAGTAGCACTTTGTTCGTCTTATTTAGAATTTACTATAAAAAATATCCAATGTAAGTATGTAGCTACAGGATAGTTGATGTTAATTATTGCATCTTTTATATTTATAACTAAGTCGTTTAAAGTAGCTACTGAATCATTTCTTGTAGCTACCTTTATCCTAATTATTAAATCATAATTATGAATCATTTATATTAATGATTCATAGAAGCTACTGAATCATTTGTGTTCATTTCTGAATCATTTTTAGTAGCTACTGAATAGTTTCATCGTGTATAGAAGTTACTGAATCATTTGTATTACTGAATAATAGTTTATATTAATCATTCATAGAAGCTACTGAATTATTTACATGAATCATTTATATTCATTACCGAATTTTCATTAGTAGCTACTTGATAGTAAGTCTGGAGATTAATTGCTAAATCATAAACCTGCAATTTAAGGGGTTAATTTGTCAAGCCTGAAGAGCTCAGCTCTATTAAAATAAATCTTGAAATAATTTGCATTAACTCCAAAAAATTATAGTAACCTCTTACTAATAGACAACAAGGCAGCCTTACAATATGTCTTGTGATGGATCCGGCTCATGTAGCTGTCGCGTGTGCAAACAGATGCATCATTGTCTCACTGGGTCGGGCCAGTCAGAGAAGGAAACAGGTGGCGTGTTAATAAAGTCCAGCCTCCTGTGCATAAAAGGAGCCCTTTCTCTCAGCCTCCTGTTCACCCCCACCTGGTCTCACTCTGCCCCTTTCTCTCCCTCTCCCTGTGTTTTAACAGCAATATAGAGGCACAGTTATGTTTTTGCAGGCAGGCAGTTCTCACTCCTGAGAACTGACTTTTAATGGAAAAGAAGAAAAAAAATCCAATTCACACAGATTTCTCCATTTCAGCAAAAGTAGCTGATCAGCCAAGACATTCATCTAAAGTAGATGAGAGCTAACAGAAACTTACAGCCAACAATTAGCATTGTGATACATTTCTTTAGGCACAGAATTTGCATAAAGCTACTTGTTGGACTTTAAGCTTCTGTTCCTCTGCGTTGCGATACACGTTATTTGATGTTTGAGACAAAACATGGCAAATCGACTACATGCTGGTTAAGGAACTCTCTCTCGCCTCTTCTTGACATACAATATGCGAACTGAATTCCAGCTCTGCTTTAGAAGGCTTAATGGGGTGGGGATGTAGCAGGTGCGGGGGCTGGGGCTGTTTGAGCTGACAGCAGCCGAACAGAACATTACCCGAAGCTTCCACCCGAACTCATACTTTTATCTAGTGAAAACAAGTTGTGATGGTTTCTTAGTGAAGCAATTTGGGTTTAACAATTTCAGACAATTTTACTTTATATAGCATGCAGAAAGCTTTGATAACGAATAAAGCTAACAAATGAATACTGTATTTTGAAATGAACTAGACGATGAACTTTTGTATAGTCCTATTATGAAATACACCCATTGCTGTTGTTTCTGAAATCTTCAGCCAACCCCCATAGTCACAAATCACAAAACTATATAAAAGATAAGAGACCGAAGCACAGTAACATTAAAAGAAAGCTTGTTTGGGGACGAACCAAAGTCATCACTTTGTGAATGAAATATTACCCTTCTTGTTAGGATGCTTTGACTGACAGACAGACAGCCCTTTTTTTATATAATATTGTTCATGTACTATATTAAACTTTCTCAATTTCTAAATGGACCCTGCCTGATAGACGCTTTTGGCCAAATTTCTCTAAAATACCTTCATACAGCTCACGGAAAAGGCTCATTGTGAACACTGTTAATATTCTCTTTGAAGCCACAGAGATGGGAATTTGAGCCTCAGTGGGAAGTTAAATACGGTTCAACTGCATTGCATGTCCGTCCTTTACAGACCACAGATCCTGCTGAATCAGCCTTCTCTATATTGTTTTAATGTGCAGTAAAATGCCACATGTAAACCATGCTTCAAAAAATGTTTGTTTCATTATCTGGTCTTAAAAGAAATGAAAGAAGTGAGCATGTTCTATTTAGCTTGAGGGTACTACTTGGTGAAGCACAGGATATTGAACTGGCATGACATGAAAGCTAACAGGGATGCTGAGGAACAGAGAACCTCAGAACCTTTATCACAAAAACAGTGGGAGCAAACAAACAGACAGATTGTGCATTGCTCTTTCAACACAATACTCTGACACCAAAGTGAAAAAGAAATGTCGACATTAATTACTGCTCCAGCTGCAGAAACAACCACAGCTGTTTGGGAAGGCATCATTATAACAGATAGGTACTTTTCTTGAAAGACAAATCAGTTTAAATACATGCAAATACTGTAGATATCATGGTTATCATTTTGGGCTTTCGAGTCGCAAGACTGTAAGCGCTGGCTGTATCATCAATACAGGAGAGCAGGGCAGCTGGTAGCCTAGTGGTTAGGGCACTCGCCCTGCGACCAGAAAGTCCGGGTTCGATTCCCAAGACCACTAGGCACCTCTGAGGTACCCTGACACACTCTGACCGTCCCCACACACTGCTCCCTGGGCGCTGGGTTCGTCGCTGCCCCCTGCTTCACTTGGTGAATGGGTTAAATGCAGAGGAAGAATTTCGTGCTGTTTACACTGTGTGCTGTGGTGTGTTCATGTATGACAGAACGATCACTTTCACTAAATAAGTGAATCTGTGTCAGTTCAGTTGTTTTTAGGAAATACAGTGATTTACCTTATAGATGTTTGGTCAGTGTAGCACTTGCAGTTAAACTGGGGTTTCATGTTGGTTTCTCTATTTGTGAATTGTTTTACTTGTTTTACTCACCCTCCTTTAGATATACAGTAACGCTCGCTCGCTTTCGCTTTTCGCAGGGGTTACATTCCAAGAGCACCCGTGTATAGTTAAACACTGCATTGTTGTGTTTTGGTTTTTAAAAATGCCTAAAAAGGCCAATTTTTATAGTGTAATGCCTAAATATGCCCCCAAACCTGCGCCCAGAACACTTTAATTCCATTTTAAACACAGCGGTGAGGTGAACGGTTTTCGGGGAATAACCCCTGATCTACCTGGGCTAAAAATACAAATAACGACGTCAGAAAGGTGTCCTGGAGATCAGTCGAACCGTGGAGTTTGAAGTGTTTGAGGGCTTGCACCGTGGACCTGGTGTGGAATTAAAAAAAGTGCTTCCAGGTCAGCTACAGCCCACCCTGAGTCAGCCTTGTGTCAAAACATCCAGAAAAAATATATTTATTGCCACAAAAAAGCAAAAAAAATCAGTTTAAATCAGTTTAAAAAAAATACATCTGCGACTCCTGATTCGCATACTTAGTGTTAGTGTTTTTATGCTTTGGATTTGCTGGTAATGAAATCCATTACATGGATTTTTTAAAAGAATTTACTTGAACAGAGCATTTAATGCCTCCCATAAAACATTTGAACCATTGAACATTGTTGAAAAAAATCTTTTATTTATTTATTTAATCTTTTAAAAGGCATTACATAAATGGCATTTGTTTAATCTTTTAAATAAATGTCTTAAGTAAATGTAAACACAATTTAAATGATAGTAAGTTCTTTGCCAGAAAAAATAGCAAAGGGAACAATCTATAACAGCAGCACAGAAGATGAAGAAACTGCCCAGTGATTATTTTGCCCTCTTCTCTGTGGCACTGGGTGAAGAGTTTTGGAAAAACACCATTTGTTACAGTTCAGTCAGTCTTTCGCGATATGTATATTGTGCATGTTGATATCGCAATGATGGTAAATTTGCGATATATTATGGAGCCCTAGTAGATAGTAGTTCCCCGTTCTCATACACACACACACAGTCTGGATGTATATAGGGAAAACAGGCATGTGATCTGAGTTATATATGAGTTATATTTCACAAGATTTCTTCTTGTGCTCCAGAAGCAATAATAGCTCAAGCTAAAACATTTAAAGAGCTGTCCTTTATGATTATTAGCTCTGATTGTTGTGAGAAGGACGTTTAGGAATAGCCTGGGGTAGGAGAAGCTTTGAAGGGATAAGATATGCAGCTCAGAGACTATAAAGCTAAATTCTCAGTTTACTGACACACCCACACACACACACACACACACACACACATACACACACACATACACACAGAAGTGCACACTTAGACAGTATTGTACTGCAACTGACCTTTGCATTGCAAACCCCTACAGATACACAGACCACCCAGACTCCGAGTCTTCAGTTACAACAGCTGTTTGTGTGTATTGTATTTTTTTTTTGCTATTTTACCACAAGTGCAGTTTTTTAGATCAACTATAAGAGCTTAAGATTGCTTTTCTGCTGTTAAGGTAAAGGTTACGTTTAGATGTAGTGCAATATTACCCAGCTACACTATATAGACAAAAGTATTGGGACGCCTAATCATTACGCCAACAGGGACTTTAATGACATTGCATTCAAATACATAGTTTAATATGGACTTACTACACCTTTACAGCTATAACAGCTTCCACTCTCCTTGGAAGACTTTCCTCATGATTTTTGTGGGAATTTGTGTTCATTCATTCTGTAGAGCATTTATGAGGTCAGACACTGATGTTGGACGCGAAGGTCCGGATCACAATCTCCGTTCCAGTTCATCCCAAAGGTGCTGGATGGGTTTGAGGTCAGGACTCTGTGTGGCCAATCAAGTTCTTCCACCCTGAACTCCTCCAGTCATGTCTTTATGGAGCTCGCTTTGTGCACTGGGACACAGTCATGCTGGAATAGAAAAGGTTTTTCCCCAAACTGGGTCCGCAAAGTTGGAAGCATAGTGCTGTCTAAAATGAGATTGACTTTATTGGAAGTAAGCAGCCCAAACCCTTAGAAGCTGGTGTGTCCCAATACTTTTGTCCAAATTGTCCTCACAAAAATAGCAATACCAAACTGTATGTCTGAGTATATTAGGAAGGCTTCAGTCATCTTATCGGCCCTGAGTCAATTAATATTGAGTCTGGTCTCAAATTTGTGTTCCCATGCATAATGCAGCCGGTTTGTGCAGATTAAAGTTTGAAAGCTCGTCCAAATTAGGTAAGATCTGCTGAGCTGCCAGTTAATGCTAAAGTAAAGACATTTAAATTTTATTTAAACTGGGCCTAAAATTTTGGTCTTAACACAAAAAAGCCTGATAACTTTCTGTCTAAGGCTGACCTGACCTGGCCTGACCTGACGGCCAGCATCAGCTTTTGAGTCCGAGCTCAGGGAAACTGAAACTGAACCGAAACTGAAGGGATTAAATAATGATGCAGTAACTATAAATGCTGTCATTAGATTATAAAATAAACTGTCTAAAAATTTAATTCCACTTTAGCAAAAAATTTCATCAAAAATTGACAGTGATGCTCAGAAAAAAGCATGATGTCAACGTTTAAGTCTGAGCTCAGGAAAATTCTGTCTGAAACTGGACCGAACCACCTCACCCACACGCAAAATGATGAAAACCATCTGATATTTCAAAGGAAATTGATTAAATTATAGTGTAGATTTGGCTATAAATACTGCCATTAGATTATGAAAAAAAATAACCACCTAATTTGACATTTGATTTCCACTTTAACAAAAAATGACATCACAAATGGTCAGTGGAAGTGGGGTAAAGTACTCTTTAAGCAAAGTAATTTGATTTGGCTTAATATGCATAACAATAAATGAAAACGTGCCTGGATCGTCACGCCTGGAGTATTGGACTATTCTTAAAATTCTTTCAGATGCCGTGTAATTCCGTCTATCACGTCCCTAAACACACACTCATAGCTTGAACTTCATAAATATTCCTCTGTTCATTAATAGGATCAAGGCGCTTCTCCTGTAGCTCACATGAGACCGCCGTCTCTGGAGGGTGTGTGACGGAGTGCCTGTAAAAGTGAATAGCGTCAATGCTGTTCCACACTGGAGGGAAAGGCCTTTTCACTCAAGGTCTGGGCACAAAGCATGTTTTCACAGGGCTTTGTGGGACAACATAGACACACACACACCACATGAACTTGTCTGTTAGGTGATCCTGATACACCTTTTGTTGGCAGGAGTGAATGGAAACTTTGGTTTGAAAGGGAAGTCGGGCTCTTTTGGAGTTTGACACGGTTAGTGGATGCTGTTTTTTGAAATCGAGTGTCAAAGAGCTTTCTCACATAATTAACTTCAGCGTTTGGGTGGGAATGTGTCATTAACTGTCGTAATGAGGCCTTTCAAGTTGGAGACGAGTTCTCTCGGTGCAGATTTGTATATTTTAGACTTTCCTCTGTGCTCCTACTAAGCTGAATTGCATTTCAGTTGGGCAGTCACACAGGCCTTTGGGGCTGGGAGGTACATAGTGAAAAAAAAAATAGTGAAAGTGACAATCTGGTCATATGTGAAAACACCACAGCACACAGTGTGACACAAAATTCTTCCTCTGCATTTAACCCATTCACCAAGTGAAGCAGGGGGCAGCTACGAACACAGCGCCCGGGGAGCAGTGTGTGGGGACGGTACTTTGCTCAGGGTACCTCAGAGGTGCTTATAGTCTTGGGAATCGAACCCAGACTTTCTGATCACAGAGCGAATGCCTTAATCACTAGGCCACCAGCTGTTTGTGTCAGTGAGACATTTTATTAGTCCCACTTGTGGTCATAGAATAGAATTAAATACAACACCAACAGTATAGTATAAAATGTACACTATACAATTCTAGAAATATAAAATATGGACATCTGTATTATAAAATGTATACATATATGTCTATGTAAACAATATGTGTGTCCAAACTAGGGTGAAAAACATGGAATTATGTGGTCAACGATCAAAATGATCATCGGATCTTCGGATCTCAGGTTTTGACCATGATGGATCCGAGCGTGGAGTAAATCTGGCGTCATGTTTATTCTGTAAATAAGCAGAAAAAAAAAAACAGATACTGGAAGAGTTCCAAAACCCAACTGAAGTCTGGTAAGCAAATAATTTGGAAAAGTCATGGAGCCAAGTACAAGAGTAGAATCCAAATTGTCCGAGTCCAGCAAGCCAAAGAGAATCAGAGAGCAGAACAAAGCAGCGAGAAAAACCGGCCGGGTTCTTCAAACCAGTCAAATCGAATAATAATACAACAAATCTGAATCGACCCCATGTTGGCCTTGGTGTGTGCTGGTAAATGGTTTTTGTTTGTGTAAGCCTTGGAAAGGGTTTTCATGTCCCCTAGATAGATAAAAATAAGCAGTCCCATCAAAATGGTCCTGCCAATAGTCTGCCAAATGTCACGATCACAGGTGTGTTTTCATTCACAGTCTGTCAGTCTCAGCCTTTAGAGATCACATCGTGGAAGTTTGAGAGTAAGGAGCCAGTTTTCATGAATTGATGTTCCAGCCTACAAGCAAAATGCTGAATACAGAAGCAAAATCTCAATGCAGAAGTCAGAGATATTTATATCCATTGATTAGAGTCACGTGATTAGAACTAGAATTAGATCTAGGCATAGTCATTGTGGGGGAAAGGGGCGGAGTCTTGGGTTTGCGCTCTGACGGGTTCTGATATGTTCCCTCTGCTTTGATGTGTTTTTACACACCCTTAGCGTTTTCCCAAGCAGTTTCATCAGGAGCCACCTGGGATGCTTTTCCAGCCGTAAATGGTGGGGGGGGGTGTAACATACACATTCGCTAGTTATATTTTCCTCAGAAGCTCATTTCAGACATTTATCCATATGGCATTAGATCAAAATTAAGATAATTTGAAGTAATGAATACCATATATCCATGGTGTGGTGTGTTTCTGTGTGTGGTAACTAGTGTATTAGTGTGTCAGCAAGTGTGTATTTTGAGCCTAAAGCCCCATAACAAACTACACAGGGACACGCCACATCCTGCATTCATCTCGGTCCAGTTTCCAGTCTGACGTGCTGCGTGCGCTCCAGCAGCGTGCTGTCACTCGGCCTGCTTCCCACACAAAGACCCATTGTGCTGCCAGCCGCAGCCTTTTACAACGCCAGATCCGCGGGACGCCAGGCGTGTGGCCCGCTTTCGAGCTATGATTAGCAAAGTGGATGACCAGGCAATCAGTTTGACCCCTGAACTGAATGGAGCCATGGAGACCAACCTGAAACTATGTGGTCAGGAAATGGCATTTGTAAAGGCCACCAAAGGAGCATAAATACTCTTTCTATATATATAGAGCTGACTGTCCGGGCCTCGTCTGCCCCGCCCCCTCGTGCTGGTTGTTTATGTTTGGGCACGACAGTTACCAAGGCAATCTGCTCAGCTCCGCCCCAAACTTAAACAACCAGCATGAGAATGAGGGGACGTGGCGGACGAGGCGCGGACATCACAGTCAGCTGTACTCAGAGACGGGTGGTTTGAAAGTAGCCAATCCGAGAGTGTTCTCGTGTTTTCGTTTTGTTCTTTCTAAAAAAAGCCCATATTTGGGGACATATTTAAGGTTTACACATCACAACAAGCATTTTTTTCGCTGCTCTTGGAACGTAATCAGGGGTGTTACTGTATATTGTTTATTTATTATGGGCCTGCACATTGAAATGAATCAGAGCCAAAGTTAGTTGCTGTGGTCTAGGAGGTAGTTTCTAGGGAGTTTCTAGGTGCTTTCTAGGTGGTTTCCATTTTTTATTTTGTACTATTTCTATGGTTTGTATTTTTTTTCTATTTCTGCAAAGCACATCGAATAGCCTTTGTGTAAGATAATAGGCTGCATAAGTAAAGGTGACTTGACTTGCTGAGTAATCTACCTATTAATTTGGTCAAATAAACAAAACATGCCATGTATAGCCACACATGCAGCTCTGTTTTATCATTCGCTCCACCCATGGTCTGTCCACAAATGCGTACTTTCATAGCAGGTCTGTTACATTTATTATTAATGCTTGTATACCTTTATAGTGCTTGCTTTAAAATGTTTGGAGCACAAAGTGAGTAATGGTTCCTGTGGGTTCTGCTTCCTTTTTCTTTTGTGTGCGTTTCACTTTTGTGCTTTTGAAAACGTGAGTTCAAAGTCATTTGGAGGATACAATAGCAGAGAGCATAGACGTAGGGTTATGGAGATGATATGCAAACAAATGGAGCAGGAGCTTTTATTGTGGAGAATGAGGGCACGTCTGGCTGCCCGCGCTCATAACGGTCACTCGGGATTTGAAAACTGTTTTTTTAATATATATATTTAAATTCTTGCAGCAGGTTTGAAAGCAAGAGCAGACATGCAGCAATAAGCCCTGTGTGGAATGAACTCTTCCAGTGTTCGTTTGTGTCCCAGGCCTTGTTAAAAGGTATTTCTGTAATACGTATTATTGTGCCTCACATGATACCTTTAATCTCCTTTTCTAACACAGGAAACCCACAATGAGGTCCCATTTGTCTTATTTACATACATAGAACAGCCAAAACACTGCATAATATTGTGTAGTTGCGAGGTGGGGACTGAATGAGATCTGGGTAATTTGGAGGCCACGTCAACATGGTTCCTCAAAACATTCCTACAAATGTGTTACATTCAGCAAAATCAATAAGGCAAGACCATTGTATTTTAATTTACAGTCTACTTGGTGAACAACCCAACTGATATTTCTGTCATTCATTTTAAAATATAAACACTCCATGAGGAAACTGGTTTAATATAGTTTGACTTTAATCTAGTGGTCTGGTGGTTAGGGTGTTGCTCCGGCGATCAGAAGGTTGTGGGATTGAATCCCAGGACTGCTAGTGGCACCACTGAGGTACACATGAGCAAGGTATCATCCCAAAACACTGCTCTGCAGGCCTTGTGTTCCTGACTGCCTGCTCCTTCCCTGAAAGAGAATTTCATGGCAGAATGTTCACTTTCACTCACTTTACTTTCACTTAACTTGTGTGTTGAGTTAGCACTAGCCATTCGTGTAGCTGGTTCGTCATCAACTTCTAATGCGAGGCAGTATGGTGGTGTAAGTGAGAAACTTTATACTACTGTCAAATTTTTTATTTCCTTGGCTGGTTTTGACCCTTCCATACTGAGGACGTTTTACTCAGTTTATCGATTTTTACAGTAATAAAGCAGATTCTGGTGTTTATATTGAACAGGCACTAGATAGTTATGAAAAATCCCATGTTGTCTATGAGTGAAAGAAGCATCTTGCTTGTAGGCTGGAACAACAGTTTATGAAAACTGGCTCCTTACACACGTTTCATAAACTCCCACGATGTGATCTCTAAAGGCTGAGACTGACAGACTGTGAATGAAAACACACCTGTGATCGTGACATTTGGCAGACTATTGGCAGGACCATTTTAATGGAACTGCTTATTTTTATCTATCTAAGGGACATGAGAACCCTTTCCAAGGCTTACACAAAGAAAAACCTTTTACCAGCACACACCAAGGCCAACATGGGGTTGATCTAACTGCAGGCAACCTACCACTTTACAGTTAGAGGCAGGATCCTCAGGAGCATATCTTAACTGGCTTAAAAGAAGGTATTCAAATTGAATAGAGTGTGGGCCACATTTTTAGCAGATCTAAAGCAATGCATGACTGTACTTTGAGTTTATAATTCAGTAAGAGACACTGGGTCAGTGACTGATTGACTAACTGCCTGACATTAGGCACTTTTCTACAGGTGAACAGGAACTGTGCTGCACCTAAACTGTACTCCACGAAACTTGCAGCACACTTTGATGTTCCAGTGTATCTCAGTCCGGTAATGGAGTTTTTGACTCCGTCGATGGAGTCGGACTGGCGGAGAGTTTTTCTGCAAGAGCCACTTTTGTTATTTATTAGTCTGGTCTGAGTTTTTAAACGTTTTCTTTACATTTCTTTACATGAAAACCTAACCCAGCGAACTTAGTAAGTGATGCCTTGGTACACCTTTGTGATTCTCACAGTGTTAAAGGTAAATCTGTTACACTCCATTGTGTTTTTTGTGTGTGGCCTCTTTCCATGTTGTGCTGACATTTCGATTAATCAGAAAGCAGTGAAGCAGTCAGCTTCCCACCCCCAGCGAGACATAGACCGATACGTACCCCACTACATTAAAAATGCTTCCGGCGCCCATGGGTAATGCGCTAGTTGTTGAAACACAGACACAGTCATCACCCCAGACAGAAATCCAGCGGTGCTGTGCATCAACACATGTTTACCCTATAAAGGAAGACACACCTGCATTCACTGAAACACATCATCTAACAGTAATGACCCAATAAAAGTTGCTACTTCTCGTAAATGACTTAGTAGGAAGTTATTTATCTGCACTTTGTGTGTAAGCACAGTGTATTTTGTGTAAAGTATTTTTTTAATATTGTTCTTGTCTTTGTGTTTCAAGATCAATTTATCCAAGATCAATAAAGTTTACTGATTCTGAATCTGATGTTGTTTTGTAATGTATTTCTTAGCAAATTTACATGCAGGCTTGCTTCTTGTCCTTGCACTGTCAAGAGACAGTGTACATTTGACCACGGTTTTGAGTAACTGATGATCCAGTGACTAAATGACTTTTACATAAATTCTCAATATACTCAATATTTTTTCCAATCCAACTTTATTTGTTAAGCACTTTTGTAAACGCAAAGGACCAAGTTTTTATTTTAGTAAGTGGCATAATTAATATTAAAGTGATACAATTTAGCAAGGCTGTGCTATATGTGATTATAAGTGGTGGGAGCTGATAAAATAATGTTGTTTTTTTTTAACAGAAAGGGACATATCCTTTAATTAATCTCTCTAGGTGTTAATTGGGATTAAAATGGGCAGTGTCTTGGTTGGAGACTGACGATGGGAGAAGGGCAGATGGGGGAAGAAGACTGATTGTGCTTTGGGTTGTGTTGCAGTCCAGTCAATACGTCGTGTGTGGAGGTCGTTGGGTCAAATGCTCTAAAGATTAATGGGGAACAGCAGGTCAGCTCGGACAATGAGCCCTCTTCGTGGAGATGCTCTTCTCGCTGTATTAGAACAAAGAAAAACCCTTCAAATGTATGCAGAAAGCTTTCTCTCTGGTTATTTTATCCTGGATTTTCACTCCATTGAGGAAATCACCTCGTGCTCCATGCTGTGCTGCAGGTTTTCACTTGAATATTCAGTGATGCGGTTACCATGTAAACAGGAATAAGGATGGCTTGTATCACAAAGCACACCATAACATGATTAAGAGTCATTATCCACATTTGAATGCTATTCAATTGTGGATAATTGAAATGCAGAAGGGCGATAGCACTTGTCGCCCGAGAGATCACACTTGTGTTGATTTTATTTTGCTCAGCTTAGTACCAGAAATGCCAGAATTCCGCACTCCTAAAATAAAGGTGCTAAAAGGTTTCTTTGGAGTGATGGAATAGAAGAACCATGCCTGGAGAACCAAGAACCTTGCAGAGGCTTGTCCTTTAAGGAATCATTTTTGTAAATGATGTCTTCTTGTGAAGTTTAAAGAACCTGCACACCGTGTATGGCCCCTAAATCAATTACATTTTCCCCTAAAACTGTACACCCAAGACCAAATTTGAGGATTTGTGCTCTGAAAAGCCAGGAGAGAGTCGGTTTAGTCAGCAGCGGTGGCGCTCAGCTGGCAGGGAGCAGGAGCGGAACGGATTGATGTGACAGGCCAGGAAAGATGTCCATTAAACGGTGAGTGTGCCTTCGTAATGTGGACACAAGCAGCAAACACAACGGAATGGGCGCATTATCCCCTGCAGGGGTGGAGGAAAGGTCGCGGGAGATCCCTCGAAAAAAGCTTCATCAACTTCAGCTTCATCGCCGTCCTTCCTTCAGCCTTTCCGTCTTTCACCTTCGCTTTCATTTCATCCTTCATCCCTCATCATCATCATTACTATTATTGTTTAGTTGTTATTATTGTTACTATCATTAATAGTAGTAGTAGTTGTAGGAGTAGAATAGTGATTTAGTAGTAGTAGTGGTGGTGGTGTTGTTTTTATTGTTATTATTGTATTATTAGTATGTTGTTATTATTAGTAGTAATATTAGCAGTATTGTTTGTTGTTGTTTTTATTATTATAGTAGTAGTAGAAGTAGTGTAATAGTAGTATGTTGTTGTTATTATTATTAGTGATTTGTTGTTATTATTGTATTATTATGATTTGTAGTAGTAGTATGTTGTTGTTGTTGTTGTTATTTTTAGCAGTAGTAGTATGTTATTATTATTATTATTATTATTATTATTATTATTATTATTAGTGTTTTGTTGTTGTTATTGTTATTATTTTATTATTATTAGTAGTAAAATAGTAGTATCTTATTATTAGTGTTGGTAGTATTAGTAGTAGTGTTGTTTGTTGTTATTGTTATTATTAGAATCAGTAGCAGAAAGAGTATGTACAGAGATGTGTTAAGGTTGCTTTGACATATTAATGTTAATATTTTATTTTAGGGTCTTTCATATATGTCTCTGGCATAATCCAAATTAAGGATATACATCTTAGCAAGGCTGTACTTCGTGTGAATATAAGTGGTGGGAGCTGATAAAATAATGATTCTTTTTTAACAAAACATGACCCATCCTTTAATTAAGGAATGATCCCCTGCAGGGGTGGAGGAAAGGTCACGGGCGATCTCTTGAAAAAAGCTTCACCAACTTCAGCTCGTGCTTTCCCTTTCATTTCATCCTTCACTCTGAGGGGAGGTGAGCAATGGCGTCCTGTTAGAGCGCGTTTACTGCAGTCGCATTAGGGCGTAATGAAGCTGACTGATGTGTTATTAAATGCCTGTTTCATCGTGGCCGGCCCCTCCATGCAAACACATTACGGCGGGTTTTCATCATTCATACGCGGAAATCAAAGAGGCATTATGTTGATGCCAGAGCATTACAACTGCAACGGCATCAGAGGCAGAGGAGAATTGGACACGGCGCCTCCACATTAATTTGCTGCGGTCAGCTATTAGGACGCCCGAATTCATTTGATTTTGCTGATAGCCCAAGCAGTTAGCGGCTGATGGCTACTGTCCAATTAGAGCCAAATCCATTATTCCTCTCCTATTTAAGTGATATGCTGTCCAGCGATGCTGATTCCAAGAGACAGAAGAGAGGAACGGAAGAAGAGGACTCTTACGAAAATGCTGGATTTTGCATGACAGGAGTTGTAAACATAATGAGATCACTCCACTGCTAGCGTCAGTGGTAAATTCTTGCCTGTCTCGGCTCTCCAGGCCTGTGACATGTATTTCACCCCGTCCTCGGCGAGCCAGAGACAGGTCAGATCCTGTCGCGCTCTCTCCGTAGGGCATGTTCTGTCTCTCCCCGTTTGCTCTCGCTAGACTCCTTGTCAGGTTTGCGAGTTGTGTCTCCCCGTCACCTGTTGTTTTTGTCCCGGGGATAAAGAGCATTAGCTCAGTCCTCCTTGCCCTCACATCCAGTGACCCACGAGGTGAGAGGGCAGACAGTCAGGAATCTCTTGTCTATGTGGCAAAACAAAAGCGACGCTGTTATAAATGTATGTAGCTAAGATGACGTTTACTTTGACTTTGACATGCTACACATGTGACTTATGCAATGAAACACAGATTGGCTGAGATTGTTGTTGGTGGCTTGTCGAGCCAAGATCATCAGATTTATTTTGTGCTACGTATTGGATTTTATCAGTGAATTTTTAAATTGGAGTAGCCTGAATATCTCTTAAAACTCAACAAAACAATTGAATTTTTTACGAGGCTATCTTGCCCTCGACTATGGCACCGCATTGAATTGCATTGTTCAGAGAAATTAGACAGAGAATAATAAAACCATTATTGGTACTGATACACCATTCAGAAGATTTGTAAACGTTGCCCTTAAAATTGCTGTGCACGCTCCAGTGCTCTCCACTTCACTTTGGAATGCCAGGCTTGCACTGGATTAAAGAATGATTCCATTAATTCCGTCTGTCTTTTAAGGGCTTCGATCAATGGAGCGAAAGTTAGTGTTAAGAAGGAAAATGGAACATGCATGGCATACGCTGTCTGGGCCGAATGGCTGCAAGGGGTAAAGGGTCTTTCAGATGTATGTCTCCTGTTATGGTCTCTGGCAGCTCAGACAAAGAGACAAAACCCCATTATTGGCAGATGCCCTTTCTTGCTGGGGAAAAAGACAAGATTTAGCACCATTCCTGAACCTAATTGGGATTTACGTGAAGATGCCCTCACTTGCAAGATTCAGTGTTTGAGTTTAAATGGCTTTGTGCCTGTCTAGACAGTCAGAATAGAAACTGCATTTCCCCACTTGGCCTGTGTGATATCGGCAGCACGGGAAAAATACAACATATCATGTCTCACTGCTTCCTGCCACCTCCCCCACCTGTTATGGAATCAAAAGACCCAGCGAGATCAGAAACCCTCCCTGATACCGCGATCCAGTCAGAGATAAGTCAGGAATGAAAATGCGTCACGATTTTCAGCTCATGTTGACTTTAATAACCTCAGTATTGCTGCTGTTTCCTATCCAGTATATTGAATCCCCATACATGGATGGGGTTGAGGTCAGGACAGTCAAGTTCCTCCACACTGAACTCCTCCATGTCTTTAGGAGCTCGCTTTGTTCACTGGGACACAGTCATGCTGGAATAGAAAAGCTTCCTTCTCAAACTGTACCTACATAGCTAGAAGCACGGTGTCCCAATATTTTTGTCCACACAATGTGCATGTAAATATATATATGTATGTGTACATGACAGATGTTGCTTCATGTTGCTCATCACGATACAGATTGCTTTGCTCAGGTGGGAGAAAAGCATTTCCCTGTTTACTCCTTCTGTCACTCTTCATGGGTGAGGCGAAATAGATGCCGCCATTAAAGAGGCCAACGGCGCGGAAATGTTTAGACATTATCAAATTAGCCTGTCACACTTTCTTTCATATATATAGTGTGGCAAATTAGCTGACAGTGAAAGACAGACTGCGTCCGTCAGGCTCAGTGCAGAACAGGAGAGGTAAACGGAAGGCCGTGTCTAATGAACTTGAATGTCCTGATGAATCATGCAGCAGAACCCGTCTCATTCATAAGGTTCTCTGTACGCAGAAACCCACTAAAGCGAGTAGTCGTTAAAAGGAGAAGAGGAAGCGGGGACCCCATGTGTACGATACTCCCAAGCCAGAATGTTTTCTTTCAGGCTGTTTAATTATTGTGCTGTGGGGGGCCAGTGCTGCTGGATGTGTTTGGCTCAGGCTGCTGGTGGAGCCTAATTGGCATTCTCTTAAAGACGTCGCGCATCTGTCTGTCAGTCCAGCCTCGCGTTTGACACTCGCTCAATTGTCAGGCAGCTCCCCCGGAGGGCCTTTTTCTTTTTCCCGTTTTGAAGACATGGAAAACGCTGGGCTGGCTGTGGAGGAGGGAAGAGAGAAACCTTGTGGCTGTGAACACGACAGCCAGCTGTGAGAGAAGAGACCAAATGCATGCCGATGGAGGAGGGGGGATAGATAAAGGAGCAGGTGAGGAGAGGAGGAGTCTCCGAGAACGGCAATTATGCACACGCGCACACACACACACACACACACACACACACACACAAGCATAAACTCACATTCACACAGATACACACATGCACACACTCATACACACACACATTCATACACATATAAGCATACACACACAAACACGCACACAGAAGCATGCATCCACACACATACACACACACACACACACACACAGAAACATGCATCCACACACACACGCACGCACATGCATGGACACAGCTGCTGCTTGGCGGCACTAATGATTTTCCACATGCTATCACCTCCTCCTCATTAGGACTGATGTTG